>CM031881.1:4476878-4910431 GCA_018691285.1 Cucurbita argyrosperma subsp. sororia | reverse complement strand
AAAAAAACTAAATTAATAAAAATATCGAAGCAGCCACCGATACGATACGAAAATTTAAAAACTCCAACATCATTTTGGTCGTGGCATTTATACAACATTTGGAACCTCCCATTGAAATTTTTGGCTTTCATAAAGAACTTGATTTGTATTGGGTTTTACAGTTTGAAACCCACTTAGATCCAAACATATGATTTCTTAAAGTGCCTTCAATGTGTTTGAATACGTATGCGTAGGTGCCAAATTCTCATACATATGATAATACAAGAGCTTTAATCCATTCTTGAAGAATTTGTGCAAGAACCAAGGTAAGAAGGTGAAGTTAGATAGGTTGCAGCTCGCCCTAAGAATTTGTTCAAGAACCTGGTTTGACACACACATAGGCTTTGGGCCATCTGTCGGGGTGCTTGTCCTTCGAGACCTGCTTTGTATTGGATGAACACAACTTTCCATAATGGTATGATATTGTCCACTTTGAGCATAAGCTCTCGTGGTTTTTCTTTGGGCTTCCCCAAAAGACCTCAAACCAATGGAGATAGTATTTCTTGATTATAAACCCATGATCATTCCCTAAATTAGTCGATGTAAAATTTTTATCCAACACCTCCCCTCGAACAAAGTACGCCTCCCTTTAAATTGCCTTGACATGCCTTTGACATGATCAACTTTGCAAGCCCCTCAACCCGGTCTCTACTTATGTGGACCCGGATTACGAAAATCAACCACCATCTCCACCTGAGCTGTTGTTCTTCCTTCCACTTCTTGTACCATGAACTTGCCTCTACTCATTTTTCTTCTTATAGAACCATGTTTTGAAATTGTCATCCCAGCATCATCTTTCACTTCAAATCTCGGTGTCTAATGAAGCTTACCAATGCTGCTTTTGATCTTGAATTAATAATCCTAAACGAACAAATATAATTTTTAATAGCTTCATGCATTGTTAGCTCGAATACAATTGAGAGTTAAATGAATCATAATCATAGTCATGAATAGGACAAGCCTCGTCGTAGTGAGCTTAATTGAACAACAAGTTGCTATATTAGATATATTAGACAATTAATTTAAAGGTTTATTATTTTCTAATTCATGAAACTTAATGAGAGAAAATAGATTGTGACTAAGCTTTCTCACTCATTGCCATTGGAATACAATTATAGAAGGAAGTACAAAAGACACAAAATAGGAAGGTGAGCTAACACTTCAGAATGATCCCGTGTGACCAAGCAACTCTCAAATGCTCCCCACCTCAATTCCAACCTACAAATACCTGGAAAAAAAAAAAGGAAGGTGAGCTAACACTTCAGAATGATTCTAGTTGCATAAACATCTCATGACATGACTTGATAATTCTACGTGTATCTATGACATCAATCAACATATTCATGGCATATAATACTAACATCTCATTCATGATATAACATAAACAGTCAACACAAGTTCATACATCACATAACATACACAATCTACGGTCAACACAATCTATACATCACATAATCATATCACATAAAATATGGTGCATGCAGGGGCCACAGGGCACGCACCATCATACAACACGTAGAAAGCTAACTCCAACAGTAAGGTCACTTACCTCGATGGTCTTGGTTGAAGTCACTCACAACGAGCTAATCCCAGTGGTTAAATATGTCCTATGATAACCACATAAAAATTGAGAACCTTTCATAAGGTACCCTAGCTAAACCTCATGCTATTTATCAAAATAAACCCTCGATCTAATCTGTCTTTAACGATTAGGAGCCATACTGACCTCGAATGGTAAAACTAAGGGCAGAAACGGCTTCGGAAGGGCCAAAAACCTTGGAATCGATATATTATAGTGATATCGAGTCACCAAGCCAAGCTGCCGAGCCGACCAATTAAGCCGCCAAGCCGAGCTGCGGGTTTTGACGGAGCCGAGCCGCCGTACACGTCAAGCCGAGCCGAGATCAAGGCTGCAGCGCGCGTTCGTGTTGGGCCGAAACGTACAAAAATTTGAATCCTTACACGATTCGTCGAAATCATGTTTACTTCTTTCAGACCGCCTTAAAATGTACCATACCGGGACCAAGTAATTATCAAACCTCTCTGGACCAAGTATTGTAATTGTTCTTAACTTTCACAATGCTTTCTTTCAACTCACTTTCAATGATTTTTCTCGTCCACATTTACTAAAACCTTTTCTCTCAAAAAATGGGTGAGGCTCGACATAAATAAGTGATATTCGATAATAACAATTATCTAATAAGACATTCAAATCGTTACAACAAAAATAACTTAATAAAAACATTTTAAACTATACGAGTTCAATTAATAAAAGTAAAACATATATAAATTTCACTGAACAGTTAACGCATACGTCTCTGCTGTACCTTCTGTATGCACGATAAAATCCCCATTGAAGCAACACCAATGCTAAGAGTAAGCGGCAGAACAGCAGCGACCCGGGGCATCATCGGCTCCGGCGTCAAAGCTTTTACCAACGACACATAAGACGAGAGCATGCCGCTTAATGCGAAGACCAAAGTGAAGTACAGAGAGTTCCTGGAAACTGATGGTGTGTTGGCAGGCAACTCATTCAATAGCGCTATAAGTTGCAACATTGAAACTACCATGCACACTGTTACGCCAACGATGAAATTGGTGAACTCAGCTGGGAATTTTGTGGCCATTATCAATGTCCCTGCTACATAACTTAGGGACACACAAAATTTTGTCACAAAAAAAATTAGGTTTCCATAGTGTTAAGAATGAGGAATAGAATTGGGATCGAAAGTATGATCTTAGTGATTACAAACGTTTAAATACAATATAAACTATCAACTAATACAAGGAAAATATAGGATACAAACGGTCAACTAATACAACTGCTAAATTTTGTAAATAAGATAAAATATATTATTAATCGAATCCTAAGATAAAATATACTACTAACAACTCCCAAAAATAAAGAAAAAATATTAACGGATATCTAACATATGCTCCATAACTAATTATTAAAATATATTCTCCAAATATCATATCTTAATACTCCCCTCAAGTTGGAGAGTGTATGTCAATCACACCCAACTTGTCCTTCAAAAGATCAAACTGACGTCTTCCTAAATCTTTAGTGAAAACATCTGCCAATTGCATTTTAGTCGAAACATAACACGGTTTGATGATTCCAGCTTGTAACTTTTCTCGAACTATATGGCAATCTATTTCAATGTGTTCCGTACGTTCGTGAAAGACTGGATTGGCTGCTGTATGTAATGCTGCTTGATTATCACAATACAATAATGCTGGTTCGAACAGTGGAACATTCAAGTCTTGAAGAATGTATCTTAACCAAGTTAACTCTAAACAAGTATTTGTCATAGCTCGACACTAGGCTTCTGCGGATGATCTGGACACATTAGTTAAGACTTCCAAGAAATAATTGAATTTCCGAGGAAAATGCAGAACCCAGAAATAGACCGTCTGGAGTTCGACAACCACCCCAGTTAGAATCGCAATATGCTTGTAATCTTAAATTGTTTTCAGATGGTAGTAGGAGTCCTTGACGAGGAGTACCTTTGATGTATCTCAGAACCCGAAAAGCTGCCTCCCAATGTGGTTTTCTTGGTTCACGCATAAATTGACTAAGCATACGAACTGAACAAACTATGTCAGGCCTAGTAACGGCCAAATATATTAATATGCCAATCAACCGTCTGTATTTACTTTCATCATCCAACACCTCCCCTCGAGCAAAGTACGCCTCCCCTTAATCGAGGCTCGACTTCTTTTTCTTTTGGAGTCTTAGTTCTTTTTTACTATGCCTTAAAGGAGGCTCGGCTCCTTTTCTTTTGCAGTTCTTTGTTCGACATTTGAGGATTTACCAATCTATTAGAACGACCAAGTTTAGGGCATGGCTCTGATACCATTGTGGGGAGGTGGATTAAATCTAAGCGCGCTCATGGAGGTGGAAGGACATGCGCCGACCCTACTACGTTAATTGAAGGAAAATCGATGAGGCAACATTTTGTGAGACTTGAAGGTGTGCTTTTGGAGGACACATGCCACACCAAGAAAAAATAAGAAAATACTAATGCCTTACGTCGCCTGGACTCGAAGCCAAGAACACTCGTGTCGTGAGTGGGGTGGGTGTCAAGTAGTGAAATTGTTTTTTGGGAGTTTAAGTTAAATTATTCTTAAATTGAGGGCCAATAGCGACTGGCCGTGGTATTTGCACATGAGCCCGTTGCGAGTGGAATCATGCCTAGAAGCCTTTCCAGCCACGCATGGGGCGCGTGAAGGTGTGTGGAAGGTGATCTTTTGACTATTTTACACCCATACTAATCCTAAAATGACTTGAGTTATGACCATCTAGAGAAATTTTTGAAGATTTAGAGAACCGAAAATGACATACCAGAAGAGTGTGTTGTCTTTCTACTCAACATATCGGCCACTATGTTAGCTTTACATGGGTGATAAAGGATCTTTGTATCATAATCCTTCACAAACTCCAACTATCTCCTTCGTCCCATGTTCAACTCTTTCTACCTGAATAAGATATTTGAGGCTCTTATGGTTTTACTACCTGTACCTTTTCACCATACAAGTAACGTCACCATATTTTTAACGTGAACACCATAGTTGCTAACTCCAAATCGAGGGTTAGGTAGTTACGCTCATATTTCTTAAGCTATTAGGAGCCATATACAATCACTTCTCCATTAACACCAACACGCAATCCCAATCCTTTTCTCGAGGCATCGTTGTACACCATGCTTGAACCATAAAATAGTGCTAGCATAAGCGCATACATAAAAAACTCCTTAAGCTCTTGAAAAATCTATTCATGTGTCATAGTCCAAAGAAAGACTTATCCTTCTTAGTTAACTTTGTCACTGTTTGAATAAGTCCTAAAAAGAAACCTTCCCTCGTAGTTCTGTAACTCCAAAAAACTTCTAAGTTCTCGGACTGAGGATGGTCTGGGTTATCTCATGATTGCCTCTATTCGACCCAGAGAACCTCCGGCAGAGTTATCTCACGATTGCCTCTAACAAACTTGCAGAAAATTGTGGAATTGTGGGCTGAGGTTGGTCCCCAAAATGTTCCATGATTACTAACTTCTCTAACATCCAATGATTTTAACCAAGTCGAGCTTGTTGACTCACATCCCTTACGTCAAAACACACAATCATGGCAAGGACTACTTTTCGTGATGCCAACAAAAAAATATTGGCAAAACAAATATTTGTCGACGTATTAGCACTATCCATATATTATATATTCTTTAGGTTATTAAATATTATCCTCTCCCTGAAAACTATGGTTCAATATTACATTAATAACCTTATTATTATTATTTTTTTTTTTTTGTAAAATAAATGTTATTAATTTAAGCAGAGGAGAACGGTTATAATCTTACTCACAAGAGAGTAAAGTTATGACTCTTATGTGTAGTCAGTCAAGGTTAACACTAGAGTGGCACACGGAGGAAGACGATGTATTGTCTAAAAAAAAAGTGCATAATAACTTAGCCAAGTTTGTGATTGGGTTTAGAGAGAAAAAAGCTTAACCTATTCTGTCTATTTTTGCTCGTTTTTCTTTTAATAGGGTTTTACTTAAAATTCTAACGTGAAAGCTATTAAAAGGAATATTTGTGAGTTATAAATATGTGAACCCTCCCTACTAATTAATTGAGCAAAACAGACAGAAAAATCAAAATAAAAAATGGCATCTTCTAGTTTTCTTGCAGTCTTTAGGATTGTCCTTTTAGTACTGTTCTTCAATGGGATGGTGCCCATGCATGCGGCTTCCCCAGACGATATTGTTTCCACCATCTGCAAGAAAACTAGAAACCCTTCTTTTTGCTTTAACGTGTTGAAATCTGCTGGCACCACAGACCTAAAAGGGCTGGCCACCTTCACCCTCAACCTCGCCCACGACAAGGTTGCTCAAACTCGTGCCCTCGCCCTGTCCCTGGCATCTAAGGCAACCGATCCCAAGCTTAAGGAGCGATATGCCACCTGTGCTGAACAGTACGACGATGCCGCCGACGACATCGAGGATGGGAAGAACGACCTGGGGGAAGGTGACTACAATGGCGTCAACATTAAGGCGTCTGCAGCCATGACGGAGGCCGGCGACTGTCTGGACAGCTTCAGCCAGCCACCGAAGGACCCATCGGCGCTGTCTGGCAATGGGAAGACTGTGGAAGATGTTTGTAGTATCATCTTGGTTATAGCCAATCTTCTCCTTGGGCGTGCCTAATTCATTTTTCTTCAACCTTTCTTCATTTTATCGTACATGTACTTGGAATGCCATGAATCAATAATATGTCTGTTTTGAATCCTATAAATTTGGACATCGACTTCACATTTTAATAATCTGACTAATCTAGGGTCACTCTATTAACTCTTAGTGCTAGGGTCACTCTATTAACTCTTAGTGCTCTCCAATTTTAAAGGTGACAGGTTCTAGTTCGTGAGTCAATAGCGGCACATAATTTCATGTTAATGAGTTATAGGGCTCCTCAGCCCACAATGAAGATAAAGAAACTAGTTTGAATCAAAGTGAGTGTGGAGGGAGAGTTGCCCAAATTCTTCAAAAGCTTACTAGATTTCATTTTCTTTTCTTCTCAAATTTTCATTATATTCATAACTTTTTTGGTTAGGTTGGTATGTTTTTATCTTTTTGGAGTCGAGTCCGTTTAAGTTGGTTTCAAGTTTATAGGCACGAAAACTAGGTCATGAACCGACCAAATTTCATTAAAAAAAGGCTAGCGGAAGGCCGAACGTTTCCTATCCCAACGACCCTCCCTCTAATCATAAGCTTTTCAAGCCCAATGGAAGGAAGAAAACCCTCATTTATTGCAAGAAGGAGCATGTCACAACATCACTGACATGAAGTAGATTGTGACCTCCACACAAGACAGACATGGGGTGACCCTCAAGTGACGTCTATCCGACCACATGAGTCCCAAGATTATAGATTGTGACCAACACGCAAGACAGACAAGGGGCGACCCTCAAGTGACATCTATCCGACCACATGAGTCCAAAGATTGAGAAGTGTCATGATGCGAGAGGAGGATAGTGCATCATCCAATACACCAAGAATGTGCACCGAAGCTAAGGCATCATCAAATACACCAAGAATGTGCACTGAAGCTAAGGCATCATCAAATACACCAAGAATGTGCACTGAAGCTAAGGCATCATCCAATACACCAAGAATGTGCACTGAAGCTAAGGCATCATCTAATACACCAAGAATGTGCATTGAAGTTAAGTCATACGCAAGTTTGAGAGAGAGACGACATACGCAAGTTTGAGAGAGAGACGACACGAGTGTCAAAGACAAGCTCGAAAAAGGTGAGTAGGGCTCCATACAATAACTTCAAAAGTTAGAGATTTTGATATGAATTTTTACATGTGGCCTGTTTTAATTAAAGTGGTTGAGATCTCATGTTTATATTAGTGTTAGTGATAAAAATAAAAATAAATTTTTTTTTTTTTTTAAATGGGTTTTGATATTTATTTAAGAAATTAAATATAGAGAGTTATTTAATTTTTAGTGAAGTGAGACAAATTTTTTTGTGAAAACTTTCTAATATGAAGTACACGTTCTTTTCTTCTCATGAGCGTGGGGGAGAATTGCCCAAATTTGTTCAAAAGCTTACTAGATTTTATTTTCTTTTCTTCTTAAATTTTCATTATTCATAACTTTTTTGATTTTATCTTTTTGGATTCAGTCCCCGTTTGGGTTTGTTTCAAGTTTATTGGCACAAAAACTAGGTCATGAACCTAAACCGACCCATTTTCATTAAAAAAAGTAAAGAAAGAAAGAAAAGGCTAGCTGAAGGTCGAACGTTTCCTGTCCCAACGACCCTCCCTCTAATCATAAGCTTTTCAATCCCAACGGAAGGAAGAAACCCTCATTTATTGCAGGAAGTGGATTGTAACTGTTAGGCTATGGAGCCTGATACTTATTTATAGCTTGGTCAACGGTTATATCCGGTAAAGCTATATTTGGTAAGCTATATATAGTAAAGCTATATATGGTAAAGCTATATCCGGTAAAGCTATATATGGTAAATAGTTATATATAGTAGATGGCTAAATCTGGTAAAGCTATATATAGTAAAATATACCATATATATATTTGGTCCGGTAGAGCTTTGTAGATGTACTTTTCTATTCTCTGTACTCTCTTGTTGTACATGCCTGAAGTCATCAATAAAAAATCCTTTTAGCCAGAGTTCTCCTTGCAACTTCTCTCTATCCTTCTCTTTGTGTTCATCTAGATCGAGCGTGTGCGTTGTTGTGCGATCCTAACAACTGGTATCGATCCTAACAACTGGTATCAGAGCCAGGCGAAACTCACCAGGCTGAAGTCAGAGCTAGGCGAAACTCACCAGACTGGTATCAGAGCAAGGCAAAATTCACCACGATCTGTGAAGATGGAAAGTTCAAAGATTGGAATTGAGAAGTTCGATGGATCCGATTTCGGTTTCTGGAAGATGCAGATTGAAGATTATCTGTACCAGAAAGATCTTCACGAACCTCTGTTGGGGGTGAAGCCGGATACCATGACCACGGAACAGTGGAAGCTCAAGGATCGACAAGCCTTAGGGATGATCCGGTTGACGCTATCCAGAAACGTGGCGTTTAACATCATCAAGGAGAAGACAACGTCAGGTCTGTTGAAGATGCTGTCGAATATGTACGAAAAACTGTTGGCTATGAACAAGGTGTATTTGATGCAGAGGTTGTTATGAGTCCTTGTGAGAACTTCGTTACGAGCAAACAGAAACGAGTTAGCTTCACAAAGACTATTAGAGAATTGAAGAAAAGTACCAGAGGGCGCTCCCTTGATCGTTAGCATTGTTGAAACCCTAGAGGAGGTTGCGTCGGTCGGAAGCGTCGCTAAAACTCCAGAGCGGGTTGCGTCGTCCGAAAGCGTCGCTGAAGCTCCAGAGGGGGTTGCGTCGTCCGGAAGCGTCGCTGAAGCTCCAGAGGGAGTTGCGTCGTCCGGAAGCGTCGCTGAAGCTCCAGAGGGGGTTGCGTCGTTTGGAAGCGTCGCTGAAGCTCTAGAGGGGGTTGCGTCGTCCGGAAGCGTCGCTGAAGCTCCAGAGGGGGTTGCGTCGTCCGGAAGCGTCGCTGAAACTCCAAAGGAGGTTGCATCGGTCGGAAGCGTCGCTGAAACTCCAGAGCGGGTTGCGTCGTCCGGAAGCGTCGCTGAAGCTCCAGAGGAGGTTGCGTCGTCCGGAAGCGTCGCTGAAGCTCCAGAGGGGGTTGCATCGTCTGGAAGCGTCGCTGAAGCTCCAGAGGGAGTTGCGTCGTCCGGAAGCGTCGCTGAAGCTCCAGAGGGAGTTGCGTCGTCCGGAAGCGTCGCTGAAGCTCCAGAGGGGGTTGCGTCGTCCGGAAGCGTCGCTGAAGCTCCAGAGGGAGTTGCGTCGTCCGGAAGCGTCGCTGAAGCTCCAGAGGGGGTTGCGTCGTCCGGAAGCGTCGCTGAAGCTCCAGAGGGATTTGCGTCGTCCGGAAGCGTCGCTGAAGCTCCAGAGAGAGTTGCGTCGTCCGGAAGCGTCGCTGAAGCTCCAGAGGGAGTTGCGTCGTCCGGAAGCGTCGCTGAAGCTCCAGAGGGAGTTGCGTCGTCCGGAAGCGTCGCTGAAGCTCCAGAGGGAGTTGCGTCGTCCGGAAGCGTCGCTGAAGCTCCAGAGGGGGTTGCGTCGTCCGGAAGCGTCGCTGAAGCTCCAGAGGGAGTTGCGTCATCCGGAAGCGTCGCTGAAGCTCCAGAGGGAGTTGCGTCGTCCGGAAGCGTCGCTGAAGCTCCAGAGGGAGTTGCGTCGTCCGGAAGCGTCGCTGAAGCTCCAGAGGGATTTGCGTCGTCCGGAAGCGTCGCTGAAGCTCCAGAGAGAGTTGCGTCGTCCGGAAGCGTCGCTGAAGCTCCAGAGGAAGTTGCGTCGTCCGGAAGCGTCGCTGAAGCTCCAGAGGGAGTTGCGTCGTCCGGAAGCGTCGCTGAAGCTCCAGAGGGAGTTGCGTCGTCCGGAAGCGTCGCTGAAGCTCTAGAGGGGGTTGCGTCGTCCGGAAGCGTCGCTGAAGCTCCAGAGGGAGTTGCGTCGTCCGAAAGCGTCGCTGAAGCTCCAGAGGGAGTTGCATCGTCTGGAAGCGTCGCTGAAGCTCCAGAGGGAGTTGCGTCGCTGAAGCGCGTCGCTGAAGCTCCAGAGGGAGTTGCGTCGTCCGGAAGCGTCGCTGAAGCTCCAGAGGGGGTTGCGTCGTCCGGAAGCGTCGCTGAAGCTCCAGAGAGAGTTGCGTCGTCCGGAAGCGTCGCTGAAGCTCCAGAGAGAGTTGCGTCGTCCGGAAGCGTCGCTGAAGCTCCAGAGGGAGTTGCGTCGTCCGGAAGCGTCGCTGAAGCTCCAGAGGGAGTTGCGTCGTCCGGAAGCGTCGCTGAAGCTCCAGAGGGAGTTGCGTCGTCCGGAAGCGTCGCTGAAGCTCCAGAGGGGGTTGCGTCGTCCGGAAGCGTCGCTGAAGCTCCAGAGGGAGTTGCATCGTCCGGAAGCGTCGCTGAAGCTCCAGAGGGAGTTGCGTCGTCCGGAAGCGTCGCTGAAGCTCCAGAGGGAGTTGCGTCGTCCGGAAGCGTCGCTGAAGCTCCAGAGGGAGTTGCGTCGTCCGGAAGCGTCGCTGAAGCTCCAGAGGGGGTTGCGTCGTCCGGAAGCGTCGCTGAAGCTCCAGAGGGAGTTGCGTCGTCCGGAAGCGTCGCAGAAGCTCCAGAGGAGGTTGCGTCGGCCGAAAGCGTCGCTGAAACTCCAGAGAAGGTTGCATGGGCTGGAAGACTCTTGCTGAGAAACCAGAGGTGGAGCAAGTGGGAGTTGAGGTTGAGTTGCTCAAAGATTCACAGAGTGATGTAGCAGATACTCAAGAAACTCCTGTGACTCATGCTGTTGGCGAGGAACCCAATCTATCATTCAAAATACAGAAGGCGATACCATTTCACTCGGAAGTTGGTTGAAGATGGTGATGTGTTTTGAGAAGATAGAGGGTGCAAAGAATCCAGCAAACATGTTGACAAAATGTGTTGATGTTGGAATATTGAGGTTGTGCGAAACCTCAATTGGTATGGTGCAGTGAAGATGCTCATGGTCGTCTGAGAGTGAAATTCTTGGTTGACTAGATCAGTCTCCAAGTGGGAGAATTGTTAGGCTATGGAGCCTGATACTTATTTATAGCTTGGTCAACGGTTATATCCGGTAAAGCTATATTTGGTAAGCTATATATAGTAAAGCTATATATGGTAAAGCTATATCCGGTAAAGCTATATATGGTAAATAGTTATATATAGTAGATGGCTAAATCTGGTAAAGCTATATATAGTAAAATATACCATATATATATTTGGTCCGGTAGAGCTTTGTAGATGTACTTTTCTATTCTCTGTACTCTCTTGTTGTACATGCCTGAAGTCATCAATAAAAAATCCTTTTAGCCAGAGTTCTCCTTGCAACTTCTCTCTATCCTTCTCTTTGTGTTCATCTAGATCGAGCGTGTGCGTTGTTGTGCGATCCTAACAACTGGTATCGATCCTAACAGTAACCTCCACACAAGACAGTCAAGGGGTGACCCTCAAGTGACATCTATCCGACCACATGAGTCCCAAGATTATAGATTGTGACCTCCACACAAGACAGACAAGGGGCAACCCTCAAGTCACATCTATCCGACCACATGAGTCCCAAGATTGAGAAGTGTCATGATGCGAGAGGACTTGAGAAGTGTCATGATGCGAGAGGACGGTGCATCATCCAATACACCAAGAATGTGCAGTGGAGCTAAGGAATCATCCAATACACCAAGAATGTGCATTGAAGCTAAGGCATACGCTAAGTTGGAGAGAGAGACGACACAAGTGTCAAAGACAAGCTCGAAGAGGGTCGAATAGGGCTCCAGACAATAACTTCAAAAGTCGAGATTTTGATATGAATTTTTACATGTGGCTCATGTTTTAATTAACGTGGTTGAGATCTCATGTTTATATTAACATGGTTGAGATCTCAGGTTTATATTAACCTGTTAGTGATTAAAAAAAAAAAAAAAAAAAAATCATTCTTATTCTTCTTCTTTTTTTGTTTTTTTTTCTTGTAATTTTTTTTAAATGGATTTGATATTTATTTAAGAAATTAAATATAACTAAAATTAAATATAGAGAGTTATTTAATTATTGGTGAAGTGAGACAAATTTTTTTGTGAGAACTTTCTAAATTGAAGTATCAGTAAATTTATGAGATGGAAAAATATTTTTTTTTCCCAAGTACAACATTTTTCACTATCTTGCATATGTATATATTTTTTTCAATTGGGTAGTAGGTAGTGTTGCTAAATTGATGATTTTTATCTTTCGTATATCTTGATGCTATAGTATATTGCTTCAGTCTCTGTCGTGAAATTGTGTATGATGGTCATAGTTCTCTTAGCTGATACATGGTTAACTCATGTCTCGTACATAAGACCTTGTTCGACTAACTCTTCCATCTCTCCCACTATGTTTTGAAGTAAGGGGGCTTCCATGTAAGAGTTCTCAATGCTTTCAACTGGCGATGTTTCAACTAAAGTCATCTCATATTCAGCTAATGAATTCACCAAATTTAACGTGGAAGGCATAAAGAGTGGCTCTTTGTGAGCATTCCGACAGTCGATAGGTCCCTCTTACATATAAAGCAGAACGAGGATGTTAAGGATTATTGGGAGGAGTAGTCCCACATTGGCTAATTAAAAGGATGATCATGGGTTTAGAGGTAAGAAACACCATCTTCATTGGTGTGAGACTTGTTGGGGGAAACAAAAAGCAAAGTCAGGAGAGTTTATGCTAAAATTGGACAATGTCAATAGAATCCTAAGTGTGAATAAAGAAGTTGTGAGCCATTTGAAAGTGTAGTCAAAGTGGTCAAATTGGCTTAAGTGTCGAGCAAAGGGTGAAGGGGACTTGAGAGGAGGCTCTATGGTGTATTCCTCCATGTGGGCAATAGAGTCCGTCGAGCTACCCTCACACTCATGCCACCGGTTCATATGACTTTATTTGACCCACGGTCTCAATCGTGGGCATCAATTCTTGGATGGGTATCTCATCCAGGTAGCCAACTAACTATCAATCTTATCAACTTTTGTGACATTCTCACTCATACAAGATTCCAAAAGTCAAAGATCGTCAAAGACTTCTCGCAAATAGAACGTCAGCTCTTCAATCTCAACCAACCATCAACCTGGGACTTGCTCTATTTCATAGCGCACATGTTTGTTAATTTGAATACTAGGAGAAAAATTGACTCTCATACCAACCATCACAATCACGTTCTTTAAGGACACAACGCGATCGTTACGGCATTTACTCTTGTCCTCGAGTAAGTAAGGCAACTAAAACTTAGGTTGTCGTTGGTATAGATGACCTATGCTCAAGTCTCTAACCCCACTCTTAAAAAACAAATTTAAAAAAGCGAGGTCAGAGAAAGTTAAATAAAACATCTTAAACTCAATTTGAGAAAGTAATGTTATAAGCTTGCAAGCAATAAGAAACAATAACAACATTCATAGCATATATTATGGGCAGGAATGATTGACAACTTTCGTATCTCCCTATAGTACATTTTGAGACCAATCAACTTGGAAAAGTGTAGACATACACATAAATTAAAATGATAAAATAATAAATAACTAACTTACATTGAAGTAAGGTAAAAGGGTTTAGAAGGGACATGAGGCAACACCCTTGTCAAGCATCACTATGACATCCAACTCTCAATTAACCCATAATGCAGACAGATGCTCAACCTAGCAGCCTCGCCCCCATGTCCACGAATTCTTTAGACGGTCCAATCTGAGTGCGCTCAACCGAACCTTAATCCACGAAGCAAGCCCAAAAAAATCGCAGATGCATGCTCAAAACTAAATGGCTGCAACCCATCCCTCTATATGCTCCTAGCTGCCTCTGTCATATGCAATAAGCATGCAGCTCTAGGCTATACTTTGTGTACAACTTCCAATAGCCATTTCCCCTGGCGCTCGACTTGGCGGCTCCAACCGACTCTCCTTTGCTCGACATGGCCAATTGTGGCTTGATTTACCTATTTTAGATCATAAGCATTTTGAACCTATTTAAAGTTTGAAAATGTCAATGAACTACTATTTTAGCCAATTAAGATTATTTCTCATTGTTTAGGCTTGACTTAGGTTAAGTAACATCGTGGAAGACGGGTGAAATTGGATCACATCAAAGCTAAACCTTTGAATGATTAGATAAGGAGAGCTTAAGAGCACCTACTTAAGCCAAAAATCGTAAGTAAAGTTACAATTGGATTGCCTTGAGCATGGTTGGGTATGTTGTATGAATAACAATACGTGATATTTATGTACATGTTATTAAACTTTTATGTTAATGTAGGTTGATGTGATGTATATACTTCCATGTATGTTGAGTATGACTAATATGATTTTATGACCACGGTTATGCCTTATGAAATATCATGATATAAAATGTACTATCAATATGATCAAAATACTATGAGTATATATCTTCGACTCATAAAAAATTGAAGTCAAGTTATGTATGCAAGTATTATATGCATCATCTCACTGAACCTATGATCATATATTACTTCTCCAGTTATGCAATATATAGACACACACACCTACATTTTATTCACATATCTTTCTCTTTCCTTGGGTTTTAGTAGCTTAAGATACGCTTGGCCATAGCCAAGCCTAGGTGGTACCTCAAAAAGATCTGGGAATAGTAAGAGACTGATGTTAAGTACGACTTTTCATCCACATATGCATGGATAAACTGAGAGGTTGAACTAGATTCTAGAGGACTTGTTGAGGACATTGTGTTATAGACTTTGCTGGTCGTTGGGATGAACACTTGTACTTAATGGAGTTTGCTTATAATAATAGCTACATGTGACTGTGTAGATTGCCTCCTTAGAGACTCTATATGAGTGTAGGTGTCAAACTTCTATCTTCTAGGGAGAGGTAGGTGAGCAACAACTTCTAGGGTCAGAGTTGCTTTAGATTATTAATGCAGCAGTGCAAAAAATCAGATAAAGAATACTGAAGGCACGAAGCGGGCAAAAGCACTACGAAGACACTCGTAGGAAGGAACTTGAGTTTGTTACTAGTGATCATGTCTTTTTCAAAGTTGCACCTATGATACGGGTGTTGAAATTTAAGAAGAAGGGAAAGTTGAAGACAAGATTTGTAGGCCTCTTTGAGATCTTAGAGAATATAAGACTAGTGGCATACAAATTAGCACTACCACTTACACTTGTCACCGTGCATAACGTGTTCCATATGTTTATACCGTAGAAGTATACCCCAGACTCTTCATACGTTATCGAACATGAGTCACTTTTCTTTAGAGAGGATTCTTCATATGGGAGAAGTCGATGAAGATACTAGTTAGAGATGTGAAGCTGATGCATAACAAGTAGATTGTCTTGGTCATGGTCTTATGATGGAACCATCGGAATGATGAAGCCGGTTAAAAAAGAGAGGATAAAGAAAACAAAGAAGAAAAAAGAAAGAGAAAAGAAGAGGTTAGGGTTTTGGAAAGAAAGTTAAAGAAAACAATATTCCACCACTAGATTCGATGGCTTGGAGTCATTTTTTACCAACCTTTCTTCACGAAAATTTCTCAGAACGCTTTGGTCTAATGATCTAGACTTTTGAATCACCAGAATGCATTAAGAAAAATACGATAAAACAATTTTAAAAATTTTAAAAGATAAAATCAAATATATTTATTATTTTGGAAGGATTGTTGGAGTATTAATATAAAATCAGGGACCAAGGTAGGAGATACCAAACAAACTATAGCCAAGATACCAAAAGAACTGACTCTCTAGAATGACCTTCCTCTGTGGTCGCATAACTCCCGAATGCTTCCCACGTCAACCAATCAGCTAATCACTTGAGAAAAAAAAGTAATATCTGGTGAGCATACAAATAGTTGGTAAGTAGCCTACCCGTAGGCTTTTAGACATCCATGACCTAGTAAGTTACCATGAGCTTTAATTTGGACTCTAGGAAATTCATGCATAAGCTTCTACACCTCACCTGGACTCTAGGAAGTTCATGCATAAGCTCATACACCTAATGCTCCTAAACCTATCTAAGCTTCTGGATGGTCTAGAAGTTCCTAAGTCAGTTTTCGTGTGTATCACAAACCCAATAAAGGTTTGGAGGTTGTTCACCTAACCCAGTGTCGCACAATCACCTGAACGACCTAACTAAGCTTTACGATGAACCAACTTGTTTGATCTTCTTATTTAGCAGCTTATATTGATTAGGAAGTGAATCACTGGTATCCTAAGTTGAAGAGGAGCAACCTCAACAAACATGCTGACATGAACGACGATATGGCGTCGTGAGACCTGAATATCATTTGTGAAAGCTTAGCTAGCAACCCCTCCACAAGACCATAACATCACACTAAAAGTGGGAAGCAACCTCGTGTGTTGACTAACTACCGAGTTTACCTGTGTGGTCCATAGCACTTGTGACGAGTTTATGGAACAAAGACCTTGTTCAGAGATCCCTGACTATTTCTACACCCGATAAGGCACTAGAGAAATTGAGACAAGCTTGACATCACTGAGTTGTACTACAAGAAATTAGAAGTGGTCTCGACTTTGGTGATATCTTCACGACTACTAATAGACATGGTAAGCTACAACAATTTGAGGGTGTGTGAGTATGATTGATCTTGCTCCCACTTCCGCTACTACAATTTGTATTAGAGCATTTTGGTTGTGGCATTAGAGTACCACAATTAGTATCAACAGAGCCAAGTTTCGATATTTGTGGTATTGTGAAAAACTTAACCTCATCGACCACTAGACATGCTCAAACTCAGCATCAATTGTCGAAGATAAGTTTCTCATTGCAAGCTTGCTTATTTGTTTTTGGAAATCATACTTTCAAGAATGGTGAATATCTCCATCCATTCAAATTTTGTTGGTTTTGGTCGCTTAATTTAATCTTCAGCTTGCTTAACTTGATATAAAAACTGTTTTCTTGCATGGAGATTTGGAAGAAGAAATATATACGACACAGTGAGTTGGTTTTCGACTAGTGTAGATTGAAGAAATCTTTGTATAGGCTGAAAAAATCTCCTCGTTAATGGAATATGAATTTTGATCACTTCATGGTGGAGCATAAGTACACTCATAGTCAATTTGACAATTGTGTAGTTTGTTTATCTATTTGATCATGTATGTTGATGATATGTCAATTGCCTCTAAGAAACAAGTGGAGATTGATAAGTAATGATCAATTATTGGTTATCTGTCCACTATGGCTAGTGGACCTATTTGATGGCGTTCAACATTGTTGTCTATTGTTGCTGAGCATATGACAGTCACTCCCATACTGGTACATTATCTCATAATGGTACTTGAATCATCTTGATTTATGTATGCTAGTGTTACTTTGATTCATGTATGAGAATTAGTAATTCTATGTTTATATAAAAATTTGTCTAACATTGTTTTAAGACGTGGAGTCATTGTCATTTTGTGTTTGACGCGAGGCAATTGGGAAGAACTTTGTAACAGAGAATTTGTAGTGTGAGAGTGTGAGATACACTTGTAAACACTTTGGTTAGTGATTAGCTATCACCCGTGAATGTAGGAAAATTTCTTACTTCCGAACCATGTAAATCTTTGTGTCTCTTTGTTTAATTTATATTTGTGGGTGTGTGAGTACGATCGATCTTGCCTCCGCTTCCGTCACAACAATTGATATCAAAGAATTTTGGTTGTGGCATTTTTACGAATGGTTTACAATCTTGATAATTCTTAAAAATAATATAAGGGTAGACTTAATGAATCACAATCCACCCCCTTTTGGGGCAAGCGTCCTCGTTGGCACGGAGAGGTTTCTGTACCCTTATAAGGAATGTTGGTTCTCCTCTCCAACCGATGCGAGATCTCACAATCCACCCCGTTGGTACGGAGAGGTTTCCACAAGAAATGCTTGGTTCCCATCTCCAACCTATGTGGGATCTCACAATCCACCTTGATACCGCAGAGAGATTTCTACCCCCTTATAAGGAATGTTTGGTTCTCCTCTCCAACCAATGTAGGATCTCACACTCCACCCCCCTCGGGACCCAGCGTTCTCGCTGACATAGAGGAGTTTCCACACCCTTATAAGGAATGTATGGTTCCCCTTCCCAACCGATGTGGGATCTCACAATCCACCCCCTCAGGGGCCCAACATCCTCGCTAGAACACCGCCTAGTGTGTGACTCTGATACCATTCGTAACAGCCCAAACCCACAACTAGCAGATATTTTCTGCTTTAACCTGTTACGTATCATCGTCAGCCTCATGGTTTTAAAACGCGTCTGTTAAGGAGAGGTTTCCACAGCTTTATAAGGAATGTTTCATTCTACTCTCCTCTCCAACCGATGTAGAATCTCACAGCTAAACACCAAACTTTATCCATATACCATAAACCCATTAGATTATTTCTTGAACATGATGCACCCATTTGTAACCTACATATTGTTCAAAATTACATTAATAACCTTAGATTTATCATATAATAAATAGTGTTAAATTGCATATAAAATAATCAAAATTATTATTAAAAATAAAATAATTAACTACGAGAATTTATGGCATAAAGTCCAACCGATCAGATAAGTTACCGGTGTACAGGGTCGGGTCGGGTTGGGTTGAGAGAATTTTTTAGAACAACCCAAAAGTTAGGGTTGGTTGGATTGGTAACCCAACCTAACCCGAAAATTTTGACAACCTAGTAGCCCTTTATTGGATTCAGGTCGTTCCATTTGTTAAAAAAAAAAAAAAAAAAAAAAAAAAAAAAAAAAAAAAAAAAAAAAAAAATTAGTTTTGAATAATTGCACGGATATTATGACCTACAAGTTACTGACATTTAATCATCCAACAAAATACTTATATCAACAGTACATACATATTAAACTTTTAAAAACTCCAACCTGCCGAATTTGAATCAGCGACCTAAGGATGGCTTTGGGATTCTTCAACCACTACAGCCCTCCGCTCTACCAACTGAGTTAAGGTCAGACTTGTATAAAAGTCATATACCATAATATAAACAAAATCGACAAAATTAATATATATATAAAAAAAAAACTAAATTAATAAAAATATGGAAGCAGCCACCGATACGAAATTCAAAAACTCCAACATCATTTTGGTCGTGGCATTTATACAACATTTGGAACCTCCCATTGAAATTTTTTGCTTTCATAAAG
The DNA here is from genome assembly GCA_018691285.1 of Cucurbita argyrosperma subsp. sororia. NCBI lineage: Eukaryota > Viridiplantae > Streptophyta > Magnoliopsida > Cucurbitales > Cucurbitaceae > Cucurbita > Cucurbita argyrosperma. The sequence continues at coordinate 4,891,174 of CM031881.1, read as the reverse complement.
AACTTGATTTGTATTGGGTTTTACAGTTTGAAACCCACTTAGATCCAAACATATGATTTCTTAAAGTGCCTTCAATGTGTTTGAATACGTATGCGTAGGTGCCAAATTCTCATACATATGATAATACAAGAGCTTTAATCCATTCTTGAAGAATTTGTGCATGAACCAAGGTAAGAAGGTGAAGTTAGATAGGTTGTAGCTCGCCCTAAGAATTTGTTTAAGAACCTGGTTTGACACACACATAGGCTTTGGGCCATGTGTCGGGGTGCTTGTCCTTCGAGACATGCTTTGTGTTGGATGAACACAACTCTCCACAATAGTATGATATTGTCCACTTTGAGCATAAGCTCTCGAATGGAGATAGTATTCCTTGATTATAAACTCATGATTATTCCCTAAATTAGCCGATGTAAGACTTTTATCCAACACCTCCCCTCAAACAAAGTACGCCTCCCCTTAATCGAGCCTCGACTCCTTTTTCTTTTGGAGTCCTTTGTTCGACATTTGAGGATCCTATTGACATAGCTAAGTTTAAGGCATGACGCTGATACTATGTTAGAATGAACACGACTCTCCACAATGGTATGATATTGTCCACTTTGAGCATAAGCTCTCATGGTTTTGCTTTGGGTTTCCCCAAAAGACCTCAAACCAATGGAGATAATATTCCTCCCTTTAACTATACGACTCGTTGCTTCACTATGGATGCTAAAATTATTCAATGTATAATATGACTGGATTTGTTCTGTCATATACTTGGAGATTACTAGATATATAGTATGCATGCACATAATAATCCTATGCCACATAGCATTAAGCTCTAAGAACCACGGCCGAAGGCACAACCAATGTCAATGTCGACGAGGAAATTAGAGAATCTTATAGTAATATTTTATCCTAGTAATATTTTTCCAACTCAACCTCAAACAATTAAACCATTTTTTAACCATACTTCTCTTCGGTTCTTGAACTTCTCGATAGTAACAATCTACTTCCACAAATATATGATATTATTTATTTTGAATATCAACTTTTCCGACTTTACTTTTGGTTTTCTTTTTTTCTTTTTCTTTTTTTTTAAATAGTGTTTCTGAAATGTATACTCCCGATCTTTCCTTTAATTAGCTAATGTTAGACGCTAACAATTTTCAACACTTCTGCCTTATTATATTAGGTTGAAGGTGAGAACATCCTGTGTAGCACGAATACGTCGTAAATTGCCTCGACATGCCTTTGACACGATCAACTTTGCAAGCCCCTCAACCCGGTCTCTACTTACATGGACCCGAATTACGAAAATCAACTAGCATCTCCACCGGAGCTGTTGTTCTTCCTTCTTTTGGAATGCAAGGCCTCCTTGTACCATGAACTTGCCTCTGCTCATTTTTGTTCTTATCCGACCATGTGTTGCAATTGTCGTCCTAGCATCATCTTTCGAAGCGTATTTGACACGGAATAAAATTAAATATTAAATTAATTAATTAAAATAAATGATACAATTAGTTGGAATATCTCAGTTGGTTAGAGCATGTGATTGTTAACCAATAGGTTGAGGGTTAAAGCCCTTGTTCTAGCTGGCTAGCAAAATCTATTTATTTTTTTTTGTAAAATGAACTGGTTACGTCATTAGTTGGGATTCTTTCTTCATCGACTCTGTCAATAGTTTCGTCATGTATGTGAAAGAGTTAAGCTCAACCGATCTAACTATTTTTCCACTATAGTGCAGATAATTGGAGTAGTCTTCGTCGTCCATTACACCCATGATTGAGTCGGAAGAGGAGTTGTGAGATCCCACATTAGTTGGGGAGGAGAACATTACACCCATGATTGAGCCTGAAGAGGAGTTGTGAGATCCCACATTAGTTGGGGAGGAGAACGAAACACCCGCTACAAGGGTAAACCTCTCCCTAACAAACACGTTTTAACAACCTAGAGGGGAAGCTCGAAAGAAAAGCACAAAGAGAACAATATCTGCTAGCAGTGGGTCTAGATCGTTACCCTTAACATGTTGGTTCCAAGTGAAACTACTGAATAGTTAACAATTTAATGAGATTTGAGAGTTAAATGAATCTGTAACGACCCTAAATTTCCACATACTCAGAGTCGCTACTAACGTCTCATGCTCATCTGTAATGCGGAAATATAACTCTTACATGAACATAATTGATAACGTAAACTTAAAAAAAAAACGTTTAAAACAACTTCTTCTCTGGAAAACACAGTCATGGTCTTACATGTTTAAATAGGAAATACTGAAAATTTAGAGAAAACAAAAACAAATACAAAATAATTTAAAACAATGAAATGCAAAACAACCTATTCTAACTTAAGATTAGAAATTTAAATATGAATCTACCCTATTCGCGTGCCACAGTCTCTGCTCGCGATGTCGCCGTCTTCCGTACAAGTGCGCCTTGCCTTTACCTGAAAAATGAAATGGCACACGGCCTAAGTATTTCAAAGAATACTCAGTAAGTGGCCCCACTATAGGGGCCACGCAAATGCAAACACATGCAATCATGACTTAGAGACCTATCTCTAATCATCTTAGGGGTGGCCTCCAGTCTCGGACAAATTGGATGTGTAGTACTTCCCTACACACGACTCACACGTGCGAGTGTGAATCCCCAGGGCGCTCGCACACCCCCTGGACCCTCTGGTCAAGCTAATCTGTAGCGACGTCCGGAGGTCAGCGGAACCCCATAGTGTCATGCACCTCATGAACACCCTCATCTGTGTGCTTTCGCACCTGTGCGTATTCGCGCTCATCGTACGGTGCGTGTCCGCACTCATCATCTCTAGGGGAAGTAGCCCTATGCTTATGAACATACAATATGCATGAGGTCCCTCTAAATCCATCGTAATGTCTCTTCTGACACAACCCTCTAGTCTCATCTCTTTGTTACTCTAGGTAACACATACTCGTGGATTTTATATTAATATCATTTCACACTCTTAGGGTTGTGTCCTATGTCGATCTAACGACATGATGCCATATGGCACTCATCATCATATAGCATGCTCAATATGGAAAACATCATCATATTAAGGTAAACGTCACACAATCATCATACTCATCATATTGCCACAAAGTGCATCAAACATATCAAGTACGTCAATCATCGAAATATATATATATATTACGCATATCATCAAGCATCATAACTCACACATCATTATAACTCATATACCGCATCGTACGACATAATTTATACATCATCATAACTCATACAATTTTTTTAGCCTATCCTATAGTAAGACCACTTACCCGGTTGGCCTTAGCCGAAGTATTCCTTAATTTATTTAACGTAAGCTCCTGTTCCTCCAGAACTACACCAAATGTTGCCAAGGTTTGCTTCCTATTGCATCGTTCGTCACCTTTTGTTAGTATTTCACATTTTAATTAATAATCCAACTAACCGTGTGAAATACGGCTCTAAACGGTCTCAATAAAAATCGAATTCCATGTTCTCATTGTTTCTAAATTATATAGGATAATAAAACTTAAAACTTAAAATTAATAATATGCCAATATTATTAATATTTCAAGTGGCTTGTATAATTCAACTTTTAATGTTATATCCTATAGATACAAATATAATAATTTTTCATATTTTTCATTTTCCTTCCCTCACTTATTTCTCTTCTATGTTCTATGTTATATTTTAATTCGGTTTACAGTACTTCCATATGAATAGTACTTGCCATTTTCAACCCGTTCTAATTTTCTTTTCTCTCCTAAAATCTTCTCTTTTTTGTTTTTTTTTTCTTTGAACTCATTCTTTTGTGTCGTTCAATTCTACCTCCATATCTACTTATTTTATGCAATTTAAATCTAATTCTTTTAATCACTTTCTGGAACGAGTTTAATTCTATAATTCTTTTAAGCAGTTTATTACAAGGAGTTTAATTTTACTCCTATATCTAAATAGTTTAATTCTGTTAGCAGTGTAATTCTATTCCCAGATTTTCTTTGGAATCTATGGCTTTACTATTCCCAAATCTTAGTTTTTTTTTTTTTTTTTTTTTTTTATTTACTATGTTTTCCAGATCTTTCTTTTCATCCTGTTTGCCAAATCTTGGTTTTTTTTTTTTTTAATATGTTTTCCAGATCTTCCTTTTCCCTATTTTCCTTCTCATCCTCTTTGCTAAATCTTGGTTCTTTTTTTTTTTTTTTTAATTTTATTTGAATATGCTTTCGAGATCTTCATTTTCCCTATCTTCATTCTCATCCTATTTTCCAAATCTTCCTTTTTTTTTTTTATTTGAATATGTTTTACAGATCTTCCTTTTCATCCTCCTTTTCATCCTGTTTTCCAAATCTTAGTTTTTTTTTTTTTTTTTTTATTTGAATATGTCTTCTAGATCTTTTTTCCCCCTATTTTCCCCTCTTTCTTATCTATCTATTCCTAGACCAATTTTAATGGACTCTAGCTAGGATAGATAATTTCTGATCAGATCATTCAACAGATAATTTTCTAAATTTCTAACTCAGATATAAATAATTGCTAATATCCTTAGTAGAAAGGAATAGGTAAATCTGACTACTAACCTTTTCAAATGACATCTCTCTCCCTCTGCCTACCATCTCTCCATTATCTGTCTTCCTTTGGATCTCTAGTTATTGTATAACATCTCTCCATTATATGCATTTTTTTCCTCCAGAAAAATATTTTCTTTCTATTTCTGTTTTTGTTGAATTATTATACTAAATGAAGGAGTTGTCTTTTCTTTATTTTGTTATTTTTATTTTAATACACATATATACGGGTGTTACAGAATCAGTCATAATTTATTACAAAATGGGAAACTAATTTGACCTATGACCAAGCATCTCTCAAATGCTCCCTACCCCATTGTCAACCTACAAACACCTTAAAAAAAATAAAAAAAATAAAAAAAAAGAAAGAAAGAAAGAAAGAAAGAAAGAAAAGGGGTAAGTATAAAAAAAAACTCACTAAGCAATCTACTCATAGGCTCTTATCGCATCCTCATCTTAATAGGTATTCATGGACTTTTCTCCGAGCTCTAATAAGTTTAAGCCTGGTCTCTACTACTATTTGAGCATCTGAAGTGCTTCAAAGTTCTATGTGGTTATCTAGTTGCTCATGGACTTATTCTGGGTTCGAGGAGGTGGTCTCCTAATTCTAGTGTTGTGAGTTTAGGGGGATAGATTTCATCTTTAAGGTAAAAAAAAACTTTTGTGTTCTTATACTTATGTAGTTTGTTATGCACTAAGATGTCTTCTAGTCTAACATCATTTATGGGAGGTTAGTTGGCGGACCCTCCCACATGGGCCATAAAGTCACCAACGTTTGGGGGAAGCGACGCATGTGTGCTGGCCAACTATTGGATTAACCTACTTGATCCCATGCACCCATCTCAAGAATGGTTTACACCTGAGTGATATTGTTCAAGAGACCTTTGATCATTTTCACAAAGTCGGGACACCTAATTACAATACTTTAACTGACATATACTTTGCTCGATAGTACAGTATCAAATTGGAAACTCAACGATATGGGTACTAGAGTGGAAACAGTAGCGGAGACTCCATGCTAACAACCTATAAAGTTACATTTGTTATTCTTAGATGTCGTGGATGTCTACTGAGTTCTTAAGGGCATCTAGACAATTTAAATATTGTCTCTAGTTTACAAGATGTTTAGGACCAGCTCCTCGAACTATTTCATTCTCTGAATGCACACAGGTTTAGACCTTGATTACTTTTACTACGTTGCATTAGTAATTAGTAGAGAGTACATAAGTGCTTTAAAAATTGGTCTATATTTTTAAAAAATAATTCACACTAATAATCCTACTTAAATATTTTAATGAACCTGATACATTAGGTCAATCACCTAAGGCATTGTAATGAAGTTGACAGCTCGACGGTAAAATATATTTTAATAGTACTAAGATTTTGTATTTAACTGTTATTAATGATAAACAAATGTTTATATCAACATCGAAGCGTTTTAAAGAAATAGTGACATGAAATAATTTGTCCAAATCATAAACGTCCAACGAATGGATTGAATGTAAGCAAATTGTAAGGTGGAGCATGGTGCAAAACTAATGTTGAGAGCCAAGAGGGTCAAAATCAATGTAAGGTGGAGCCATTACGAACCAAAGTTTAGAAAATTTGTTAGTACTTTTACAATTATAGTCGAGAGTGTTTGTTGGTTAATTGGGTTAGCTTGGGACATTTTATTAGACTAAAACCAATTGCTCATGTTTTACATATTTTTCGTTAAAACAACTTTAATTAAACAATGAACCCAACCATAAATTTTTTAGCTTGGGTGGGTTGTCATGATTTATTCAAATTTTTGTTTTAATAAGAATAAAATGTTAATTCATAAAGCACCTACTTATTTATTTTCAAACATTTAATTAAAATTTACCAAGAGCGGGCTGAGCTAAGGAAGAAATTTATCCAAGAATGTCATAATACCTTATGGATCAGTTATCCAAGATGGCAGTGAACATATGCCTAAGCGAAGAAGGGGTACTTCTGACAAAATATGTGAGATATGAAATAATATAGTACACCAAGAAATGCTTCATTTGCCAACCACGCAAAGTTGAAAAGGCCAAGCTTCCAGGACTCCTCGAACTCTTGCTAGTGCCAATAAGACCTTGGGAAAGTGTGTCACTAGTCTTCATCACACACATCCCAAAGGTTGGCAAACATGAAGCCAGGTCCTCGTAGACGAATTTTTGAAATATGTTGTGTTCGTACTCACGCTCAATATATGTTCAGTTGAATTGGTTGACCAACTATTCTTCAAACATATTTGTCAAGATGTTTTGGACGCAGTAATTCGAGTTCTTGGGGACAAGTTCGAACATCTCCTTGAGTTACCATCTCTAGACCGATAGATAGACTGAGCCATTCAACTCTTTGCTGAAAGAATATTTGGACACTTCATGTCAAAAAAAAAATTGGATGCAACACTAGATGGTCCAATTCTAATTCTGCTTTATTTGTCAAATTAGTTTATCAATTAGGAGGAGCCCTTTGAAATTGTGAGCCATCCCTATGCCATATCATTAACCACCTAAGGAAGACTCCTCAAGCCCAAAACTTCACAAATGGAAGCCGGCTTACTTAGAAAGAAATTTCAACCACACGAAAAAAAAGGGCAAACACGAAGAATCATCCCATCACATTTCAAGTAGAAGATCAAGTACTCATCAAGTTGATTCTAGAACAAATCAATCTCTCTGGCACAAGGAACTCGAGGCTTGTCTAAAAATATGAAGGACTAGTTGAAGTGCTCAAAAAAAAAAAAATTTTGAGTTAAATTTTACGGGGTGGCATTGCCCACATGGATGAAAATTTAAACAGTAATCCATGTGAGCAATCTAAACCCTTACCTCCACAATCTAAACGATGACAGCCGCAATATCATTGTAAAACCTAGATTAGACCTTAAACAGAAAGACAACAAAGAAGTCGAGGTGATCTTAGCTGACAGAGTTGGAAAAGTTAGAAGTCTATACAGGGTGTTCAAGAATTCTTTGTCAGATGGAAAAACCTCCATATAGAGAACAAATTGAGCACCGAAAATCTGGACTCCGCCGTGACCCACATTGCAAATTTTAAACTTAGTTGGTTGACAAGGCGTCAACCAATTAGGTGGGGGAGGATCTCACTGTCATTCTTGTCTAGGACATATTGCCCATGGCCGCATGCTCTTGACATGCCAAAGCCTTTCTACTTACTTTCACGTCGTATTACTTTCTTATTACATTTTCTTTTTTATGATCATTCGACAAAATCATGTTTACTCCTGTCAGACCCGAACTGCATCAAAATGTACTATACTCGGGACCAAGTAGTCATCAAACCTCCCTCGATCAAGTATTGTAAGTGCTCTTGACTTTCACAATTCTTTCTTTCAACTCACTTTCAATGATTTTTCTTGTCCACATTTTCTAAAACTTTTTCTCTCAAAATATGGCTCGAGGCTAGACTGTACATTCAAATTGTCCTCAAAATACGATTTTTATGCATTACCAAATCACACACCTATTGCCACAAGTGTAGATATAGGTATTTTGAGAATACGTCTTAAGACTAATGACTGACGGTTAACTATGGTTCTAATGGGTGGTTTTGCTAGAATAGACAATAATGAGATCACTATTTTAGTAAATTGATGTGGAGAAGGCTAGTGACATTGATCCACAGTAAGCTCAACAAACTCTTGAAATAGCATAAGCTAACTTAAGGAAACAACAGACGCATTGTATTAGAACAAGTGTCACTAAATCGTATTCAGCTCCCAAAAAGAGTGTAATTATGACCGTTGAGGTTATGATATAACTTCTTACATGTAGTGCTCAATATCTTGATAGTGGTTGTAGTAATCACAAGGTGGTTAATAAAAGTATATTTTTTTTCTTTAAATGAATCTATCCAAAGTGAAGAGAACCGGTGATACTACCATAAGTCAAAGATATAGAGATAATGAAAGACACAAAACGAGTCATGGATGTATCTTATGTTTTGGTGTTCTTTCCAACCGTATAAATAAACTGAACAAATTTTTAAATAATCTCCAAAATATGAAATAATCAAATTAAACTTTAAGGATCATAAATTTTGTGGTTTTAGTATTTATTTTAACTCACAGTAAAAAGAAAATAAAAAAATACCTCTAGCTAAAAATATGCAGCCTCACAAAAGTACTCTAAATAACTATTTTTTTGGTTGTCACTTTTTGGATAAGAAAAATCCTACCTGGACATGGCCTAATTTAGAGAATGATCAAGTTTATAATCCAGGAATACTATCTCCATTGTTACGAGGTCTCTTGGGAAGCACACAGCAAAGCCATGAGAGTTTATGCTCAAAGTGGACAATATCATACCGTTGTGAAGATCCGTTTTAAATTATAAATATTTTTCATTACATTGAACACAATAAGTGATATATAATAACAATTACATCATAAATAACTTAATAAAAACTTTATAAACTATAGGAGTTGAATAATAATGGAGATTAAAACATATATTTAGAGTACTAAATAAATTTCACTGAACAGTTAACGCATACATCTCTGCTGTATCTTCCGTTTGAACAATGAAATCCCCACAAAAACAAGACCAATGCCAATAGTAAGAGCAAGAACAGTGATGGCCCGGGGTCTCATCGACTTCGGTGTATAAGCTTTTACCGATGACACATAAGACGAGAGCATGCTGCCTAATGCGAAGAACAAAGTGTAGTACAGATATTTCCTCGAAAGTGAGGGTGTGTCGCTTGGCAACTCAACAAATAGCACTATAAATTGCAACATTGAAACTATCATGCACACTGTTACGCCAACGATGAATATGGTGAACTCAGCTGGGAATTTTGTGGCCATTATCGATGTCCCAGCTACAACACTTATGCGCCCGCACAATTTAGTCACAAAAAAAATTAATATTAAGTACGGTACTTTTCAATTCTATTCATTGTTATTATTAATAAAGCATACATCTGATGAGTATTTATAAGTTTTTTTTTTTCTATCTCTTCCCTCTATTGTTACATACCTCGAGTTCTTATCGTCTTGTTGCCAGACACCACCAGGAGGGCTCACCCCGGCTTGGAAAGCAACGGTTGCCATGAATGTTACTACTATCAACAGATACTCTCTATCTCTCTTCTGCCAAGTCTCCTCCTTGTTCTGATCTTCTCTACCATTTCCAATTTGGTTGGGTGCTTCTTCCTCAAGCCTACTTGCCATGGCTGAGCTGATTGGTCTTTGTGTTGTAGATACGACCAAAAGTAATAGAGTTTGGCACTAGAAGAATAAGAAACGTTAATTATAGATATTGTTCAAGGACATTGTGGCGGTTGTTTACCCATTGGTTCTCATATTGAATTTGTGGATGCTATTCATTTACCGGTCAATAAAGATATGGAATCTTATCTTTAGTTTGTGGATGCTATTCATTTGCTGGTCAATAAAGATAAGGAATCGCTTCCAATGAAGGAAAAATAGGAATTATAAATATATTATTATTATTATTATTATTATTATTATTATTATTATTATTATTATTATTATTATTATTGTGATTGAGTTTAGTTCAATTTAATTGCAATTTATGAATTTAGTTGGCTTCAAAATTTGAGAGGACGGATACATACCTCTAAAAGAGCTGGGAATAGTAAGGTTTACGTCTCCTAAGATGACAATTTGTTGTGGCAAGCCCGCCTATGCATACCATGGGATGAGGAAATTTGGAAGGATATTATAACTAAAGCCCACTGTAATGTTATAGTCTGGTACGTTCTACCCTAAAAGTATGAAGATGAATGAGGCCTTAAAAACTAGTTACTAGTGGCAAGGAATGAAAAATAGTTGAGTGTGTAGGTTAATGTCGGACTTTTCAATAGGTAAATATATCCGCAAGGAATAAAGAATAATTGAGCGAGCAGGACTTTTCAATAGGTAAATAAATCGACTATTGTAACGACCCAGATCCACCGCTAGCAAATATTGTCCTCTTTGGGCTTTCCCATATTGTAACGACCCAGATCCACCGCTAGCAAATATTGTCCTCTTTGGGCTTTCCCTTGGGAAGGGAGGGGAAGCCTCCTCAAGGCTTTGAGACGCGTCTACTAGGGGAAGGTTTCCATACCCTTATAAATGGTTGTTCTCCTCCTCAACCAATGTGGGACATCACAATCCACCCTCCTTCGGGGCCCATACCCTTATAAATGGTTGTGTTCTCCTCCCAACCAATGTGGGACATCACAATCCACCCTCCTTCGGGGCCTAGCGTCCTTGCTGACACTCTTTCCTTCCTCCAATTGATGTGGGACCACCACCAAATCCACTTCCGTTTGGGGCCTAGCAATCTTACGGGCACATTGTCCGATGTCTGGCTCTGATACCATTTGTAATGACCCAGATCTATCGCTAGCAAATATTGTCATCTTTGGACTTTCCCTTTCGGGCTTCCCCTCAAAGCTTTAAAACGCATCTGCTAGTGGAAGGTTTCCACACCCTTTTGGGGCCTAGCGATCTTACGGGCACATTGTCCGATGTCTGGCTCTGATACCATTTGTAATGACCCAGATCTATCGCTAGCAAATATTGTCATCTTTGGGCTTTCCCTTTCGGGCTTCCCCTCAAGGCTTTAAAACGCATCTGCTAGTGGAAGGTTTCCACACCCTTTTGGGGCCTAGCGATCTTACGGGCACATTGTCGGATGTCTGGCTCTGATACCATTTGTAATGACCCAGATCTATCGCTAGCAAATATTGTCATCTTTGGGCTTTCCCTTTCGGGCTTCCCCTCAAAGCTTTAAAACGCATCTGCTAGTGGAAGGTTTCCACACCCTTTTGGGGCCTAGCGATCTTACGGGCACATTGTCCGATGTCTGGCTCTGATACCATTTGTAATGACCCAGATCTATCGCTAGCAAATATTGTCATCTTTGGGCTTTCTCTTTTGGGCTTCCCCTCAAGGCTTTAAAACGCATCTGCTAGTGGAAGGTTTCCACACCCTTTTGGGGCCTAGCGATCTTACGGGCACATTGTCCGATGTCTGGCTCTGATACCATTTGTAATGACCCAGATCTATCGCTAGCAAATATTGTCATCTTTGGGCTTTCTCTTTTGGGCTTCCCCTCAAGGCTTTAAAACGCATCTGCTAGTGGAAGGTTTCCACACCCTTTTGGGGCCTAGCGATCTTACGGGCACATTGTCCGATGTCTGGCTCTGATACCATTTGTAATGACCCAGATCTATCGCTAGCAAATATTGTCATCTTTGGGCTTTCCCTTTCGGGCTTCCCCTCAAGGCTTTAAAACGCATCTGCTAGTGGAAGGTTTCCACACCCTTTTGGGGCCTAGCGATCTTACGGGCACATTGTCGGATGTCTGGCTCTGATACCATTTGTAATGACCCAGATCTATCGCTAGCAAATATTGTCATCTTTGGGCTTTCCCTTTCGGGCTTCCCCTCAAAGCTTTAAAACGCATCTGCTAGTGGAAGGTTTCCACACCCTTTTGGGGCCTAGCGATCTTACGGGCACATTGTCCGATGTCTGGCTCTGATACCATTTGTAATGACCCAGATCTATCGCTAGCAAATATTGTCATCTTTGGGCTTTCTCTTTTGGGCTTCCCCTCAAGGCTTTAAAACGCATCTGCTAGTGGAAGGTTTCCACACCCTTTTGGGGCCTAGCGATCTTACGGGCACATTGTCCGATGTCTGGCTCTGATACCATTTGTAATGACCCAGATCTATCGCTAGCAAATATTGTCATCTTTGGGCTTTCTCTTTTGGGCTTCCCCTCAAGGCTTTAAAACGCATCTGCTAGTGGAAGGTTTCCACACCCTTTTGGGGCCTAGCGATCTTACGGGCACATTGTCCGATGTCTGGCTCTGATACCATTTGTAATGACCCAGATCTATCGCTAGCAAATATTGTCATCTTTGGGCTTTCTCTTTTGGGCTTCCCCTCAAGGCTTTAAAACGCATCTGCTAGTGGAAGGTTTCCACACCCTTTTGGGGCCTAGCGATCTTACGGGTACATTGTCGGATGTCTGGCTCTGATACCATTTGTAATGACCCAGATCTATCGCTAGCAAATATTGTCATCTTTGAGCTTTCCCTTTCGGGCTTCCCCTCAAGGCTTTAAAACGCATCTGCTAGTGGAAGGTTTCCACACCCTTATAAGTGGTGATTTGTTCTCCTCCCCAACCAACGTGAGACATCACAACTATTGACTATATCTTGGATTTGCCAAACACCAAACAGAATTTCACAATCATTTGGGTCATTTGAAGATAGGTTGACCAAGACAACTCGCTTCATTCCTATAAAAATCACATACCAAGTGGACATGTTGACTCAGTTGTATGTTAAAGAGACAGTCCATCTACACGGTATTCCAATTTTTATCACATGAGATCGGGAAACAAGGTTCACCTCCCAATTCTAGAAGGGTCTACATAAGGTGTTGGGTATGTAACTCAAGTTAAGTACGACTTTTCATCCACATATGGATGGATAAACTGAGAGGTTGAACTAGATTCTTGAGGACATGTGTTATAGAATTTTCTAGTTGTTGGGATGAACACTTGTACTTAATGGAGTTTGCTTATAATAATAGCTACATGTGACTGTGTAGATGACACCCTTAGAGACTCTATAAGAGTTTAGGTGTCAAACTTCTATCTTCGAAGAGGTAGGTGAGCAACAACTTCTAGTGCCGCATTTGGCTTAGATTATTAATGCAGCCGTGCAAAAAATTAGATAAAGAATACTAAAGGCACGAAGCGGGCAAAAGCACTATGAAGACACTCGTAGGAAGGAACTTGAGTTTGTTACTGGTGATCATGTCTTTCTCAAAGTTGCATCTATGATAGGGGTGTTGAAATTTGAGAAGAAGGGCAAGTTGAACACAAGATTTGTAGGTCCCTAGGAAATTCTCGAGAAAATAGGACTAGTGGCATACAAATTAGCACTACCACCTACACTTGTCACCATGCACAACGTGTTTCATATGTTTATCCCGTAGAAGTATACCCCAGATTCTTTATATGTTATCGAACATGAGTCATACCTCAGACTCTTTATATGTTATCGAACATGAGTCACTTTTTTTAGAGAGAGTTTTTCATATGGAAGAAGTATATGAAGATACTAGTTAGAGATGTGATGGAACCATCCAAATGACGAAGCCACTTGAAAAAGGAGAGGATAAAGAAAAGAAGGAAGAAAAATGAAAAAGAAAAAGAAAAAAGAGGTTAGGGTTTTGGAAACAAAGTTAAAGAAAACAATATTCCTAACCCTAGATTGGATGACTTAGAGTCATTTGTTGTCAAGCTTTCTTCATGAAAATTGCTAAGAATGTTTTGGTCTAGTGATCTAGTCTTTTGAATCACCAGAATACGTTAAGGAATGAGGAAAGATTGAATGCAAGAGTCACGAGTTTTTAGCTACTATTTTTCTTTATATTCAAGCATTTAGATGTTTAATCACATTCAGAAATTATTCATTAGGTATTAGGAGATTATATTGAACAAATCTTGTGAAGGAACTAAAGAGAGAAGGTACTTAAAAATTGGAGTTCTTGAAAGAATGAAATTGAATGTAATCAACTTTGTTGGATTTAAAAATTGGGAACTGTTTTGGGTGCACGTGCTTTGGGGGTGAATTAAATCTAAGCGCGCTCATGGAGGTGGAAGAACATGCACCGATCCTACGTTAATGGAGGGAAAATCAATGAGGCAACATTTTTCTAGACTTGAAGGTGTGCTTTTTTAAGGACATATGCCACACCGAGAAAAAATAAGAAATGCTAATGCCTTACGTCACTTGGACTCGAAGTTAAGAACACTTGTGTCTTGAGTGGAATGCATGTCAAGTAGTGAAAAATTTTGGGACTTTATGTTAACTTATGCTTAAATTAAAGACGAGCAGCAACTGGCCAAGGTATTTGCACGTGAGCCTATTGCGAGTGAAATTGTGCATAGAAGCCTTTCCAACCATGCATGAGGCGTGTGAAGGTGCGTGGAAAGTGATCTTTTGACTATTTTACACCCATACTAATCCTAAAATGACTTAAGTTATGACTCTCTATTGAAATTTTTAAAGATTTAGAGAACCGAAAATGACATATCAGAAGAGTGAGTTGTCTTTCTACTCAACATATCGGCCACTATGTTAGCTTTACATGGGTGATAAAGGATCTTGGTATCATAATCCTTCCCAAACTCCAACTATCTCCTTTGTCCCATGTTCAACTATTTCTACCTTAATAAGATACTTGAGGCTCTTATGGTGAGTAAATACTTGTACCTTTTGAATAAGATACTCGAGGCTCTTATGGTTAGTAAATATTTGAACCTTTTCGCCATAAAGTAACGTCACCATATTTTTAACGTGAACACCATAGTTGCCAACTCCAAATTGAGGGTTAGATAGTTACGCTTATATTTCTTAAGCTTTTAGGAGCTATATACAATCACTTTTCCATCAACATCAACATCAACACGCAACCCTAATCCTTTTCTCGAGGCATCGTTGTACACCATACTTGAACCATAAAATAGTGCTAGTACACCAAAAACTCCTTAGGCTCTTGAAAAAATCTATTCATGTGTCATAGTCTCAAGAAAGACTTACTGTGACTAAGGTTGGTCTCGGTTATCTCATGATTGCCTCTAACAAACTTGCAGGAAATTGTGGGCTGAGGTTGGTCTCGGTTATCTCATGATTTTCTGGGGAGATGTTCCATGATTACTAACTTCTCAACACCTTATGATTTTAAATAAATCGAGCTTATTGACTTACTAACTTCTCAATACATGATTCCCACATCCTTCATTTTAACCAATTCGAGTTTATTGACTCACATTTCTCACATCAAAACATATAATGATGGCAAGGACTACTTTTTGTGATGTCAACAAAAAAAAAACATTGGCAAAACAAATATTTGTCCACTTATTAGCATTATCCAATATACTATATATTCTTTAGGATTGAATATGATCTTCTAGTATGTCATATTGTTCAATATTACATTAATAACCTTAATTTTTTTTAAAATAAATATTATTACTTTAAGCGGAGGAGAAGGGTTATAATCTTACTAAAAAGAGAGTAAAGTTATGACTCTCATGTGTAGTCAGTCAAGGTTAAGACAAGAGTGGCACAGGGAGGACCGTGTATTATCTAAAAAAGTGCATAATAACTAGCCAAGTTTGTGATTGGGTTTAGAGAGAAAAAAGCTTAACCTATTCTGTCTATTTTTGTTAGTTTTTCTTTTAATAGGGTTTTACTTAAAATTCTAACGTGAAAGCTATTCAAAGGAATATGTGTTAGTGTATAAATATGTGAACCCTCTCTAAGGATTAATTGAGCAAAACAGACAGAAAAATCAAAATAAAAAATGGTATCTTCTAGTTTTCTTGCAGTCTTTAGGATTGTCCTTTTAGTACTGTTCTTCAATGGGATGGTACCCATGCATGTAGCTTCTCAAAACGACATCGTTTCCACCATCTGCAAGAAAACTAGAAACCCTTCTTTTTGCTTTAACGTGTTGAAATCTGCTGGCACCACAGACCTAAAAGGGCTGGCCACCTTCACCCTCAACCTCGCCCACGACAAGGCTGCTCAAAGTTATGCCCTCGCCAAGTCCCTGGCATCCAAGGCAGCCGATCCCAAGCTTAAGGAGCGCTATGCCACTTGTGTGCTGAACTTTACGACGATGCTGTCGGCGACATCGAGGATGGGAAGAACTACTTGGGGGAAGGTGACTACAATGGCGTCAACATTAAGGCGTCTGCAGCCATGACGGAGGCCGACGACTGTTTGGACAGCTTCACACAGCCGCCAAAGGACCCGTCGGCACTGTCTGGCAACGGAAAGACTGTGGAAGATATTTGTAGTATCATCTTGGTTATAGCCAATCTTCTTCTTGGGGATGCCTAACTCATTTCTCTTCAACCTTTTTTCATTTTATCCTACAAACCTTGTACTTTGGAATGCCATGAATCAATAATATGTCTGTTTTGATTCCTACAAATTTGGACACCGACTCCTTCACATTTTTAACCTAAATCTAATGTGACTCGTTAACCTGACTAATCTAGGGTCACTCGATAGCTCTTACTGCTCTCCAATTTTAAAGGTCATAGGTTCTAGTTTGTGAGTCAATAGCGACATATAATTTCCTCTTAATGAGTTATAGCCTCTTCATATTCTTTTCTTCTCAAATTTTCATTATTCATAACTCTTTTGGTCTTGAGCACTTCTACACAAATAATCTTTGGCTTATTAGAAAAGAAACGTTTTTATGAAGGTGGAGGAATCGTTTTGGGCTCAATTCGTTGAGTGTAGCTCCAAAATTTTCACAAAAATCATGAGTAAAATATCCATAAATGAATTGTTTGGAACTCAAGTTTGGATACTTCTCAATTAAGTTCTTTATTTCTAGCTAAAGCTTCTACCGAACCTTGAAAGCTTTATAACCGCCTTGATTTAAGTTTGATTCTCAACTTTTTAATTTTTGTAGAGTTGATCATTTGGACCTTTCAATTCATAGATATGGATATCGTACCTATGAATGAGGATATTCTCGAAACTCACCAAGAAAAAAAGAAGTGAGTTAGACAAAAAGAGAAGAAACTTGGACAAAAAGAAACGAAGTGACTTAGACAAATCTTTTTATCGATAACCTTAGATCTTTTTTATCGATAACCTCAGACCAATCAATCGTATTGGACCATTGATATCTTCTGGCTCCCATTGGACCATTTGTATCTATATGCATTAGGATCCCGATTTATGGATCTACTTTCAAATTTAACTATTGGATGTCTTTGTGGCAGAGATTCATTAATCACATCAAAGTTTGTATGGCTAGATTTCAATGAATTTGAGAAAAACTCCAACAATCACACTTTTAGAGGACTTGCAGGCGATTATGTGGCACTCACTTTCCATCGACCAAGTGAGTTAAGCCAATTTGTTCTTTAGTGGCTAAACGACGTATAATCGAGTCTTTGGCCTCGGTTTAAGAAGAAGATTTTTTAAAGAGACTTTATATAAGAAGAGAGTAACAACAACGACATTCACAATATATAATCTTGGGTAGGGGATATGACCGTGTTATGGTATTTAAAAAAATAATAATAATTCAAAGCATTAAATAAAAAAAAATTGAAAATTTAGAACTTTTAAAGGTAAAAGAGAAATTTGTAATTGAAATGATTTAAAAATGTAAAATTCAGTTAGATGATGAAAAAGGAAAGGGTAGAAATAGAATATGAATGTTCTAAGAATAGAGAGGCAGCCATTAGAATCAGTTGAAGAATTCGCCATTTTTGCAAGGACTAACGATTTGAGCACGACAGTACTGCAATGCACGTCTTGCGGCAGTCGCGCACCCAGAGAAGGAAAACCAATCTTCGGTTCTTCTTCCTCACTGTCCATGGAAGGTTTGAACAATCCTTTTCTATTGTTCTGTCTCCAATATCTACTTATCATCCCTTCCGATTCATTTTCTGTTTTGATCTTTCATAAGAGAAGGAGAAATAAAGGAAAGACAGAGCTCTGGTGGTAACCTACCCGCT
The DNA here is from genome assembly GCA_018691285.1 of Cucurbita argyrosperma subsp. sororia. Classification (NCBI taxonomy): domain Eukaryota; kingdom Viridiplantae; phylum Streptophyta; class Magnoliopsida; order Cucurbitales; family Cucurbitaceae; genus Cucurbita; species Cucurbita argyrosperma. Next base: position 4,873,070 of record CM031881.1, on the reverse strand, counting down.
CTGTCAATCCCCAAACATGGCTGGTCCTTCGCGTTTCTAGGATCTCATCACTACCCACTCAACTCTCCCTCCCTTTTCCTAATCACATTCAGCTTCAATATTCTACATTCCACTTTCCCTTTTCCTCTTTTTCTTTCTCTTTCTATCTTCCTTCTCTTCTATTTTCTCGTCAACCATCGCAATATTAATCTCTCTTTTTTCTCTTTTTCTGGGTTCTTTTCATCAGAGGCAATGATTTCTGATCTGAGGTTTTAATCTTCTTTTGTTATCTCTAGAATCGGTAGGGTCTTTGTTTGTTTCTTGCGGATTGAGTGTGTGATTTTTCCTTCCCGTATATTTGTCATTTGAATTTCTCGGAAATTAGGTTGAGAATTCTGGGATTTATGGTTGGTTCAATCTGCCATTTGTTGGAAATTATGCGAAGGGATTGAGGATTATTTTGAGTGTTGAAGAATTAGGAGATTGATGAAACGGGTTTGAGTGTTTTGACAGAGAGGGGAAACTTTGGGGTTTCCCAGGAAATGAAGGCTTATCAATGGTAGAAAACGTTTGTGAGTAAACGTTGGGGAAGTATGGGCTGCATTTGCTCAAGAGATTCCTCAGGACCAGAAGATAGCAATCAGAAAGAGTCTAGAACGGGGAAAGATGTGAACAAATCATCAGTTCAATTGGTTGCTCCTTCTCCCTCTAAAGGAGAGGATTTGTTGTCAGAGATTAAGTTGTCAAGGCAGGCATCTAAAGCAAATGGAGGTTCTGTTCATAAAACAAAGGCCAATGGAGGTTCTGTTCATAAATCAAAGGCCAATGGAGGGTCTGTCCATCGAGCAAGGGAGGACGATGAATCCATTAAGCCTGCAAAAGCAAAAGCAGATAATAGTTCGGCAGCTGGAAGAAAGCCCGACATTTTTAGGTTAGCTAGCTTGTCTAAAGTTGCAGAAGCTGAATATGTGATGGCTGGATGGCCTTCATGGTTAGCTTCTGTTGCTGGAGAAGCCATTAAAGGGTGGGTTCCCCGCCGGATTGACTCCTTTGAGAAGTTAGAAAAAGTTCGTTCCATTCATTTTGTTCTCTTTTTGACTTAAATTCTTTAGAATCATATGACTCTAATGCTTCTTATTTGTATCTATTGAACAGCATGTGTCTATTGTATTGAAATGTGTTAATCATCTCATTGTGTTCTTTCTTATATGCAGATTGGACAGGGAACTTACAGCAGTGTATATAAAGCCCGAGACCTTGAAACTGGAAAAACCGTGGCATTGAAAAAAGTGAGATTTGTAAATATGGATCGAGAAAGTGTCCGTTTTATGGCCAGGGAAATCTATATTTTGCGTAAACTTGATCATCCAAATGTTATGAAGCTTGAGGGTTTAGTTACTTCCAAAATGTCGGGTAGCTTGCACCTTGTTTTCGAGTACATGGACCATGACCTTGCAGGCCTTGCTGCAGCTCCTGGACATAAGTTTTCTGAGGCTCAGGTATTTCCTAAGCTTCTCTATAGCATTTCAACTCGAACCATTTTGAAAATGAATGCTTATTCAAACTGAGCTATTGAGCCATCGAACTGACCATGATATTTGATATCTGAAGGAACTGATAACTGAAACCATTGATATTGATATGTGTTGTTATATGCTGCAGATTAAATGTTATGTGCAACAATTGATGCAAGGACTCGAACACTGTCATAGTCGAGGAATTCTGCACCGAGATATCAAAGGTTCAAATCTTCTCATTGACGATAATGGTGTGCTCAAGATTGGAGACTTTGGTCTAGCTACCTGTTTTCAACCTGATCAAAAGCAGCCATTGACGAGTCGGGTGGTGACATTGTGGTACAGAGCACCTGAGCTTTTGCTTGGTGCTACTGAATATGGACCCGCCATAGATCTCTGGAGCTGTGGCTGTATCGTTGCTGAACTATTTGCTGGAAAGCCTATTATGCCGGGAAGAACAGAGGTTTTTATCAACGAAACTCCTTTTCGTGTAATTGTTAGGAAAATAAGAGAAAACAATAGATCACTACAAGAATCATTTGGAAGTTGTTAAATTGTGGATTTCTTATCAGGTGGAACAAATGCACAAAATTTTTAAGCTCTGTGGTTCACCGTCTGAGGAGTTCTGGCGGAGAACAAAGTTGCCACTTTCAACCAGCTTCAAACCTCAACACCGTTATAAAAGCTGCATTTCTGAAACATTCAAAAGTTTCCCTCCTCCAGCTCTGGCTCTTGTTAATAAACTACTTGCTATTGAACCAGAGCACAGAGGATCCGCTGCCGAAGCTCTCAGAAGTGAGGTATTTTCAGTTTTCTTTTGTATGTTTAAGAGTTAGGACCATGTGCATTAACCCGCTGCACTATTGTCTTTTCCTGGCTAGAGTTGAAATAACAAGTGCTTCTTTTTTATGTGTTCTTTCATGTGAATTTTGCAGTTTTTCAGAACAGAACCTCTCCCTTGTGACCCTTCAAGCTTGCCAAAATATCCTCCAAGCAAGGAATTCGATGCCAAGCTCCGGAATGAAGAAGAAAGAAAGTATGGATAATCGTTTCTCTATTGGTCTTCATTTGAGTTTTTGTTTAGTTTTCTTTTTCGTTATATTTTGCCAAACATACTTAAGGCTACTATTTACCTTTTGGGGCTATCATTATAGATACAATTTTACTTAATTTCAGGAGAAAAGCATTAGCTGTGAAGGGACACCATCCCGAATCAGTAAGAAGGGGCTTGAGAGACACCAAGGCTGCTCCGACTCCCGAGTTCAACACTCAAGGAGACTTTACGATTAAGGTATATGTCACAAATTGGAAACTACTTGTTCTGGAGTTTATGATGACATTTGGGAGTGTACTTTTTAATAAAATTGTGAAAAAAACACTTTTATAGCTTCTCATGAAACCAAACACATTGTGTTTGTATAAAAAAATAGTTTTGAAAAAAGCAGTATTCACTCAAGAACATACCTTTCTGATGGACAAAAACTGCAGGTACACCCGATTGCTAAAAAGATGAGTATGAAATACAACCCTCAAGAGGACGGTGAGCCTCCTAGAGTTGCTCAGAGTCGGTACACCCACTCAACATCTATGGTGCACCCGACTATTGCAAGTTCATGGTGTAAGCCCACCGGGGCATCAAGAAATTGTGCAGATTTGAGGACACAGAAATCTCAGATGCATCAGACAGTGGGCGATTCGGCAACCTCTTCGCTCACAAAGGAGGACGGAGTGTGTACTAAAGATTCTGGAATGGTATGAACACAAGTCTCTTTCTCATTCTATTAGAACCATAAAACTGTATTTTAGTCCCTGAATCCTACTTTGAACATGTGACATGTAGGGATATGTGCAAAAGAAGAACAGAATACATTACTCGGGACCGTTGGTGCCTGCAGGGGGAAGCATTATTGAAGACATGCTGAAAGAGCATGAGAGACAAATCCAGCAGGCTTTTAGAAAGGCGAAGACGAATAAGAGTTATGATGAGCTTTAAAAGAATCCAAGCAAGTTTGGTAGAGCATCATCAAAGGTAGAAGAAGGCTGTGGTCTCTCAAACTGTGAGTGCTGCACTTTTATGTAAAGAAGAATGAACCATGAGATATTAATAGTAGCGTTGTATATAATATAAGAAGCTACAATAAGGTTTGAAAATTAAATATATACCCCAAAAGTAGAAGAGAAGAGAAGAGAAGAGGTTGTAATTGTTGATAATAAGGGTCACAGGGGAGGGAGGGGGGATACATAGAAAGAGGATTGATTGTGTAGTTGTTGCCACAATACTTAGGGTGGGGAATTGGTTTGTTGTAAAGAGTGAGTGAGTGAGGGAAAGGGCTTCATATCATAACATCATTCAATTAATACCTAATTTTACACATCTTTTCCTACTTTCTTTCTTTTAATTAGCTCTTCCCATGTTCGAATCTCTGTTCTTTTTACTTACTTTGCATTTTTTTTTCTTCTAAAACTTACATGACAGATGGTCTCTACGTGGACTAAATAAATTTAGATAGAATTATTAGAAACCTGTTGGGGTTAGCTCAAAGAGATCAAACCCCACAAAGAAAACAACATGCTCTTCAATTTGACTTCCCAGTTATATCCTTATCAACACTGTAAAACGATCTTATGCTTCTAGAAACCGACCGTGCTCTCATTTTTGGATGGCCGACTAAATCTCAGTGAATATTAATGGGTCTGAGCAGTAAACTCAAGAGTATCAAGAATGGGGGCCCTATAAACTGAGGCCTCTTACGGCTGTCATGAGGAATTTGGGCTGGGCGGAAAAATGGCGAAGAAGAAGCAGTTGGCATCTTCAGCTCCATGGCGGGGGGAGGAGGAAGTGGATGAGTGCGCCGATGCAAAGCTCAAAGAGACTAAGAATCCCGGCGAGACTCCGGTCATGGGTGTTCTTTGTTAAGAGTTGTAGCAAATTGGATGCAGAATGCATAAATTTTGTCCAATTTAAAGTTTAATTACATTACTGGGTTGAACTTTTTACTCCACTACAATACAACACCTGAAAAATGGTTGCTACAAAGAACTCCCTAGCCTAGCCCCTTTTGGATGGCAAGGGAGCACAGAGAAGTGCTGCAAAGATTGCCTATTCCTGTCCAGGTCTCTGCGCACCTCCTCGCCAGTAGCCCCATTTACTCAGTCCACATTCTGATAGAAATTTGTCGTACTCCTGATCCAGTTTTTTGTAAGCATGTGACAAATCTTCAACTGAGATCTGTTGTTCTTCTGAAGGGCTCTGCAAAAGAAGAACTACAATGAGTATAGAATGATTTTTAAGGGTATTGTTTTGAAATCATCAAGCATATTTTCTATAATGATTTCGACATATGATGTATTTTTATAATTTATGAAGTTCATTTAAACACTCTTAGTAACATATTTCTGCATTGTTCCTTTTCTTGTTCACCCCACCCATGTGCAGATCCAGTGTTGTTATCTGAAGATAGTTTGCCATTTTGGCTGCATTATACACTGATTGGAACAAAAAGATGGGCAAACAAGAAGAAAGCGAAGTGGATGGCCAGAGAACTCCATTAGGAATAGACAAAAATGAATGATCAGCTGGAAAAGCCTTGGGGAGTTGGGTACTCAAAAGAAATGAAAGCAACAATTCAACAACTCTATCAGTTCTCAATTCTCCTCCCGTTTCACATTGCAAGTAAAACCATTCCTTACAGTAAGAGTAGGAGCAAAAAGTTATTTTACTTACAGTAGAATATATGGAGGACTCAGAATCCAATCCATCCAATTCCCTTATCTCTCGAAGAGCAGATCTCCAATGGCCGCTTCTGAAGTTGTGACGTTCTCCTTCTGGTTCCTTAACGGGTTTAAGCCTCGATGTTCCGAACACTCTAGCATAAGAGGCACCAATTATGCATTTGGCACAAAATACTATGAGGGGAACCAAAACTACCAAACTAGTGGTTCTAGCCTGACAAAGAAAAAAGAAGAGAACAGATAAGTTTGTATAAATATGTGTAGATTAGATATAGCTCTGCATCTGGTGAGAAAAAGAAACTTACAGGAGGTAGTCGGGGGCAGGCAAGCGTGAGATGCATTTGATATTTACAAAGTCCATTCAAAGAACTCTGAAGCTTTTCTTGCAATTGATATCTATCTCTAAACTGCAGTGAGTATGTAAAACATAAGAAAGAAGGCAAGAACAAGCATAGATTATATGGTAATTCATTCTGGAACTGATAAAACTGTCACTAAGCTAATCAGGATAAACATGATTAATTACTCAATACATCATTGATGTGATATCTTGTTCTAAACTAAATGGAAATTAGAACTCGGCCCTTATGGCCATATATACAAAAATTCCTCTTACATGTAGCTCACGAACGCAATGAATCAACAAAAAGTTTTAAGTGATTTTGTCAATTCTTCAAGTAATACCAATACTTTCATCACCGAATTTAGAAATTATGAACCCAACTCATGGAAACTGAGTTGAAATTCATATGGGGTTTGAAATTTTTGAGGATCTGAACATTCAGTAACTAGTTTGCAGTACAATTTAGCCTATAGCAACCAGTGTTAGAGTTAAGGTTGGAAAAGGCATTCAATTCCATAAGTAATAGAATCAATTCAAACATGGGGCTGGAGTAATTAGAACCAAAAGCACTTGAATGGAGAGAAACATACCAGCGCAATGGCTCTGAATTGATTCTTCAAGGATGCTTTGGCGTTGGCCCAATTTCTATTGGAGGGAAAAGGAGAAAAGCGAAGCAAGTTGTGTAAGATTTCTCAGAAAAAGAAAGAAAAGGGTGTCGGTGATGGGTTGTGAGATAAGGGAATGGCGAAATACCTGTGAGGAGTTAGAAGAGAAGAGAGAATTGGTTGTGGGAGAAGAGGAGAACCGTCTACTCCATTTCTCTGCCCGACCTTCACTTCCATCGCACAAACCCTTCAAATTTCGCCATGCCTATTGCCTATTTTCTGATGACATATTTTTGTTTTCTTTTTCCCTTTTAGTGTAATTACATAAACAGGACAAAATTGAAACCAATATTTAATACGAATGAATGTGCTTACGGTTTCGAAAATTGGATTGTGACATACTTACTCTTAATTCGTTCCCCTCGATAAGAATCCAACTTCTACACTAAGAGCAAGTGTTGTTCAAACTTGGATTATCGATAGGGTTTCAACCTTTTTCTATAGTCTCTAATCCTCCGCCCAATCTCAACATGTGTTTCGACCTAGAACTTGTGACCCATTTGAGAACACACCTAAATGGGTAAAAAGTTGTCTGTTTATAATAAAATAAATTACAAGAATATGAAAAGCAAAGAGAGAGCCATTACAAGAATATAGAAAAACTATTAAATGGAAAGATACATTACATAGAAATTTGTCTATAATAAAAGATCAAATATGATATATGGTAAACTATAATACAATACTAAATATCTTTAACACTGTCTACATAGCGTTCAACCCAATAAGGTCCCATGGTTCATCGACGGCCCTCAGTGGCCTAGGCCCATGGAAACGAGGTCCACCCATGCATCAAATGAGATGTTCAGCTAAGCACGTGACCTACAAAGCAATAGGCCCAAGCTACCCTTCAGACCCTCGTCAAGCGAGCGTTTAGCTTATCTGAGTCGACATCTCAATTGGGGTGCACATATGACTCGAACGCATAGTCAGCTTCTAGTTGATTCATTGTAGCCATGTAGCTCATGATTTTATTCGATAACTTAATTCAACTCGATTTGATGGTATTAGCTTCGTTATGAAGTGCTTTTTAAGTAATCAAGGCCGAACCATGTCAATATGGATGATTTTTTTTTTTTTTGGACAATTAATTATATTGATGTAATAATTTAAAATTAGAAAGAAAAAATAAAATAAAAGATCAGGGGAGAAGGTGAGGAATTGAACTCTAGAAGGGAGGTCCATTAGTTTACTAGGTTACAACACTGCTTCTTTTCATCCTATTTGGGCGGTTCAGAGCCAGTGGAGAATACATTTCCTGACGGTTCTAGGTCAACTATGATCCCGCTTGGGTTTGATAAGCTCAGTCTTTGTTACTAGTTTTAACTCTTAAAACATGTTTAAGGTTAGTATGACTATATTTTAGCTAATTTAAATCCTTTAAAATTAAGTTTAAATTATTTTGTGCAAAATTAGATGAACCAACTTTTGTAGTATAATTCTAAGTTATGATTGGGAGACTTCTTCGATGGAATTAAATTGGAAGAAGTAGAGTTAAGTTAACGTAAAGGGAGTATAGTGACTTCAGCCTAGAGCAACCATGTATGGAGCTCTACTATTGGCTTGATTGAATGAATTGTTTTATGTATGATGATACATGCCCTGTGACCCCTGCATGTGTCATATATATAAATGATATGTTAAGCTATGCTATGTTGGTTGATGCTATATTATAATATGTCATGTTATGTCATGTCATGTTATGCTATGTTATACTATGATATGCTATGTGCCATGTATAAAAGTCATGTTATATTGTGATCATGTCGTATGTTATATAAAGTTGTTATGAAATCGATAATCATAAACCTCGTCGACCATGCCATGAAAGTTATGCTATGTATCATATAATGTACTAGAATAATGTAAGCATAATTCATAGGCTTATCATATTATAGATAAATGGAGGTTTGTCTTGCATTACATATTATGTTATGATTATAAGATATGGGGACCTCATATATATTTGTGTCTTATGTGTATCAAGATACTTCCCTAATATGATCACTACAAATGCATACCATATGACTTATGATTATGACATTTATCTTCGCCATGATGTTTGCAGGTCCTTCTCCTCTGTGGTGTTCGACAATAACCCGTTAGCGAGTGCTAGCCCGACGAGCCGACCCAAGGGGTGTGCAAGCCCGCCTAGTGAGCCCATGCTCGCATGCTTAAGCCATGTGTAGAGAAGTACTACACATCCAACCTTGCTTGAACTAGAAAGTTGCCTAAGGTCATGCTCTGATGTTTTATAAGGATAAGTCTCACCATGCTGCATGTGTTTGCATTTTCAGACTCCAATAGTAGAGTTCTTGAATATTTCTTAAAATACAAAATTCATGTACTACTCTTACATTTCGGGTAAAAATAAGACACCCAGGTATATGAGGAAGACCATGGAACTAGGTTAGGTTAGTCGCATTTTATCTACTTTGTAGCCCTCATGTTACATTAATGCATTGTTTGATTTTTTTTTTTTTATTTTATTTATATTTCAAGTTATTTAAGTACATTAAGTCCAGATATCATTTTTGAATATTTTAAATGAACTATATGGATGACGGCCTCGTAGCGGACGCCATTGATTGAAAGTAAGAGAGTTGCATTTACGTTTAAATTTTTATCTTTTAAGTTCGATTAGGGCGTTTTCGTTACTTCGAGTTTTTTATTTTTTTTTTATTTTGTTTGCTCTATTTCTTCATGTTTACCTTTATTAAATGAAGCTTACAAACTAGGACATTGTTTCAAATGAATTTATTTGCACATAATAGTCATCGGATAGATGTCTCTGTTCCATTAAAAAAAATAAGGTTGTTACACTTGTTTGAAAAAAAAAAATACTTTATTTTTTTTTTTTTTTTTTTTTTTTTTTTTTTTTTTTTTTTTTTTTTTTTTTTTGTTGGTTGGCTTACCACAAGTTAATACACATTTTTGTTCAAATTTGATTTCAATACCTTTTGGTCTTATCACATCCGTATTTGAATTTCATATCGATACATGTTCAAGATTCACCCTTTTTCTCTCCGTATGTAGGTTGATATTTCTTGAATAAAAACGTTGAGAAAAAATGAGTTGTCATTTCCAAATTATTACATACTAAGAATTGCATCAAAATTAAGGCTCAATTTTGCATCCTTGGTCGGTGACCAAAAGCCGAAAGGAAACAAAAGACCATACACTCTAGCACGTCTCCTTTCCTTTTGAGAAAAAAAATTTGTTTTTTTAGCCTTTTTCAGCCGTTTTATTGATGCTAAACTTCAATTACTCCACTAAGTTTAATTAACCAAATGTTGGCGAAGTATGTATAAATAGAAACATGAATGTGATAATTTGAACAACAAACAAAAGAACAGAGAAAGGTGTGTAATTATGGGGAAGAGGTTGATGTGTTTCGGTCTTGTTCTCATCTGCCTTGTATCCATTTCTGAGTCAGCTGGTAAGCTTTGATTGAAAATATGTTTGTTTTAATGTGATGGTTGAAGGTTTTGTTAATTTGTGCAGTTCCATCAAAGACTTGCCGAGATAGTTTTCATTCATCGGGAGTATGTATGGGATGGATTGGACTGTCAGAATGCTACAGTGAATCAATGGGCAAGGCATGGGGATATCCCACCCAGGAGTTGCGAATGCATTCCAACGGGTGAGCAGTCTCGCATTTGCCGCTGTGATCTTTTCTGTACCTAAATCTTCAATGCAATGCTGCCCCAACCCTGCCTTAAATCTGCTTTTGTTTTGGAATCATATCATCTTGCTGTTCTTGTTATGAGTGACTACTTTTGTTTCGGTAGCAGAAAATTTAAATAAAAGTGTTGTTTGTGAGATTATTTTAAAATGGGGATCAAGTAACAGATAAATTCTTATACACATAGACAATAATTATATGTCACTTTAAAAAGTAAGGTAATATTTGGTGAATATAAATAAACCGAGCAAATTGCTTGCCGCTCTAATAACATCATTAACATCATTGATCTAATAAGTTAAAATGGGCTTTTTATTTGCGCTTTTAGGAAGTTTGGGCCTAGGTTCTATAGTTATCTGAGCTTCTAAGAGGCCTCGAAGTTCCAAGCGGTTTTCATGCTCACCACAAACCCAACCAAGGTCTGGACATCATTATCTTACTTACATCAAACTCAATTGGGGTATGGGAGTTGTTCACCAATTCTAGTGTCGTGGGTCTTCTAGACGACTTATAAGAGTTTGGGTGAACAACTTTTTGTTCTTAGACTTAGATAGCTTACATTGTCTTAGAAGTGAATCATTGATATCCTGAATATGGAAGGTGCTACCTTATTGTAAGGACCCCAAAAAGAAAAAAAAGAAAAAAAAAAGAAAATAATAATAAGAATAAGTAAATAATAATAATAATAATTATTATAAGTAAATAATAATAATAATAATAAAAAGTAAATGATCCGACTCTCTCCAGTTTCCCAAAATATCTCCCCAACACCTCCTACAACAGTAAAATGATCTGCACAAAGAAAAAGAAACAAAATAGACCGAAAAAAAAAAAACGGCAGATTTTGGGCTGAAAAAATTGGAGAAAGAAACCAAAGAAAAGATAGCAGATTTTGAGAGAGAAACATTGGAAATGACCTTCATTTCAAGTACATTTAACAGGATTATCAAAGTTTTTCACGCTTGTATGGATGTGGATGGTGACATTAGATGTCCACAATATGATTGCTCCTTTTTGTCCCACTTAGGTTGTTCGGAGCTAGTAAGAGAATACATTTTCTGACAGCTCAAGCTCGCTTCTCAGCTTGTCCAGCTTGGGTCTGATACGTTTGGACCATTTTCTACAATTTTTATACTCTTCACGGGCATTTTATTTTTTTATTTTTTATTTTTTTACAGTTTCGAAGACATTTAAGGTTACTATGACTACTTTTTAACTAATTTAAACTATTTGGAGCTAAATATAAATTAGTTTATGTTAATTAGGTGAATCAATTTGCATAAAAGAATTCTAAGTTACGAATTCTAGACTCCTCACGAAGATGAGACTTCAATGAGTCATTTTAAGCTAGTGCCTGGGATGGTAGTGATTTTAGCTTAGGCCATGGTTAGTTGAATGACTTGATTGCTGCATGAGCGATGTCTACTCTGTGGTCCCCTGCACGTGTCGTGATATTTAATTGCTTGATATATGGGAAGTTATGTTTATGCTATGATATAATGGGATACCAGTTATGCTATGTTAATAGATGTCATGTAATGATTATTCATGTTATAAAATTATGTTATGTTATTAACATTGTATAATGTATGAACCTCCATATTCTATGTCATGTAAAATATGTATTACATACTACTCATTCCTTATGAGACATTAGAAAGTCATGTATGTTGATTACGGAAGATAAGACAAGTATTATGTATGCATATCTCATAGGACGTTACGTTATGAAAAGAATTGAGGTTTGATTTGCAACATATGTATATGATATAAATTGATACTATGAGACTTTATGCATCGAATATGTCACATGCATCTGATACTTCCTTGCTATAATGAGTACGAACGCGTACATTACGATATTTATGTTTTTTTCCATAATATTATGCGGGCTCCTGCTCTCCACGGTTCTGGCAGTGTGAGCATGCACTACTTGAAGGGCAAGCCTAGGAGTAGGGATACTGTAACGACCACTCTCTGACGCATTGAATCACAAATCGCTACGTGGACTCTAGAGTAAAAGCCTTACAACATTTCCATTTTATAAAACATGAGACACAAGAAAATTAAAGTTACCTGATAAGCATTTAAAATCCAAAATAGTTTCAAAACATAACGAGATCCGTGGAGTCACATCAAAAGAAATCGTTTACAAAATAACATAAATTTTCCCAAAATAAACATCAAAATGACATTAAAACGACATGGATAGAGAGAACTCGATCTAAGGGTCTCCACTGCAGTCGCACGGCTCCATTCGTTTCCGCCACCAACATTGGTCTACTTAACACTTGAAAAAAAAATAGTAATAACATAGGATGAGTACAAAAAATACACAGTAAACAACCTACTTGTAATCTCTTATCGGACTTAATCCTATTCACGGAATCTTTGACTATCTGCTCGAATCTATCTCTGACAAAGTCTACTGTGGTCTCAAAAGAAGACCCTATGGATTCTCATTGATATGGATTTTATTCCATACCTAACTATCTACTGAGCTCAAATTAGTGGATTTCGCCTAGTGGTGCCTGACATCAACTACTTGTTCCCGAGAATCAGTAACAACTTGTCACTACGTCCCGCTGGGCTGGGTCAGTAAACTACTTGTCTTACACCCCTGTCAGGTTTAGATCAGTAAAAAGCCATGGCTCTCCCCACAAGCCACCCCTGACGTATTACTACAGTGGTATACTCACTATGGCCACCCATATAGGTGACAACTAAGAGACGGTAACTCATAATCTATGAAATTCATAATTCACGCTATCTAACACATAGCAAATGGTCCAATTCACAAAGGAGCAATAATGGGCTATCCCTAAATTAAAGCAGACCAAAGTACCAAGGCTTACATCATACTCATCATTCAAATCAAGAACTAACAATCTACCTCAACAATCTAGGAAACAGATAAACTCAAACACCTATGAGAGAATTTCACATTTATGCATGAGAAAGCTATATAACCCTAACTATAATTAAGGTATAATCATTCATGATATTGAAATACAACACATGAAACTAATGTTAACCAAACTCGTAAGTATAATACTAGATCATTTGCTCATACTCCAAACGGACTCCTACAAGCATTTCTTAGAAACTTGCTCCATACAGTTACTTACTAGTTGTAGGCTACCCGAGCTTGTTTCGGGTCTTCAACAAATTTTCAATCCCTTCAAAGATCTTCAATTAGGTCCTACATTAAGAAAATATATCAAAACTACAGAAGTTGGGTAGAATTCGAGTCAAAAAAACAATGCAAATTTGTGAGAATTGAGTTTCTGACCCTTGGGTCATGTTTACCTTCTAGTTTGGGTAGTGGGTCGGAGTCACTTAGATGGGTCAGGTCAGGCCAGTGTTGACTTTTGGGTCACCAGGCAGGTAGGGTCGGTTGACGGGTCGGTGCGGTTTTGGCAAGGCAGTTTGGTACAGCGGGTCGATTTGGTCCAACGATTGGTTAAATCCAGCGATCCGCTCCTTCCTCCCGCGACTTTCCTTCACTTCTTCAACTTCTTCAACACCTGTCAACGTTCCTTTTTTCCTCTTCTTCAACCCTTGATCGTCCGACTTTGTTTACCAGCAACGGTAGTTCCTTGCAAGCTTATGATCTCGTTGGTATTTTCTTCCGTGGGGTTGCCTGGACTCCAACAAAGCACTTGTTGTTTTCCATATGATTTAACATCTTGGTTTAAACCCCTCCCTCAGATTTATTGGTCTTTTACCCACAGAACACAGAAGTTAAGAGAACTTTTGGGGTAGGTGACAGATCTACCATAACCCTGCCTTTTCATATTCTTGTCATTATATTAATTTCTTTGTCATTCTCTTTACCCAAAATGTTGGTAGAGCTGGCTTTTTCCTCATTTAATGCCACCAGTACGAGCTAGTACAGATACGCCCGCCAGCTGGGTCCGTGCGTGCGTGCGTGGGCCGTGTGTAGAGAAGTACTACACATCCAATTTGTATCTCGACTTGAAAAAGTAGAGTTCAAGCCATAAATTTTTTTTTAAAAGATAGTTTTCACAATAGATGCTTGTGTTTGCATTTTTTGACCCAAATAATGGAGTTACTTAATATTTCTTAAAATGTTTAAGTCACGTGCTACTTTTATTACACCAACGTTAGTTAATTACACATAAATTTTAAGTCCATAACATCGTTTCATTTATGTCACAAAACATGATGCATGCAGTAAGCACTCTATCTCAAGGTAAAATGATGACGATCAATGGGACTGACCAAGAAACAAAAAAATTTTGGTCTTATTTGACTTACACGATCAAATTAGGGATTTGAATTTCATATCTATCCTACAGGGTTCAACATTCACCCTTTTTCTCTCCGTATGTCGGTTGATATTTCTTGAATAAAAAGGTCGAGAAAAAATTAGTTGTCATTTCCAAATTAGTTAAAAGTTAAGGCTGAATCTTCATCATTGGTCGGTGATCAAAAAGGGAAAGGAAACAAATTAAAAACCATACAACTCTAGCACGTCTCCTTTCCTTTTGAGAAAAAAATTCTGTTTTCTAGCATTTTCCAGCCGTTTTATTGATGCTAAACTTAAATTAATCCACTAAGTTTAATTAACCAAATGTTTTTGAGTATTTAGATCGTTTAAGCAGCTTAAGAAACAAATATAAATAGGAACATGAATGTGATAATCTTAACCACAAACAAAAGATCATAGCAAAGAACACAAAAAGGTGTGTAATTATGGGGAAGAAGTTCACGAGTTTTGGTCTCTTATCGTTTCTTCTCCTCAGCCTTGTATCCAATTCTCACTCTATTGGTAAGCCTTTGATACTCCTTCTAACACGCCAATATGTTGTTTCAATCGCTTAAGTTGTTGGAAATCATTGCATTGCAGATCAATCAAAGACTTGCCCACAAGAATTTCGTTCAACAGGAACATGTGGAGGCTGGATTGGAATCTCAGAATGCTACAGTGAATCAATGGCAAGAAATGGAAATATCCCACCAAAGGGCTGCAAATGCATTCCTGATGGTGTGGACTCTCGCATTTGCCGTTGCAATGCTGCCTGTCCCTAAATCTCCAATGCTGCCACCCCAAATATTGTTCTTACATTTCGAGTACTTCTTGTAATACCAGACAGTTTTAAATAAAAAGGGGTTGGATTTATGAAATTTGAACACTTTTTTAGAGTATGTGAACGAGGTAACTTAGGTGCAAAATAAAAGTTAAGGTTGGATAGAACGAGGCAACATCAGTGTTGAAGACAAGCTCGAAAAGGGTCGGGAAAGGTCTTAGACCATAACTTTAGAAGTTGGAGTTTCAATTAAATGCCACTTTTAAGTTAAGTTGTCTATATGAAAGATGAAAGATCACCAAATTTGTGTAAATTAGACACACAACAAATGCTCCATGAGGCCATATGACCTCTCGCCAAAATCACATTTACTCTCTGAAAAGATTAGAAATGTCACAAAATATACTCTAGCAGGAAGAATTGTGTTTCTCTCCACCATATTTGGGCCCTTTTGCTTAAGTGAGCTACCTTTTGACGCATACGTATGTTATAGTGGGAGCTAGTATTGTGAGACAATGTCTCAGACAATTCTTTCAAAGATAATGTTGGATGATGGGGATGACCCAACATTGCATTCCCGCCCATGTGTCGGAGTTTGGTATATGCATCCGCTATCAAGTATGGAGTTCGTAAATGACATGCTTGGACACAGGAGGACCAATGCCTCAATAGAACCCTAATAGATGGATGTTCGAGATGTCTAGATGAGATTAACAATACATGAGTTTGTTCTTGATGAACATGTCCAAGTAAGCTTTAATGGTTGATGACATTATGAGACTTGGAATGCATCAAGATATGTGGACGATGTTAATTGGGTACCAAGATGATAAGATGAGATTATACATCGCATATGAGAGACCTTGGCCCCAAGTAGAGCCAAGGTCAAGCCAAATGACTTGGCCTAGTGTAGAGACAAATTGGCTAGAATTGCAGACAATTGAACATGCATGCACACGCAACGTGTGTGGCCGAACAAGCTTGGATTCTGAATGAGTTGTGTTTGGTTGACGAAGGCAAACTTTGCTTAAGATTTGAGGAAACCACGAAGTCTGAATGAGTTGTGTTTGGTTGAATTCTCCTTTAGGCTTGTCATGAGCATGACAAGATCATGATGACTTACGGTTGAAAAAGTATGATCGTGACACATAGCAAGCCTCGGTTTGAGCTTGGTAAAAGCAAATCGTTTCTAAAACCCATAAAACATAAACTTCCTCCATCCTTGACGAATTTATGTGATTCTGTTCTTAACCCTGCCCAAAAATTTAAATATTCATTGTTAAACTAGAAAATATCAATTTATTTCTTTTAAAAATTATAAATATATATATATATATATATATAATCCAATATTACGTTTACATTTCAAGGAAAATGTTAAGAAATCCCTATATGGTTATATTATGAAATAATATAAATATTTGCTCTATTTCCCAGAAGAAAATGACAAAATTCTTGTAATTTCTGATGTTCCTTTTCATTTAAACGGTAACGCCCTAAATTTCTACTTATTTAGAGTCGTTACCGTCATCTTCGTTTATACTCATGTAAAATTAAATATTTAAAACTTCATCTTAAAACACTGTCATGGACTTACGTGTTCCAAAAACATATTTTAAATTACATAACAAAAATCTATATAAAATAAATAACATTAAAATTAAAAAGACTCTATTATAATCTAAGTCTAAGAAAATAAGTAGAGCAACGGTATGCATGTGTCATGGTCTCGAATTGTGATATCGTCGTCAGTCGTATAGAGATGCCTTGTCTTTACCTCAAAAAGAAGTAGCACAGAGTATTTTAAAAAATACTCAGTAAGTGACCTCACTATTGGAGTCAGAGAATGCAAATACATGCAACTCATGATCTAGGGACCTATCATTTAAAAACTATCATAGGGGTGGTTTCCAATCCGGACAAAATTGGATGTGTAGTACTTCTCTACATACGATCCACATGTGCGAGTGTGGAACCCCAGGCAGTTCTCACCCCCTAGATCCATGATAGTCGAGCTAGCTGTCCATAGCGACATCTGGAGGTCAGTAGACCTCGAGTGTCATGCGAGACATGATCATCATCATCATAATGTATGCGTTCGTACTCATTATCATAAATGAGAAAGTATCCCAATGTATATGAACACACAAAATGCATGAGGTCCCTATAGTTTTTAATCTTTAAATCATCTTTATGACACAACTGCATACATCGTTCACACATTACTCTACAT
This sequence comes from Cucurbita argyrosperma subsp. sororia, assembly GCA_018691285.1. Lineage (NCBI taxonomy): Eukaryota > Viridiplantae > Streptophyta > Magnoliopsida > Cucurbitales > Cucurbitaceae > Cucurbita > Cucurbita argyrosperma. The sequence goes on along the minus strand of CM031881.1, from coordinate 4,855,862 downwards.
ACACGCAGTAACTTTCATACATTCATCATCATTAGGATTAACTAGAGTTGTGTCTTTGAAAATACGTCATCATAGTGCATCGTGACATTTAGTACATGCACATCATCTTAATATGAAACATCATCATATTAAGTCATTTTGATATGTGGAAATCACTACAAGGGGAGTAAGATTGATCATGCCTACTCCACAAGCAAGATTTGAATCACTACTAAAGACACTTAAAATACAATAATTTCAATGTAGCATGAATTGAAACATCTCTTGATAATTTTGACAACACCTCCCCTCGATTAAGGCAATCACTACAAGGGGAGTAAGATTGATCATGCCTACTCCACAAGCAAGATTTGAATCACTACTAAAGACACTTAAAATACAATAATTTCAATGTAGCATGAATTGAAACATCTCTTGATAATTTTGACAACACCTCCCCTCGATTAAGGCAGGCTCGACTCCTTTAGAGTCTTAGTCATTTTTTACTGCCTTCAAGGAGGGGCTTGGCTCCTTTTCTTTAAGAGTTACCAATCTATTGGCACGACTAAGTTTAGGGCATGGCTCTGATACCATGTTAGACAAACACGACTCTCCACAATGGTATGATATTGTCCACTTTGAGCATAAGCTCTCATGGCTTTGCTTTGGGCTTCCCCAAAAGGCCTCATACCAATGGAGTTAGTATTCCTCACTTATAAACCCATGATCACACCCTAAATTAGTCGATGTGGGACTTCCATCATCCAACAATCATTACATCATCATCTAACGTCAACACATCATAATATAACATCATCACATCATCATTTAACGTAACCATGTCATTATATAACCTCATCACATCATCATATAACGTCATTACATCATCACGTCATTATATAACATCATCACATCATCATGTGACGTCATCACATCATCATATAACATCATCACATCATTGGGCACGTGTTGTTGTACATAAGACAAGTTTTTCAACCGAGCCGATAGTAAGATCACTTAACTGATTAACTTGGGCTGATGTTCTAATTTATCCTTTATGAAGGTTTGATTTTGTCTTTTCTATTGAAGTCAACCTATATAAACCTATAGTTCACGTGTTAGACTTACGCCAGCCTCATAAACTTTGCATGAGTAGAGTCTTGGAATATTATATATATACTTCTATCTTAAGAAAATTTACCATTTTTTTTTTTTTTTTTTTTTTTCTAGCAAACATGGCCATCCATTTTGTGGTTAGAGAGATGTTGAGGAGAGATATTTGAGGAAGAAATTACGTGAAATTAGTGGAGAGATTGAGATCAGTTACAATTTTGTTATTATTATTTATTTATTTTTATTACATAAACAACTCTCCCAAGTAATATAAATAGGAACTTGAATGTGATAATCTCAAACAGTGAAAAAAAAAAAAAAAAAAAAAAGAAGGATCACAGCAAAGAACACAGAAAGTTGTGTAATTATGGAGAAGAAGTTCATCATGAGTTTTGGTCTCTTATCGTTTCTTGTACTCAGCCTTGTATCCAGTTCTCACTCTATGGGTAAGCCTTTGATACTCCTTGTAACACGCAAATATGTTGTTTGAATCGCTTAAGTTGTTGGAAATGATTGCATTGCAGATCAATCAAAGACTTGCCCAGAAGAATTCCATTCAACGGGAACATGTGGAGATTGGACTGGAGTCTCAGAATGCTACAGTGAATCAATGGCAAGGCATGGAAATATCCCACCCAAGGGTTGCGAGTGCATTCCCAAAGGTGCGGACTCTCGCATTTGCCGTTGCAATGCTGTGTGTCCCTAAATCTCCAATGCTGCCACCCCAAATATTCTTCTTGTCCCTAAATCTCCAATGCTGCCACCCCAATTAATTCTTCTTACATTTCGATTACTGCTTGTAATACAAGTCAGTTTTAAATAAAAAGGGATTGGATTTATGTTTCATTTTTCATATTGTTTTATTTACCAACTTTAAACACGAACCTATTAGGTGCGTTAAAAATTGAGGAACTGAACTTTAGAAACTGCTAATTTTTTTATTGACAAAAATTTCCAGTTATAGAGCAACAATTTTTTTTTTTTTTTACAAAATAACATATGATATATATATATTTTTTTGTTTCTAATCGAGTAATTTTATAAGAACTTAACGAGAAATTTTTTACTTTTCAATTTCTAATGAATAAAGATAACTATTCGTTCGATTAAAAATAGTTATTTCTACTGTGTGGCTGTTCTTGTCAATTGATTTTGAGTAGCTTTATCGAGATTATTGTGCAAAGTCTTTTGATTCGACAAATTCAACCAATTCCAATTTTGATTTGACGGCTATTTATGCGAAGTCTTTTGATTCGACAAATTCAGCCAATTCTAATTGTGATTTGACAGCTATTTATTTTATGATTTTAATTTGAGTGGCAGACCCTTACAAATTCTTACTACCCGTAGATGGAAATACCCACGTTAATAGCAGGTCAAATTCTTACTACTTGTAGATGGAAATATCCACGTTAATAGCAGGTGGTAATTTATTCTGAGCATTCTTTTTGGTCTTAATGTCGTTTAGTTGCTTCTTTATCATATCGATGTTGTCACTGTTGCCTCCAACTCCCCTTGCTATCTTCACGTTGGAGAGTTCAAATATTTTTTTTTCTAAGTATGTCATTAAATCGTTACATACCAAAAGTCGAAAAAAAAAAAAGGTTATTGAAGAAAAAATGATGGTACGAATTCAATGGAGGGAATTGGATTGTTATGAATGAAATAGAGAAGGAAACAAAAGTAAAAAGAATCCGAAAAATTCATGGTTTTTGGTAGATAATGAGTGTAATTTTTTTAGCAGAATCAGATCGATAGAAAAGGAAGGAGAATTTTTTTTTGCAATTTTTGTTTTAAATTTAATAAATGTTCTTCTAATACACTTTTATTTGAAAAAACCATTATATTAACGTAGGATTTTATTGAAATTTCCAAGCATTTGGGAGATTTGTTCCATGTTCGTCTTTTTCAACTCAATTTTATGCTTGATTTCATTTTTGTTAATATTCTTGTGATGGATGGATGAATTAAATGAAAATTGAACGACATTTGTTTAATAATCTGAAAAATCAGATCAATCCACCCCACTCATGGTTTTGGATGAGTTACTAACTTATTTGAGTTGACTTGCGTTAAAATAAATAAAAATTTTGATTTAGTTGGTTTTTAACTTTCTATCCAAAGAAATTAGGCAAACAATCCAGATTTATTGTTAATTATATATATAGGTTATATATATAGGAGGTGGTCTAGCTCTGTCATATGTTCCTACCTAGTAGGCATGGTAAACTTTCTTACTATTTTTTTTTAGTGTTATGGAGGTTAACTAGATTCTTAGGTATCTTGACAGTTTATATCTTAAACTCTCATTTTTAGGACTATTTAGAGTAATTCTAGGGGATGAAATATGTGAGTTAAGAAGTTTGGAGTATTATGTGGTGCTTAGGGTTGTGGTTCATGAGGAAATGTCATGATACACAAGCCCTCTTACTACCCGATTCTTGGTTTTTATTTCTGGAACTAGGAATGTTCTAACCTTGATTATTATAAAATCTACAATGCAATTGTGCCTTCGAGTAAGTCTTCGAGGACGATAACTAGTTTAAGTAGGGGAGAGTGTCACAATCATGCTATGAAGACAATAATTTGTGACCTCCACATGCAGACAAGGTGACGAATCTTAAGTGGCACCCATTTGGCCATGTGAGAGCCTAGACAAACAAGTGCTAGGATGCAACCGAGAAGAACGGTGTGTCATCCAACACACCAAAAAGAGTGTATATTAAAGCAAGTTTAGGCATAAGAAAGTTTGGAGAGAACGAGGTAACACAAGTGTTGAAGACAAGCTTGGAAATGGTCGGGTAAGGTCTTAGACCATAACTAAGAAGTCAAAGTTTCAATATAAATTTCTTCCCTCAGTTGTTAAGTTAAGTCTTTCTATATGAAAGATGAAATGTCTCAAAATTTGGTGTCAATCGAACATACAATAGATGCTCCACGAGGCCATATGACCTTTCGCCAAAATCACGTTTACTCTTCAAAGATTAGAAATGCCACAAAATGTACTCTAGGAGGAGGCATTTTGTCCACTCTTCGCCACCCTTGGGTCCTGTTGCCTAAGTGAGCTACCTTTTGACACATACGTATGTAATAGTGTGAGCTAGTATTGAGAGACGAGTGTCTCATGCAATTATCTTTTCAAGACAATGTCGGACGACATGGATGACCCGACATTGCGCTCCTACACATGTGTCGAAATTTGGTATATGCACCCGCTATCAAGTATGGAGTTTGTAAATGACATGGCTTGGACATGGGAGGGTCAATGCCTCAATAGAATCTTGATGGATGGATGTTCAAGATGTCGGCCATATGAGATGAAAGATACATGAGTAAACATTTAAAACTTATCTAGAGTCTATACTGTCATTATCATCTATACTCATATGCAAAATTAAACATTTAAAACTTCATCTTAAAACACTGTCATGGACTTACGTGTTCGAAAAACATCTTTTGAATTACACAACGAAAATCTATATAAAATAAATAACATTAAAATTAAAAGACTATTCTAACCTAAGTCTAAGAAAATAAGTATAGCTACCCTATGCATGTGTCATGGTCTCGAATCGTACAGAGATGTCTTGCCTTTACCTGACAAAGAAGTAGCACACTTCTTTGAGTATTTTAAATAAGTGACCTCACTATTAAGGTTAGGAAATGAAAACACACGCAACTCATGATCTAGGAACCTATCATTTAGAAACCATCATAGGGGGTGACCTCCAGTTCGGACAAAATTGGATGTGTAGTACTTTTCTACACACAACCCACATGTGCGAGTGTAAATCCTGAGGTAGTTCGCACCCCCCTAGACCCATCATAGTTGAGTTAGCTATTTGTAGTGACGTCTGGAGGTCAGCAGACCCCGAGTGTCATGCGAGACAAGATGATGATCATCATTATAGTGTATGCGTCTGTACTCATTATCATAAATGGGGAAGTATCCCGATCTATATGAACACACAAAATAAATGAGGTCCCTATAGTAAATCATCTTTATGGCACAACTATATACATCGTTCACACATTACTCTACATGCATGCAATAACCTTCATACATTCATCATCATTAACATTAACTAGAGTTGTGTCTTTGAAAACACGTCATCATAGTGCATCGTGACATTTAATACATGCACATCATCTTAATATGAAACATTATCATATTAAGTCATTTCATCATCATACGTCTCGCATCATCTTGTTATCATGCATCTTATCATCATGTCAATATCATGTACATTATCACATCATCATATAACATCATTATATCATCATTTAACGTCATCACATCATAATATAACACCATCACATCATCATTTAACGTAACCACATCATTTATAACTTCATCACATCATCATATAACATCATTACATCATCATCATTTAACGTCACGTCATCACGTCATCATTTAACATCATTTAACATCATCACGTTATCATTTGACATCATATAACATCATCACATCATCATATAACATCATTACGTCATCATATGACGTCATCACATCATCATATAACGTCATCATATCATCATATAATATAAATCATAAATGACACATGCAAGGGCCATTGGATACGTGTCGTCATACATAAAACAAGTCTTCCGACCAAGCCGATAGTTAGGCCACTTACCTCAGTAACTTGGGCTGATGTCACCAATTTATTCTCAATGAAAGTTTGATTTTGTCATTTGCATCGAAGCCAACCTATAAAAACCTATAACATCAATTTCAAATTTAATTCTCTATGTTTTACAATAGTCCATGGGTTAGAATTCATGTCCGCCTCAAAAACTTTGCACGAGTATAAGCTTAGAATATATATATACATATATTAAAGATCTCACTTCTAAAGTTTTGTAATGAGAAAATATAATTATTGTTGTATGAAAGAATTTGATGGAGTTATTTTAGGTAGCGCACTATTCTATGCTTTCTTGTCATATTTCAAAATTCAATTCTTTTTCCATGGTCTATCCTCCGTAATTCTTATTCTTAGAAATTAAGTTGGGTTTGGCCGGACACATTAAAAAAATGTTCAATATTATTCCCATGCTTGAATCACACCGACAATAGAAAACAGTTTAATCATTTTCATATCTCCCATTTTTTTCTCTCCCTACGTTTATTCTGTTTGTCTTTTAATTTTGTTCACGTTATCATTGTCGATTTTAATCCATTCTTACCTTCTTTTTCAAATGTTGTTGATCCCGACTAATTTTTTTGACAAGTCAAACCATAACTACAATTTACATAATTGAAACAAAATAAAATAAAAAATGAAGATAAATCATTAGAAAAGGAAATCTAACTTAGGATATGCTTTTCTATCTCTTTCCTCTCCTTCAATTCATCTTTCCTTTTCTCTCTCTACGTAAATTTTTTTTTTTTTTTTTTTTTTTTCTTTCAAGAATCCAACATCTGTCCACCATTTTTGTTTTGTTTTTTTTTTTTTTTTATCTAGCAGAATTTCCCATACATTTTGTAGTTAGAGAGGTGTTGAAGAGAGATATTTGAGGGAGGAGTTGCGTGAGATTGGTGGAGGGACGAGATCAGTTACAATTTTATTCTTATTATTTATTTATTTTGATTACATAAATAGCTCTTCTAAGTAATATAAATACGAACATCAACTTCATAATCTCCACCACAAATAAAAGATCTAGCAAAGAACACAAAAAGGCTGTGTAATTATGGAGAAGAAGTTGATCGAGTTTTGCTCTCTTATCATTTCTTCTCCTCAGCCTTGTATCCATTTCTCACTCTATGGGTAAGCCTTTGATACTCCTTCTTACTAAGAAATATCTGGTTTCAATCGCTTAAGTTTTTGGAAATCATTGCATTGCAGATCAATCAAAGACTTGCCCAGAAGAATTTCATTCGAAGGGAGCATGTGGACATTGGACTGGAATCTCAGAATGCTACAGTGAATCAATAGCAAGGCATGGAAATATCCCACCCAAGGGTTGCGAATGCATTCCCAATGGTGCCAACTCTCGCATTTGTCGTTGCAATACTGTCTGTCCCTAAATCTCCAATGCTGCCACCCCCAAATATTGGTTATAACGTTGTGCTAACAATTCATGTGTCCTAGGTTTCAAGGAAGAAGAAATGCACCAAAACACGAAAATGCACATGTCATTGGGTCCATTCCGGACAAACTCATGCACTCCTCCATGTCATTGTCGAGTGTCGGCGTCTCTACTTTAAGGACGGCGAAGCCATCGATGATTTTTTAATGTGGATCAGGACGCCCACGAGAAAGAAAGAGAAAAAGGAGGAGTCGGTTGATGGCGGGCCAATCCGGTGCTCGAACTGCGGGAAGAAAGATCACCTGAGCAAGCCATCGATGATTTTTAATGTGGATCAGGATGCCCACGAGAAAAAAAGAGAAAAAGAAGGAGTCGACTGATGGCGGGCCAATCCGGTGCTCGAACTGCGAGAAGAAAGGTCACCTGAGCAAGAATTGATGAAGAAAACGCTCAGGTACAAGGAGAAGGCCCATGTGGCCCAATCCAAGGAGGAAGAGCGCTTTCTCCATCAATTTGGTGAGCGTATCAGTCTTATCTGACTCCCCAATTTCGATTCCACGTCGGAAGTAATCGACGATGTTACAGCTCCGGTGAGCACCGATTCAGCTGAAGAAGAAGCTAGTATTCGCTTAGATCGGCGAGAGGGGCGAGAAGCACGAGCACCGGTGATGGGTCCTCGACACGGGGGGCAACAAACCATATGATCGGGCCTAGATTTGCGTTCTTCGAGCTCAACTCGAAGATTCTTGGGACGGTGAAGTTTGGCAACGACTCCATCGTCGAGATCGAAGGGCACAACACCATCCTGTTCATCGGCAAGGGTGGCGAGCACTGCAAGCTGACCGGCGTCTACTTCATCCCGAGGCTCAAGGCTAACCTTGTGAGCCTGGATCAACTCGATGAGGCCTGCTTCTACATTTCCAACGAGCGCGGGCTACTCAAGATCTGTGATGATTGACAATGGCTGCTCACGCAAGTTCGTACACATCAAACCGCCTCTACATCCTAGAGTTGGAGATAGAGCAATCGGTCAGCCTCTCGGCCAAGACTGAAGAAGTAGCTTGAAGGTGGCATGCAAGGTACGGGCACCTGAGCTTTTCTGCTCTACAAAACCTACACAAGGAGGAGATGGTGTATGGTTTGCTAGCAATTGAAAGTGTGAACAGGCTGTGCGACGGGCGTCTCATCGGCAAGCAGAAGCGCACCCCCTTTCCATCTCAGGCATCCTACCACTTGGAGGTGGCACGCAAGGTACGGGCACCTGAGCTTTTCTTCTCTACAAAAACTACACAAGGAGAAGATGGTGTACGGTTTGCCAGCAATCGAAGGCGTGAACAGCTGTGCAACAAGTGTCTCATCAGCAAGCAAAGCGCACCCCTCTCCATCTCAGGTGTCTCATCGGCAAGTAGAAACGCACCCCCTTTCCGTTTCAGGCATCCTACCACTTGGAGGTGGCATGCAAGGTACGGGCACCTGAAACCATCTAGTTCCTTGGCAAGGGTGGCCAGCACCATTGTTAGATATATACCATAGGCTCTAGGAGGAGATTGTTAGATAAACCCTCCCTTCAAAATCATTCATAGTTTTTAGTTACTATTTTTTATTTTTCTGTTAAACCCACGGAATTAAAATGAGTAGGAAGCTTTTCTGTTAAACCCACACAATTAGAGTGAGTGGGAAGTACACATCTCGTGGAAGCGCTTTAATTAAGTTGTCCACTTCTTTACATTTGTAGGATGTAATTTGTTATTTAAATATCCCAACTGAAATAAGACCACAGGGTTTAGGAGGAGATCGTTAATAATTTGTTATTTAAATATCCGAACTAAATCAAAAATAAGACATAGGTTTTAGGAGGAGATTATTAGTTGAAAATGATTGGCAGTTTTTTCTGTTAAACCCACACAATTAAAGTGGGGGGAAGTGGTGGTGGAAGCCCTTAAGTTGCTCACTTATTTCCATTCTTAGAATGTAATTTGTTATTAAATATCACGACCCAATGAGAAATAAGATCATGGGTCTTGAGCGCACATATTGTCTCTCTCTCTTTGTTTTTTTTGTTATTTTCTTCTCCCAAGATTTTTCCTTCCGCTTTTTCCTCGTCAACGATTTCCTTCTTAGTCAAAACAACAGTGGTCATCATGAGGAAATGCCATGATACACAAGCCCATCTTACTACCGAGAGAAGGTCCATTAGTGAGATAGCCCATAAGTAGTGTAAAGTTTTAATTTATTTTGGGGCATGATAAAGTTCAGTAGATCAAGTTAGCAGCCAGTCTCGTGTTTGGATTGTCATTGAGATGAAGCTGAGATAAAGCGGGAAAGAGTGTCACAATCTACAATGCAATTATGCCCCCGAGTAAGTATTCAAGGACGATAACTAGTTTAAGTGGGGGAGAGTGTCACAATCATTATGATATGAAGACAATAATTTGTGACCTCCACATGCAGACCGACAAGGTGGCGAATCTTAAGTGGCACTCATCTGGCCATGTGAGAGCCGAGACAAACAAGTGCCAGGATGAAACCGAGAAGAACGGTGTGTCATCCAACACACCAAGAAGAGTGTATATTAAAGTAAGTTGAGGCATAAGCAAGGTTGGAGAGAACAAGGTAACACAAGTGTTGAAGACAAACTTGGAAATGGTCGGGTAATCTTAGACCATAACTTAGAAGTCGGAGTTTCAATATAAATTTCTTCACGCAGCTGTTGAGTTAAGTCTGTCTATATGAAAGATGAAATGTCGTCAAATTTGATGTCAATCAGACACACAAAATATGCTCCATGAGACCATATGACCTCTCACCAAAATCACTTTTACTCTGAAAAGATTAGAAATGTCACAAAATGTACACTAGGAGGAGGCGTTGGGTCTGCTCTCCATCACCCTTGGGCCCTGTTGCCTAAGTTATTTACCTTTTGACACATACGTATGTTATAGTGAGGGCTAGTCTTGTGAGATGAATGTCTCAGGCGTTTTCAAGGACAATGTCGGATAACATGAGTGACCCAACATTGCGCTCTTGCCCATGTGTCGGAGTTTGGTATATGCACCCGCTATCAAGTATGGAGTTTGTAAATGACATGGCGTGGACACGGGAGGGTCAATGCCTCAATAAAACCCTAATGGATGGATGTTCGAGATGTCCATATGAGATGAACGATACATGAGTCTGTTCTCGATGAACATGTCCAAGTAAGCTTTGATGGCTGATGACATCATGAGAATTGGGATGCATCAAGATATGTGGACCATGTTAATTGGGAACGAAGATGATAAGACGAGATGTGATGTTGCACATGAGACATAGTGGTCCTAAGTAGAGCCAAGGTCAAATCGATGACTTGGCCTAATGTAGAGGCAAGTTAGCTAGAATTACAGACGATTGAATATGCATGTACATGCAATGTGTGTGACCGAACAAGCTTGGATTCTGAACGAGTTGTGTTTAGTTGATGAAGGCAAACCATGCCTAAGGTCTGACAAAACCACAAAGTCAAGGGAAAAAGGTGAATGGGGCTTAAATTCCCCTTTAGGCTTGTCATGAGCATGTTAAGATCATGACACCTTAGGATTGAAAATGTATGTTCGTGACACCTAGCATAGTCACCCTCAAGCCTTGGTTTGAGCTTGGTAAAAGCGAATCGATTCTACTTTTCCTTTTATTTTCCCTTGCACCCATTAGCACTTTGAGTCCCAACAATCGTGGGCGGCGTTTGATTTTCTTTCATCTTTCGTTGTTTGATACGTGTCCTATCGAGCATATGCAGATGCAACATTCGTATTTTTGTTTAAAATTCCCATCCAAATGTCGATGTTCAACCTTGACGCACCTGCAAACATATTTTCAATCAATCTTTCAGAAACCCTAAATTCAAATTTTTCGTAAGTTTTTCCTATTTCCATATTGTTTTTCTACATATCTTGATTCAACTTGGTTCCTATAGAAGATATTTAGTATTAAATTGTAGTTTACTATATATATCATATTTTACATTTTATTATAAGACAAATATCTCTTCTTATCATAAGTATCTTTCTACTTATTACTCTTTCCATATCCTTTTAATTTGATAGATAACTTTCATATTAAGGCGGGGTGGATTAAGCAAACATTAGAGTTTCAATCCAGTAATTCAGTAAAATTAATTCCATTTAATTTCATCAAATCGTGCTCAAAGTTAGAACGTTCTCTTGAAGCTTACCGTATTTGAACTCCAATAGAAACCGATCCTCTAAGAATTTTCTCTCTCGTTTTCCTTCAGAAATTTTGCTGAAAATGTTCTCCTAATGTATAAACAATTTTTAAAGGAAAACAATGACCTAAGAACAAGGATCTCGACAAAAACATTACTCTAAAACCCATAAAACATACCGTCACAACTTTCTGAACTCCCGACTAATTTCTATGATTCCTTTTAAAAATTATTCAAATATTCATTATTGAACTAAAAAAGATGGATTTAAAAATTATTAACCAAAAATAAGAAAAAAGTATGATCCAATTTTACTTTCCATTACAAGGAAAAGAAAAAGGTAAGAAATCCCTAATACATGGTTAAATTATGAAATAATATAAATATTTGCTCTATTTCCCAAATGAAAATGAAAAAATTGTTGTAATTCCTCATATTCTTTTTCATTTACATAATATAAATAGGAACATGAATGTGATAATCTGAATCACAAACAAAAGATGATAGCAACGATGGGCAAGAAGTTGATTTGCGTTGCTCTCTTATCATTTCTTCTCCTCAGCCTTGTATCCAATTCTCACTCAATGGGTAAGCCTTTGATACTCCTTCTAACACCCTAATATGTTGTTTCAATCGCTTAATTTCTTGCAAATCATTGCATTGCAGATCAATCAAAGACTTGCCCACAACAATTTCGTTCAACAGGAACATGTGCAGGGTGGATTGGAATCTCAGAATGCTACAGTGAATCAATGGCAAGGAATGGAAATATCCCACCAAAGGGCTGCAAATGCATTCCCGATGGTGTGGACTCTCGCATTTGCCGTTGCAATGTTGTGTGTCACTAAATTTCCAATGCTGCCACCCCAAATATTGTTCTTACATTTTGAGTACTGCTTGTAATACCAAACAGTTTAAAATAAAAAGGGGTTGGATTTATGAACTTTGAACACTTTTTTAGAGTCTATGAACATTTAGTTGTAAGTATTTTATTTTCGTTCTTAATGTCTTTCGTTTAGTTGATCATTCTCAGTTATCGTATCGATGTTGTCACGGTTGCCGAGCTTAAATTGTTACGTACCAAACGAGTCGAGAAAAAAAAAAGGGTATTGAAGAAGAAATGAGGTATAAATTGGAGGGAGGGAATTGGATTGTTATGAAAATGAAATAGAAAAGGAAATAAAGGCATATAGAATCCCAGACATTTCTGGCTTTTGGCAGCCAATATGGGTAATATTGTTTATGAGCAGAATCAGATCATTAATACCAATGGAAGGAGATTTCTTTTCTGCAATTTTTGTCTTAAATTTTAATAAATGTTTCTTCTAATACACTTTTATTTGAAAAACCCATTAAATTAACGTAGGATTTTATTGAAATTTCCAAGTATTTGGGAGATTTGTTCCATGTTATCTTTGTTAATATTCATGAGTTCATAAACATTTTTACACTCATGGATAAATAGAATGAAAATTCAACAACATTGTTTAATTCTAGACTTACATTGATATATTATGTGAAATTTGAGATGTCAAAATGTGTTCAAAAAATTTGTTCCTTATTAACTTATTTGATCTTGGGTTTTTTCTAAAACAAGAAATAGAATCAACCAAAATTGATTTTTAACTTCAAAAATTTACATTTTTCTCTCAAAACAATTATGTGTAAAATATTTATTTATTTACTTTAGATTCATTATTTTTGCTTTCGCCCTTCAAGATACCTCTCCATCTCCTTCGATACCTTCCAAGGTTCGAACTTGCTTTCGTCCTTCGAGATACCTCTTCATCTCCTTCTACACCTTTTTAAGGTTCAAACTTGTGCACAAAGCTAATATTCATCCTCTTGGTTAGCAAAGCTACGACACCGTTTGGTGGTAATCACTCCTGTGCATTAAGGTGTTTTTTGGCTCGTTAGTCTTCTTTCTTCTCCTTTTCTACTCTAAATTCTTCCCATCAATTTCTTCGTGATTCTTGTTTGTGTGTAAGGACGTCCATTAATGATCGCTACACATACCTTTTAAAATTGGTATGTTGGAGATGTGGCTAAGGAAAAAGAGAAGATCGTGAATATATAAATATGATCGAAATATTTTTATTAGAATAAAAAATTTGAAGTAATTGGGGAGAACTTATGGCAAAGTGAAAAATATCATATTATTGTAGAAATATCGTTGTGAATCCAGTTGTCTCGTTGGTATATTTTATTAATAACGAATACATACAAAATTCAAAATATTTTTAGCATAAAATAATATAAATCATTTCTAATTTTCTTAAAATAATAAATAATTTATTAAGGGTTGGAATTTGGGGAGTGGAAGTGTAAGAGAGATAAGAGGTGAGCTCTTGCATGTAAGAGAGAGAAAAATAGGTTGGAGTTTAGCATTTTAGAGAGAGAAAAGTTGACAAAATAGAGTGAAAAACATTTTTCCCAATTTCCCACTTTTTTACATTTTTAAAATAAATAAATAATAACAAAATTATAATAAATCTATTTTTTTTATATTTTCTACATTTATATATTAGGATATCTAAGATTTTTCGACTTTAGAACTCAATCTGTCCGGATCTAAAAGAAAAAACATAAATGAATAATTTTGTAAGGATGGGGAATGATAAAGGGTCGAGATGAAGATAAGAAAGGCTTCCCACGTCTGGACATCTCTAGTTAATGAATGGTAAAGAGTATACGTTCAAGTTTAATCATTTGCATTCCCCTCTGCTTCCGCTGCTTTGACCAATCGTTTTTTAACATGTTTCAAGGGACTGCTTGTAATGACCAATAAGAATATGAACCATATAGGTCGAGGTTATGATAAATCATAGTTTGTACAATGGTTGATGACTCTTCTTGTTACCCTTCTTATTACAAAAAATAGTCAATATGATTCGGTATGTAATGGTTGATTTGGACATCGAAGTTCAAACATCATCTTATTTATAAAATATGATCGAATAGTTACTTACACGCTTCTCGTAAAAACATATCAAAACTAAAATTACTAGATTCCAAAAACTCATAATTATAAAGCATAAATGTTAAATGACTTAACTCAAGGTCGAAAGTTCATATTTTGTCACAAAACCGATCTAAAATCTCAAAACATGAAAATAAATACCGAAATTTGATCGTCTCATGACCTCCATAACATGCATTGTTAGTCACCCAAATGTCCTTGCCTTTACTCGAAGAAAAAAGGTTTAGAAGAGTTGGGTATACTTAAAAATACTTAGTAGAGGTCTGACTGTCCACTATTAGAGTCGAAGAATACCAGCACATGAAATATGATTATGACCATCTTAGTGGGTGGAACGTGAAAAACCTAATTGTTCTTGATGGGCATCATTTTCATACCTCCTAAGTTTAACAATTGGTATTTATACACTCACGAAGCCAAACACAGTACAGGAAGAAAGGAATACAAAATGTAAGTGATGAACGGTATGTGCATTAGTAAATCGTGATTGGAAAAGTAACTCATGATTGGAATGGTCAAACAACATGTATTAAATACATAACATAATACTTGTAACTCATGCTACTAACATCTAGATCATCCATCACATAATCTAAATATCAAGTTGTCTTTATAACTTAAAAGTCTAATCATCATAATCATATATATTAATCATACAACATACCATTCATCTATTCAAGCTCGTACTAACAATAAAATTCCAACAACTACGAACTATTAATCATTTAGGTCCAATTCTCGAAGTCCAATTTCACAACCATCGCTTAGAAAGCTTAAAAGAACCGTGAGCACACTTAAAATCAAACGAAATTCAACTACATCACGCTAAAACAAGATAACAACGAACCTAGAATGTGATGAACCACTAAAATAACTGAAAATTTCATAATGCGTTGAATCAAATGGTAATGTGTTTAACTATGACAACCCAATTTTCGAGGCTTCCAAAATTAGGATAGTCGTATTTGTGTATGTTTACATAACCCATAAATTAGTTCAAAGCTTTAATTATTTTATTTAAATTCGTCAGCTTTCCTATTTATGACTACATTCTTTGAAGGTATTTGTTTTGTAATATTAAGTCGATGGCACATTTTATGAAATATTGTAAATCGATCGTCCACTTTATTTTCAATAAGAAAATTGGGTCGATACAATTGAATGAGTTTGAAGTGGAGGCTAAATTCAACCTAAAATTTTTTATTATGTCTCTCTATAAACTTCATTAATATGAAGCAAAGCAGCTCCATCTCCAACTTGCCTAAATAGTAGCCATCACGAGAAACTACAATACTCACCACCCTACCACCGCTGTTTTCACGAACCCCAAAAACACTTTTCACAACTAAAAGTAATCTCCACTTCCGCCATTGTTGCACAAACATGAGACCTCCATTAATGCAATATGCCAGTAGGCACCCAGCTCAAACAACTTAAGGCCCATAAATAGAGCGCCTTTGGAAGAGGCTTTTTGTGGGTTCAAAAATTTTAACACATAACAATGGAGAGGTTTGAGCCATTGGCTATGATTGCAATGATTTTGACAATTTGTTTGTGTTTGAGTACTTCTAAGGCTTGCTCACAGGCGGATCAGGGCGGCGGTGTTCCTGGATTTTTCATTTTTGGTGATTCCTTGGTGGATAATGGCAACAACAATGGTTTACTTACCCTTGCAAGAGCCAATTATAGGCCCTATGGAGTTGATTTCCCACAGGGCACTACAGGCCGCTTCACTAATGGCCGGACATTCGTTGATGTCTTAGGTGAATCCTTAATCCCTTCAAATATTTAATGGTTTGGTTTGATTACTGAGCTAACAACAAATGCATGCAGCTCAGCTACTGGGGTTTCGGACATTCATTCCCCCATACACTAGAACTCGAGGTAGAGCCCTTCTAAGAGGAGCAAATTATGCATCGGGCGCTGCAGGGATTCGTGATGAGACTGGAAACAATTTGGTATATACTACATAAGTTTAGAAAATGGTATTTGTTTTGAATTGGAGGCTGATTCTTGGGTTGTTTTGATTTGAAAGGGTGGTCATGTATCTATGAACAACCAAGTGGAGAACTTTGGAAGAACGGTGGAAGAAATGAGTAGGTTTTTCAGAGGAGATACTGAGGCACTCGGTTGCTATCTAAGCAAATGCATTTTCTACTCGGGCATGGGAAGCAATGACTATCTTAACAATTACTTCATGACTGATTTTTACAACACCAAATCTCAATACACTCCTCAAGCCTATGCCTCTGCCCTTCTTGAGGACTACTCTCGCCAACTTAGAGTATGTGTGTTTCAATTAACTTTTTAAGTCATTTTTAAGAGTATGAAACATATTCTACCATTTGTCTCGAGGTTTTTTTAAAACGCATCTTATAGAGAGAGTTTTTCGTACCCTTATAAAGATTTCTTTATTCTCCTCCTCAATCGACGTGGGATCTCACAATTCACCTCCGTTCATGGTCCAACGTCCTCACTGATACTTGTTCTCTTCTCCAATCAATGTGCAACTCCCCAGTCCACCCCACCTTGTGTCCACCCCCTTTGGGGCTAAGTCTCCTCGCTGGCACATAGCCGGGTGATATTGTCATTTTTGGGTTTTTTCTTTCGGGATTTCCCTCAGTTTTTAAAACGTGTCTTTAAAGAATGTTTTGTTCTCCTCCCCAATCGATGTGGGACCTCACAATCCACCCCCTTCAGGCCCAGCATCTTTCCTGGCACACCACCTCATGTCCACCCCTTTTGGGACTAAGCCTCCTCACCGGCTCTCCAATTGATGTGGGACCTCACAATCCACCCCCTTTGGGGTCCAACGTCCTTCCAGCACACCACCTCGTGTCCACCTCCTTCAGGGCTAAGCATCCTCGACGGCACATAGCCCGGTGTCTGGTTTTGATACCATTAGTAACGGCTCAAATCTATTGCTTGTAGATATTGTCGTCTTTGGACTTTCTCTTTCGGGTTTTCTCTCAACATTTTTAAAACACGTTTTCTAAGAAGAGATTTCCCCGCTCTTATCAAAAATGTTATGTTCTCCTCTCCAACCAATGTGGGTCTAACATAAACATTGTAAAATTGTAATTTAAGAATCAGTTTGAAGTTTAATCTCTAAAATTTAATTCTAAAGTGATTAGTTTCTTCCCTAATTTCAAAGCCATTACATGACATGACATGCCATGCCATGCAATTTTGATTACTTTTGTTGCAGCAATTGTACCAATTCGGAGCTCGAAAAGTGGTGGTGACAGGGGTGGGGATGATCGGCTGCATTCCTTATGAGCTTGCAAGATATCAAGGCAATAGTAGCCGCTGCAACGAAGAGATCAACAGCGCCATCAGTCTTTTCAACACCGGCCTTCGCAAACTCGTCGACCGTTTCAACAGCGGCCGTGTTCTTCCTGGTGCCAAGTTTGTGTACCTTGATACCTACAAAAGCAACATCGACTTGATTGACAATGCCTCCACTTACGGTAATCAATCTAAAATATTACTCACCCTTGTTTTGTACACTTAAATACAAATGATGCTTGATTTGGTGGTGTACGAATGAACAGGGTTCACAGTGGTAGACAAGGGATGTTGTGGAGTGGGCAAAAACAATGGACAAATTACATGTCTGCCACTGCAGCAACCATGTCAAGATCGACGAGGCTACTTGTTTTGGGACGCATTCCATCCCACTCAGGACGCCAACATTGTGTTGGCCAAGATGGCATTCAGCTCCCCTTCAAGAGCCTATGCATATCCCATCAACATTCAACAATTGGCAGCGTTGTAGGATCTGGGTTTGTCAGTGAAGCTACGAACTATTTGTCGGATTGTCTCTTCCTTGTTGTTGCCTTACTTTGTAATGTGTCGTTCATCTCAAGTTTCTTGTGTCTTGTCTTCTCCGTGTTGGGCATCAATGGAATCCTTCCTTTTTGCCTTTTCAATTTGGAAGTATAATAAGATTGTGATTTTTATATATGTTTAACGCAATATTCTCTTTATATATGAGTTACTAGACACCATGTTACGAGGACGAACGACTGTGACCCATGACTCTTAACGATGCATGTGTGACCAAACACAAAATTACAACTGATTGCACATGTACACAGTGGTGAGAGCTAATAGCGGTGTGTTGTAAGGGAAGTAGAAGCAAGATCAATCGCATTCACACACCCACAAACAGAAATTTAACAAAGAGACGAGAAGAAATTTCACTAATGTACTCCAAAATAAATGTAGAGCATGAGATGCCCTTATGGAAAGTTCTATCAATGCTCAAAATCATATGCCGAGTTTTGAAGTACGAGCTCTAACTTTAGGAGGTGACGTTCGTAAGACACATCGTGTTAGGTGAAGAATTTGAATAGATCTAGTGAGAGTAGAGGTTTGATACGAAATATCTTCAAGATTGTCATAGCCTTAACCTAGTTAACTAAGGAGGAAGAGCCCCATGTATGAAGCGAAGCTTGTGAGAGTAGCTTCCTAAAGCTCAAGGATTGATTAGTGACGTTGCTCGTGCTAATGGTGCCACTTTGTGGATCATAATGACACCTTGGGGAAGGGTCTAAGTTGTGTGCTGATGTAAAACGACAAAGTGATTGTCTATGCCTCGTAATAGTTGAAAGAGTACGAGTGCAATTATCCGATCCACGACTTGAAGTTGGCATCAATTATTTTTGTCTAAAGATATGGCAAAATTATCTATATGGGAATAGGATACAAATTTTCATCAACTATGGTAGCATAAAGTATCTATTCACCAGATTTCGTAGTCGATGTGTTAAGTAGAAAGATAACTCATATATCAACGTTAATCATGAGACAGATAAAGATGCAAGCTGACTTAAAGCAAACTATTATTAAGATCTTAGTTAGGTTAGCTAAGTTGAGGGTCTAGCTAACCTTGAAGCATCGATCATTATAATTACTTAGAATAAAGATCTCTATTTAGATTGAGTTAGCACCTAGGTAGGATCCAATAGTTCTCCTATAAAGCAAAAAGTTTACACGAGTTGTACTTTCATCTTGGGCTTAAATTGGAGGCGACTAGGTGCCATCACCTTATGGAAATGGTTAGGAATCTCTTAGATAGGACCTATGGGATGTGAGCATAGGACCAAATAAGTTCGATGTTGAAATAGTTGGGAATCTCTTAGATAGGACCTATGGGATGTGAGCATAGGACCAAATAAGTTGATGTTGTACATTGTTGCTTTCTCCAAACTTTTGACCCTATGATGGTTTCTGTGGAAGAGTCTCCAATCAACCTTTCACAGTGATGTTCAGAAAGAGACATCAAATGACGAGGTTGTGCCTCAACCTAGGGTGTCGGTCATTCATTGTCAAGGTAAAGCA
Organism: Cucurbita argyrosperma subsp. sororia; assembly: GCA_018691285.1. Lineage (NCBI taxonomy): Eukaryota > Viridiplantae > Streptophyta > Magnoliopsida > Cucurbitales > Cucurbitaceae > Cucurbita > Cucurbita argyrosperma. The sequence continues at coordinate 4,836,207 of CM031881.1, read as the reverse complement.
AACTACTGAGTCTATAGAAAGGTTGAACAATTTGTTCAAATCCTAAGTGCTAGGTATCAAATAAGATAATCACTGGAAACTTCGATACCTTCCTAGATGCTCAGATAGCAATATAACTATTGTCCAAACTTCCTAGAGTCTAGAGAAAAGCATGTGGAACTTAGTAAGATAAGTACCGATATTTTTTATACTCCTTGCATTATGCATTTCTTTTTCAGGTGATTGTTGACCATAGGTCGAGGTGGGATGTTAGGGAGTTGGGCTGTCATAGAGGAGATCATCATTAATCTTTGTATTTTTTGAATTTATATCCCAACCTTTAGTTCTTATTTGTAATAGACGGAACATACCAATTTATTTTTAATTGTGGTATTGTTTATTTTTAAATTACTCAAAATTTTACGATATTTTTATATTGTTTATCTTTTTTTTGTGACGATCTAATTTACAAAACTTCGAAAATCGGGTGGTGGACGTATAGCATCCCATAATGTTCTACTAATTATCATATCCCATCACTTGGGCGACCTTAAGAGGTCATTTGGGAATAATTATATCATAATTTCATATAAATAAATAATATTTTTATATAATTCCCATAATAACTTCTAACAATTTATTAATTACTTTTAACATTCTATTAGTTTAGCTAGTGTTTCTTGACTCAAGTTATTAAAATAATATTAATGAATGATTTAATTTTCATTTATTAATAAGTATATAATATACCTTAATTATATTTCAAAAATTAAATCTAATTCATTTATTTCACTTATTCCAACATATTTAAAAAAAAAAAAAAAAAAAAAAAAAAAAAAAAAAAAAAAAAAACAGAAAAAATAAGAATTAATAAATAAATAAAGAGTTAAAAGAAAAATAAAGAAGTAAAGAAATAAATAATAAAAAAGAACAAAAGAAAGATAGAATTAAAAAAACAATCACAAATCCATCGTTTGGATAGTTGGGAAAAGACCTTTTGACCGAAAGGTCAGCGCTTCCCGCCATATTCGGCTAAGCAAGAAAAATACGAAAAATAAATGTTGAGAGTGGGATTTGAACCCACGCCCTTTCGGACCAGAACCTTAATCTGGCGCCTTAGACCAACTCGGCCATCTCAACGTTGTTGTTACTCAACCTTATATTTATTAATTATATATATTTAATATGAGATTAATATCAATATTTTAATTTTATGGATATATTAATATCGATGGACGTATAATTGTACCAAAAAATAAATTTCGTCAATTAATTTTTTATTTAATTCATTCATTAAAAAGTATATTTAAGAATTCAATTATGAGAGCCTTGGTGACGTGTCTTTGCTGACTGTGTATGAAGGAGTGATGTGGCTGAGACGACTTTTCTCCTCAATAAATCAAATCACAGTCATCATCCTAGTTGTTATTATTATTTTATTATTTTAAAAATATTTTGAAAAAGGCAAATCTCTTATCCTGTTTATTTGTTAATTTCTAAACCAAATCATCTGCTCGCTGCTTCAGATTCCCCGGCACAGAGCACACCTCCAACTACACTCACTCCAACATGTCCATTCTCAACGGAACCCTCCAAAAATCTCTGTGGGTTCTTCAAATCAACGACCTCATTGACCGAAATGCCCTCCCCGCCGCTTCTCGTACCCCCATTTCCGTCTTTCAGCTGCCGGAATCCGTCCGCGACGGCGACCCGGCGGCGTACCTCCCCCAGTTCATCGCGTTGGGGCCGTACCATCATTTCCGGCCAGAGCTTTTCAAAATGGACTTGTTCAAACTTGGGAAAGCCAAGAATCTGAAATGGAGACCTCAACTTCATGAACTTGCAGATCAGCTTAAGCCATTGGAGCTCCAAATCCGAGGCTGTTTCTGTGGATCCCTTGAAATTGATGGCGAAACCTTATCATGGGTTGTGCTCATTGATGGTTTGTTTTTAATTCATTTACTTCAAAATGAGTTCAGTAATCGTCCCCTTAAGCTCCCCTTAGAGATCTTTTATGGGAAATTATGGTCTGAGTTTGAGATTGTTAGTGATATGATGAAGCTTGAGAATCAGATTCCATTACTTGTTCTTAAAGAAATTTGCCCCGATGAACCCTTTAACTATTTGGCTCCTCTGTTTTACCAATTTTCTGCTTCTGTTTCCCCATTTGAGTTGGTATGTTTTGGATTTGCCTCCAATTTGCCTGAAATCTTCGATTCTTCCTACCATTTGCTACATTTTGTGTATTTTCTAATCTTGCTTATTCCTGATGAGATGGCTGTGGCAAATATCTGTGCTTATTCTATGCCAATTGGAATGGATTCTTCTTCTTCTTCTTCTTCTTCTGTTGAGTTTTTAGGTGAGAGTTTGAACATTTTGGGGTCTGTTATTAACATAGCCTTCATTCAACAAGTGAAAGAGACATTTGGTTTAATTCAACGTTTGTTTAGACTATTAGGATCTATAACAAAGCCAAATTTGTGTGAGAAAAAGCTCCCTATGATAATCCCTTCTGCTTCAGACTTGAAAACTGCAGGAATCACATTCAAATCCACCAAAAATGGCGTTTTAAAGTGTCGTTTTGATGAGAAAACGCTCACTTTAACATTGCCTTCCATTCATCTTGATGGGTTCTCTGAAGTTCTGCTTAAAAACCTAGTGGCATTTGAAGCAATGGCAGAGCTGAATCCGCAGTGTTTGGTGAATTACATTGCCTTAATGAAAGGGCTATTGAGAAACTCCAAAGACTTGAAGATTTTGGTGAAAGCAGAGATTGTTGACAACCATTTGAGCAGTGAAGAACAGGCTGTGGAGGTGTTTAATGGGGTTGAGAATTCAACCAGCAGCTTGAAGAAAGAGGAGGTTTTGAATATCCATCTCAAAAGTGGTCTGGATTGTGAGATTGGAAGTGGGTTCATTCAAGATATCAAGATGAACTATGAAATGGGATTGGGGAGTATGGTTGAAGAGATCAATAAATGGTATGGGAGCTGCTGGAGGATGAAGATGAAGAAGTTCATGTCTGTTGTTTTCAAGTGTTTTGCAGTTCTTGTCGTTGTGTTTGTGATTGTTCTTGTGATTGCTCGATTTGTTTGCAATTTTGTTAGCTGCTCTGTCGGAATGTTTAAAACCAGTGATGCTCTGCATCAGATGTATTGAGGATAAGGTTGATTACATCTAGTCTAAAACGCTTATTGAATTTGTCCTTTTCGAACTTTTTCTTTTGAATTTTTTTCAATGTTTTAAATTACACACCCTTATAAACAATGGTTCGTTCTCTTCCTTGATCGATGTGGAATCTCACAAGCAACCTGAAACCTATGTGTGTTGGCCCAAAAAAACCTATGTATGTGTGCTAGTAAGGATGGGTGTTCTTGTGAGAAAAAAATATTAAATAATAAATTAACTAAAAAGTTATTATCTGTAATAGCCCATATTGTCCTCTTTGTCCCCTCCACCGTTATAAATGTTGATCAGATATTGTCCTCTTTAGGCTTTCTCTTTCGGGCTTCCCCTCAAGGCTTTAAAACACGTATGCTAGAGGAAGGTTTCCACACCCTTATAAATGTTGATTTGTTCTCCTCCCCAACCAATGTGAGACATCACAATCCACCCCCTTCGAGCCCAAAGTCCTCACTGGCACTCTTTCCTTTCTCCAATCGATGTGGGGCCGCCCCCAAATCCACTCCCTTTGGGACCCAGCATCCTTACTGGCATACCGCCTCGTGTCTACCCCCTTCAGGGAACAGCGAGAAGGCTGGCCTTCCCCTCAAGAGTTTAAAACGCGTCTGTTAGGGGAAGGTTTCCACACCCTTCTAAATGGTGATTTGTTCTCCCCAACCATTGTGAGACATCACATTATCAGACCAATAATACAATAATAATAACAACAAAGTTAAATATACTATAGAGAATTGTTTGTGCATCATGTTATAAGTTTTAGTTATATTAATCCCAAAATGTCCCATTAAGATACCTCCACGTGGTTCTGTAACTTTCTTATAGAGCATTTTGGAAAACAAATCTTACTTTTCTTAAACAAAAATTCACAAAACACATAACATGGCATCTTATTTTGCAAAATGGGTCTTTTGTGGATAATTCCCGTCTTTTGCGTTTGTCCGAAGTGTTGCGCCAAATAGAGGATAACATAACCCAACGCCAGAGGAAGGCATTTTGTATCAAGTTTTCTATTTGTTCCGTATACATCTACTTTGGCTCAAATGAGACCTGGACGTACAGTTTTTAGGGGGATCCGATTGAAAGACCGGTCGACACCCACCCGACTAGTGGACTGAGAAATTAATGATTCAACCTAAATTCCTTTAGAGCCCACGAAAGATGAGCTAGGAGTAGGGGGCTCCAACCTTTCCGTCACAACAGATCGCTCTTCGAGGTATAGCTCAGGAGGGCTCCAGCATTTACTAAGAAATGTTATTGGCTGGTCTTTTAGAGGGAAGATAGAAAGTCAATGCTTTTCCCCTCGAAGCCAAAATCTTTATTTCTTCCCCGTAGCAAAGGTCTGACCTTCTTCTTTCATTGAAGAAAACAGTTCTTTTTGTGGATGATAGGAGGATGATATAATATCTTAATTCATTCTCTTATAATAGCAGTTCTTTACAAGGGGAGGCGGGGTAATTTGCACCAAGACCATGACCGCTGGACAACTGGATGCGGGAATCTTGCTCTATGTGCACCTGTGACAGGTCGAAGCCAAAAAGTTTGGGATTTGTGGCTGGGTCGGAATGTGGTTCTTCAATTTCATTCTCTTTGACTTTTCAGGAATCTTTGGTTATAAGGGAGCGCTGAACACCGAAAGTGAAGTTGCTCCTACCTATAGGAGCTGTAATATTCCAGTAGTTGTTGCAAGGAATGACGTCATAGCTCCTGCAGAAGTAATAACAATCAAAGTCGTAGGTGGGTATTCAAATAAAGGGGAGCACCTTGCTATCATGAAAACGACAAAGACAAAGAAATAGGAGAAATGGGCTTGATGATTGGAGAAAGGAAGGGGTGTGGTTGGTGTATCACTAGGTCGGTGGGGAAACCCGTAGGAAGGGCGGGACGACCTGCCGATTTCACATAAGAAATCGCCAATGAAGCTATGAAGCATCTTAGAGTATTCCATTCTGTTTTTCAGCTAGATTCGGGCTTGGTTCAACCTGAAAAAACATCGATTTTACAGAAACCTACTTTCTTTTCGGACAAAATCAACCAAGCCTAACCGGTCACACATGTTGATATTGATTGAGTTGGACTTTCGTTGAATGAATCCATCCATAAACCTAGACCCTGCCAACCTTCGAAACACGTATAGGAACCACTAAAGATTGTAAAGATTGAAAAAGTGTGAAAAAGACTATTCTAGTCAATAAAAAGAAATGTTCCTAGAAATTTTGCGAGATTTTTCCAGAACCCCAATCTAGCATGCAGAGTTGAGCATTTGATATTCGCTAGGATCAAGCTTTTCCTCTGTGGGGGCCTTGTGCAGTAAACTTCCTACTGCGCGGTCGTCCGTCATCGTAAAGTAGTCCCCGCGAAGCTTTCGAGAGGAGGGGTAGTCTTGTGTGTAAGCATAGCATTTCTGGTCGGGGGAGCTCTCTCGATTCGCAAATTGGTCAAACTCATAATTCACTTCTGACTCCGTGTTCGATAGCCAGACCGTAGTGATGTTAATCGTGGTTACATTCATAAGTAGCTTGGTCCTGGTCTAGCCCAATTTTTACGGGAAACAATGGGCATCCCGCCTGAAAAACAAACACAAGGAAACTGCGGGAGCGAGGGATTGTCCTCCTCACTTACCCCGACGTTAGGTGAATCAGTCACGATAGAGGGAATTTGTGGGATTGAGATTGATATTCCAATTTTTCTTCTTCGAACGTATTGATTTGACCCCATAAGCAGGACCGCTACCCCATAGCATGTTGCCACCAGAAACAAAACCTCACCAGCTGAAGGAAGGATCTTTGGCATAAAGATACGACCAATCCTGAAAGACCACTCTTTCAATCATCTCGTACATGCATTCTAATTTGATGATATCCATATTTCACAACAACTATAAATTGACATGAACCATGCAATTCATCAACCATATTGTCTAGCCTAGGAATAGGATGTCGATACTTCACAGTAATTTTGTTGATGGCTCTACAATCCACGCACATGCGCCAAGTTTCATCTTTCTTTGACACTAATAGGACTCGTATGGAACATGGATTCAAACTTTCTCGTATATAGCCTTTCTCCAAGAGCTCCTCAACTTGCATTTGAATTTCTTTAGTCTAAGTTGAATTGACTCTGTATGTTGGCTTGTTTGAATCAAATCTATTTTATGCTCAATACCTCTTAAACTATTTTATGTTGATTATTAAGATTATGTTATGGTTTGTAAACGTTCATAGACTCGTAAAATTTAAATATTTTATTTTAGTTTTTGGATTTAAAAGGGTATATTTTAATTATTAGTCTTTTCCATAATTCTAAAATATTAAACGCCATTATAAATATAGTTTTGGGTGTTAAATCAAGTTAGCAGCCGTTGCCGCTGCATTAAAGTCCCTCAAATCTCCATTGGAAAAAAATAAAAATAAAAAACCAGATAAAATTCCGCCATTTTCGACCCTTCCCAATTTCCTTCTCAAGAAATTCCGACCAAATCATCCTCCTCGAGAAAGCTGCAGAGATCGGCGAAGGGATGTCTCGATCTCGAAGCTCCATATCTCTGCAATTCCTCTCTTTCCTTCTCTCCCTCTCTCTCCATTCTCTTTCAGGTACAAATCCACCTTTTCGCTTTTCAAATTCTAAATTCGGTTTTATGTTCTTTGTAACTCTGGTAGCTAGACCGAGTTGAATTTCTTAAATAATTGTAGCTATGATGATTTCTTGTTGCTTTTCTGCTGAAAATATTGTCGCATTGTTTTTTTATTGTAGATTTTAGGGTAACGTTGTTCTGTTCCGTAATGGTTTGGGGAATTACCGTTCTTAGGATTCATGGCATTTTAATTGTAATAAGAAAAATGAATGGTGGAATAGATGATTCGATATTTTGATTGCAATTTCTTGGAAAATTACTACAATTTCACGAATTCCCTGTTTACCTTTTTCCTCCCTTTTTGCCGCTTGCTGTATATTTGTGTTTCTTGAGGAGGCATTTGAAATTGTGATGATTTAATTTCTTACGTTTTTGACTTGTGTGAAAATGAAAAACAAGATGAATGTAATTGAATTTGAATGTGTCTTATAATTTAGACCGCGAGTTGTAGTTGGATGGACAAATGATTGTTTGGTTATGGTTTTGGTTTTGTTCTTCTTGTCATTCCAGTGTTGGCAGGTGATCATTCAAGTGCTAAAGATGGTAAAACTAAAAAGCACGATGCTCCGAAGAGTCCATCAACAGGGATCAAGATGCTAATCATATGTCTAGGTGTGGTGACTTTCATTGCGTTCTCTGTGATTCTATTCAAATTATGGCAAAAGAAGAAGAGAGAAGAACAGCATGCCCGTCTTCTCAAGCTGTTTGAAGATGACGATGAACTCGAAGTCGAACTTGGCCTTCGGGATTGAGCTCTCTGATCCTCGTCCTCCATATCCAACCAATTAAGAGGAGGTGCACATTGCGGATTCCATTGCCTTTTTGTTTAATGATATGTACAAGCTTTTTGATCTTATCCTGATTTTGTTTTTGGTTCGTAAAATCATAGCAAATTCTTTGTTGTCAATTAGTTTTGAATAATGTTATTGCTCCTTCAATCATTCATCTATACATGTGTATGATCTCTGAGGCATGTTTCAAATATAAATCATTGTTTAGACAATTGTTCATATTAGAAAATACATGGAGATTGAATACTGAGCATGACATTTGATTCTGAAGAAACCTTTGTTATTGTACCATTTGAGAATCATTGATAATAACCAATAGTTACGACCGTGACCATGAATTGAAACTTCAGAGACTTAGATTGTTAGATGACATTAGTTACCTTTTGATGTAGAGCTCAGAACTTCATAATCTCTTATAAATAAGCTAATCAGGGCTGCCATTAGTTACCTTTTGATGCAGAGCTAAGAAATTCTGAAACTCTCACAAATAAGCTAATCAGGGCTGCCAAGTTAGACTTTCATGTTTTGTCAAACTTATACCAACTCTGTTGAATTGGAACATGAAAGTGAGGGGATGAATGTAACGGCCTAAGCACACCGCTATAAAATATTGTTCTTTTTGAGTTTTTCCTTTCGGGATTTTCCTCAAGGTTTTTAAAACGCGTCTGTTAGTGAGATGTTTACACACCCTTATAAAAAATACTTCATTTTCCTCCTCAACCAATATGGATCGAACATCACCCACTTGTATTGTGTTTTTATTGAAAAGTTGAAGGTTTATGATAAGCAGATTTGGTTTGACCCAATTGATTTGTGTTCTGATTTGTCTGAACATGTAGTAAAGCACTTTTGCAGAGGCTGTTTTGAACTAAGAATTTTGGTGATTTGTGGAGCAGCCAGCACCAGCAGGTACTCATAGCTTTAAGACTTACTTCAATAGTTTTGGCCCAAACAAACTGCTCTGAGTTAGTCTAATAGTCTCATTGGGGCAAGAGAAAGACATTGAAGATGGTTTTCAATCCTTCCCCTCTCCACTTCAAATATTAAATTCTTCTGAATTTTTTTAGGTTAAAAATTATGTAACAATTTAGTAGGGGTATTTGTGAGTTAGATTGGGTCGGGTTATGTCATTTTTTAGATCCAGTTTGATTGTTTGAGGTATAATATCACGACATAAATAGATATCGTAATATACGCGTTAGTATTGATCATAAGAGGCAAGTATTCTGATGAATATGACATAAACAATGCATCAGGTCTCCATAGCTCTAAATCATGACATATACTTATGATGGAAGTCATGCCTCCGTTATTTTCATGACATAACATCTTTAGGAGACGTACATACATAATACTTGTCATATCTTTCAAGATTAACGTACATGACTTTTTCATGTCTCATAGGCGTAGTGTGAACATGGTAACATTAGTTTACATGGCATGACATGTGGAGGTTCATGCATCATTCAATATCGATATCATAACATAACATAATCACATCATAATTAACTTATAATGTTTTCAATCTACTAACTATAGGTAGATTAAGATTAATTCACATATGATCGTCCTTTGAAAAAATTATCTTCTCAAATAACATATTTATAAAGAGATTGAATATTTGTGGTCCACTCTTATATAAACTCATTGTATAAGATACTCATACTCACATGGCTCCACATGAACGATTTGGATTAAACGATTGGTAAGGATTACATAGTGGATGGATCATATCAATAACGTTACCAGGATAATGCACTAAACCTTATTCCTATACTATAGACGTTTTAGGTCACTACTTGAACATAATCCTTTTGTATGTCAACCTCATCTTTTTTGTTGAAGGTTACACTAATAACCGTAGATTTTTCATACAATAAAATAATCAAAATTAATTATCACGTATTAAAACAAGACATTCTCTAACAGGGCTAGAGATGTCTACCTACATATTCCAATAACAAGTAAAATTAAAGGACCAATTTTCTTTTCATAATCGGATCACTCGTTCCGGACTTGACATGAATCAGAATCATCTAGCTCAATTACAACCAATACAAAGAAACACTATTCACCAAGCCCATACACCATGATAAGTTTCTAAAAGTCGTGTACCATCGATAATGTCTAAGAACAACACTCCGATTCTTATGGAACCGGTCAATCAAAACTTAGGCTTATCCAGGACAGCGACCTTTGATTACTTCTCTCGATAATCTTGGTGACTAATTACTCAAGCACAACAGCATGTAATTATCACAAAAGTTATATATATCGTAGAAATCATCTCACCCATAAAATATGTACTGAATTACATTTCCAACAAGATGTGAGTATGATTATCCTAAATCTAGCATCACCCAAAACACATGTATGTTAAATTCAAATCAACCATTGTTATAGACAAAAGAAAACACACCCAAACTGGTAGCCTATTGTAGCAGCTTAAGATGACATTGTGTACTGCCGGCGGCGGTCTCAAGACCCAATTCAACACATGTACATCACAAAAAGACTCGTGATATCAACATGGTGTGAAGCAAGTGCTATCGAACCACAACAACTTTGTGCATATCTCGATACAACGTATGATATATACACCTTCCCATAGTGTGATTTAAGTGGTCAATTTGGTTATACGTCTCACGGGTACCCCATGAAATTTAACGATTTTTATTATTGAAAAGAATGGTTTAGGGTGATAGTTGAGGGTTAAGAAGGGCAACGGTGTCCTAAGTTGTTGGGCAATTATGAATGCCCAAAGTAACCCAAACAATATTGGAAAAAGAGGTTTCTATTTAAGGGCGAAGAAAGTGAGATTTGTACATAAAATCATACCGCTAAATTTCCCTTTTCAATTCCCATTTTGAATCTATTAAAAATAATAATAATAATACCGTTACACATTAGTACTACAAGATTAGTACAAGTTATTGAATCATTTAATGTGTATTATTGGTTCATGTTGGCCTATTTTTAATATTAATATCTAATTTAATCAATTATTATTATAGTATATTAACTCATCTTCCATTACACTGCATTAGGGAAAAGACCGTTTTACCCTTACAAAGTTGACTTCCACCATTTTTCTTATAATTTAATTCAAAATTCTACCTGATTTTTTTATCAATTTTTTTTTTCTTTTTATTATCAGAGTTTGGATATGAATTTATTTATAAAAAAAAAAAAAAAAAAAAAAAATTGTAAGGTAATAAATGAGATTATAATAAGCAAAGCATTGATTGTTTATGGACCACCAAAAATGGGGTTTCCCAAAAAAGGAGATGAAATTGGGTTAACAAAAGGCGAAGAAATGAGCATTTTGGGTGAGGAATCAAAGCCCCCCACACCAAACCCTAATTTGGTTAAAGTATTCAATTTTAAGATTTTTAGTTTGTTAGCCAAAATAAGGCAACCAAGTGGTCCATTCTCTCTCCTCCCTCCCTTTTTCCACCTCACCCATAATCTACTTTCTTACTCATCAAACTTGCGTCAATGAACCGACACCACAACCCATTTGAATCAGAGTGATCTTACTAATGAACCGACACCACAACCCATTTGAATCAGAGTGATCTTACTAATGAACCGACACCACAACCCATTTGAATCAGAGTGATCTTACTAATGAACCGACACCACAACCCATTTGAATCAGAGTGATCTTAAGAGTAAGATGACTAAAAAAGAAATTCCTGTTTAAAAATACCTTCAAAACTTTATTTTCCATCCAAAAGAATAAACAAAGTTTGAAATTGGAAATTAAATGGGATTAAGATAGAAAATAGAAATATTCTTACTCAAGTGTGAAAGCTATCTAATACGAATTGTCTCATGGCCTTCGTTACCCGGTCAACTATCCAGCATTCACTTGCTTTTATATAAAAGTTGGAAAACGTTGAGTATTTAAATATAGTTCTCGACAAGTAACTTCAATGTTAGGGTTAGGAAACGCAACCATGTGTGATATAATAAGATTAGGTGTCTTTGGGAGGTTTCGTTGTATTTTTCAATTTTAAAATATTATTCTGATTGTTTCTTTGCATTTCTTGTATCTACGTATACATGTTAAACTCATTCAAGTGGTCTAGATCAAGTTATCGTGTGGAGTGATTCGAATCACAAATTTAGGAACAACTCTTGATCTCGATCATAATTCATTCCAAATTTCTCTTGGGTTAATTCTTTATGGTTCTGGGGCTGTTAGATATTCTAAACCTAAATGTTTTATTCTTCGTTAAGGTTGGTAGATCAAATTTCTAAGAACTTCATATCAACATGCAACATGTTTTTGTACGATCGTGGCTATTTGGACTTAAAACCTAATTACTCTTGAACTCTGCCTTCTTTTATGAGTAAAATTATATGTGCATTTATTTCACTACAGACGGTTCATATAATATAATATAGTATTGTATCGTATCGTATGGTATCATATAAAATGAAATACAATAGGAAACCCTATGGTTGGCTATGAATAGGTAGTCATTCTAGTCACCAACCCAACTTTTTCTAAAATACAGTTGGATGTGTATATTGTTACACACATGTCATGCTTATTTAATCAAGAAAATATATTCTCTGGGACTGCATATGTGCATGTTATGATTTTGAAGGTAATAAATGTGATAAGGGTTATATTCTCTGTGTTTCGAGTAACCAATCCCTATTGATCACATGAAGTAATTGCTAAAAATAATTTGTGATTATATGGTGTGTGGATTGATTGCTGAACACTGCTTTAGGTGAGTAGATTACATGTCGTGTGTTTTGGGTAACATATTATAAAAAATTTTCGATTTTGATTGTTGAACTATATTATGGTTTGTATATTTGACCCAAATAGAGGTGTGTCTTACTAAGTATTCTTAATATCCACCCTGTTTTTAAAATGATTTTTGGATAAAGGCAAGATCGCCGCATCACGAGAGTATAAGTATTTTTTATACTAATTTATATATTAAATATTAATTTAAACATTTTAAAATTTTCTTTTATTTAAATTGAACGTTTTAATTGTCTTAGTAGGAGCTAGGACGAGATTTTGAACTTATACATTATAAACTCTAATGGTACAAAAATATTTGAGTAAACTCATTAATTAATCTATTTTCATTCATTAACTATAAGTCAATCTACTATAGACTTAGAGTTGCATTCTTGTGCATTGCAGAAGAAATTGTGTCCACTTCTTTAATCATCACAAGCAAGTCGATATTTCACAGGTTGTTCATAATTACCATTAGGGTTAAGAGTTTGTTTTACCCATGCAATTACGTCTTACACCTTAATTACTATCATTATACTCTAACGAACAATTTGTTTATGATCGAATGATAAACCAAATTTCTCTCGGCCCAGTGAGAGGGTGGAGCCCTATTATTGAAGTCAGTGAATTTCTTCTCATGAAATTATGTTTCTAACTCCCTACTTAGTTAAGTTCTCATAATGGTAGGTATATTGAATTAACTACAAAAGTCATTCTCACTCATGCAAATCAAATCAAAGGACAAACCTTTATAGGTAGGAGTTCATAACTCACTTAGAATTAAGATCGGTGTGAAATATTAATATTCTCACTTAAAGTTTTTATAAAAAAGAGAAAATATTTCGTAGTCCATTCTTATATAAACTTGTTCTATATGATACTCGCACTCACGTGTCTCCACATCAATAATTTGGATCAAATCATTTGAAACAATTTTAAAATGGTATTGATATCAAGATAAAACATCCAACCTCATCTATATACTATGACTGACATATATTTTGAATCTTTCAATTAAAATTATAGATGTAAGTTGAAAAAATCTTAGGTACGTTGACTTAGCAACTGACCCATACAGCTCAATTATTGAACACTAAGAGTATCTAAAATAACATATCTTCTCTTTCTTTTCTTTTTTTCTTTTTTAATAAATATTCGGTATAGAAATTTGAATCACCGACCTTAATAAGTACGTGTTTATTACTGTTAGTTTGTTCGTGTCTTACACATTTGACTAGCTATATGTATTTGTTTATGAACAGTGTTCAAATAATTTGAGAATCTAACCGGTTTAGAAAATAAAAAATTTAGACCTACACATGGATTGACATGTTTTGGTCGAGTCAGCCCAACAAACTCGAAAATATAGTTACAATCAAATTCCATCCTACCAAGAACATAACATAGAGTGGATAAATAAAATTTTCTTAATAATAATAATCATAACCCAACGAACAAACGTGAAAATAAAGAGTTTAGTTGGGTTGGGTTGAGTTGTGAACTTTATTCAAGCGGCTCGAGTCAACTGCTTAACTAACTTTAAATTTGGTTCAAAAGATTTTCACAACTCTTAGCTAAGGTTGGGAAAGAGGAGGATGATAGAAGCATCCGAACCTTCGTTTGTCAATGATATGATATTGTCGACTTTAAACATAAACTCTCGTAAAAGAATAGATCGGGAAGGAAGGGGCAAAAGGGTAATTGGAAAAAAAAAAAAAAAAAGAAAGGGAAAGAGGAAGAAAAATTGCTGGTTTTGGTGGGAATTTGCAGGTGGGGGAGAAGTTTTAAAAGAGGCATAAACTCCAATGTCTTGTATCAGTTTGAGGCAAACTCCCACTCACCCATTTTCTTTCCTTTTCTCTCTTTCTTTCTTTCTTTCTTTCTAAATCTTAATACAGATTTGAATTAGATTTTGCATATTTCTAAGGTCTGTTCTCTTCATATCTATCATTTAGATCTGTGTTCATCATACAACAACCAAATATTGTTGTTCTTGGCTGGTTTTGAATAAGATATGGGTAGAGGAAAGATTGAGATAAAGAGAATCGAAAACACAACAAATCGTCAGGTCACCTTCTGCAAGAGAAGAAATGGTCTCTTGAAGAAAGCTTATGAACTCTCTGTTCTTTGTGATGCTGAAGTTGCCCTCATTGTCTTCTCCAGCCGTGGCCGTCTCTATGAGTACTCCAACAACAGGTTCCCTTCTTTTCTCCCTTCTTTTAAATAATTACATCAAATGGGTCTTCTTCGATTCGTTCAATTTCTAATTTTTGAGTTGGGTTGCTTCCGGTTGTTTAGATCATTTATTCGAACTCGACCCAACCTAGTTAGATTCAAAACCAAGTTGGGTTGGGTTGATCGAGTTTTTTAACACTAGTAACAGCAATCGAAGCATAGCTCAACTGATTAAGACATATTTTGGAGTACAAGAAAGAAGGGGGAATTAGAATGATAGAAGAGAGACCATATCCCTAACAAAACCCCATGTTTGATTGTTGGAATAGAGATATAGAGTTAGGTTTAAGAGGCATGAGACTGTTTAATTTCATTAAAATGGAAAAAAAAAAACAAAACCCTTCATTCAATTTCAAACTCTATGTTCCCTTGCAGTTCTAGGGCTAAAAATATTTTTAATAACAGAATTTATATTTATTTAATATAATATCATCCAGTTGAGTGATTGGATTTGTAATTTCCTAGAGAAAATTCCTAGGTTTGTGTCTGTTTGTTTTTTATGTTTAAGATTCAGATTTGTCTGTCAGAACCACATATCTTCGTTAACAAACCTTAATAATTTCAAAAAAAAAAAATTTGAATTTGAAGGGTTTAGGGTTTGTGGATGTTGAGAAAACTGACAAAACATGTTTATGCTTTCCCATGCAGCATTGAATTTTATGATTCAAAGCTCTGTTTTTTTTCCTTCTACAAACAATCTCTGTCTCTTACTCCCATGCCCTTTCCTCTTCCCATTTTCATGTCAAAAAGTTTAAGCTTCTGCCATGGAGATTTGTAGGGTTTGCTATCACAATAATGAACCCTACCAAAACACTACCCATTATACTACCACTTGCATCTTTCTTCGTATCAAACCATCGTAGAAATATGAAGAGATTCGTTACGTTATCGGTCATTCTTTTCTCTTTTAGGTAAAGGTGTACACGAGTTGAATTGGGTTGAGTTAGAAAAATCTTGGACCAACCTGAAATTTCGACTTATTTGGGTTGGTAACTGGAGCAACCTAAATAGAGTTCACACCTCAATTCAACGAGATTTTCACGTTCTGTTAAATCAAGTTGTCGGGTTATTATATTTTTATTAAAATTATTTATAAGAATCCTATTTATCCACACAATAATAACTAAAATCTCATAAAATTCAAATATCAAACACTTACCGTTCACAATTTATAAGTAACCTCTCTTATAAATGTTAAATATTCTTATTGTTTTTAAAAGTAGAATTGGGTTGAAATATTGTTTCGGGTTAGTCGAGTTGACCCAAGCAAAAAAGTATGAACCTATAAACCGACCCCAATATTTTATTTTCCAAAAATTCAACCCAATCCAATCGAACCAATGGTTTGGTTTGAGTTGAATAGTTTAGATTGGTCAAATTATCGAGTTGTATGAACATTCCTAATACTTTTATGGGTCGTGAATTTTGACAAATTAACATTTATTGATTATGGTGAATATTTACCTGAAATAAGAGCATTTAGAACACAACTCCAAAGAATTAAGGTGAATATTTATTGATTGTTGGATTAAAAAAGTGTGTTATTAGGTATGAACTGTTTTGCATGCAGAATAATAAGTAATGGTACTATCAGTTCTGTAATTTCATCATTTTCATGGCAAAAGCTCAGTAACATATGTTTGGCAATAACTGGAAGTGATTTTGCAGCTGAGTTTACCATGAACACAAGTTTATCATAAGAACAAGCTAATTGATTACTAATTTGTATGAACTGTTTGCATGCAGTATCAAAACTACTATTGAGAGGTACAAGAAGGCTTGTTCTGATAGCTCAGCCACCAGCTCTGTCACTGAACTAAATACTCAAGTCAGCTCCATTTCTTTTCCTTATCAAATACCTTATTCATTCCATACATTATAAATTATAAGTTATTAATTTTTTGGAGTGTCACAAATCATAAAACATTGATATTCATTAAGGCTAACGTATTATATGATATGATATGATATGAACCAAAAAAAACAAAAAAAAAATGAAGTATTATCAGCAAGAATCGGCAAAGCTGCGCCAACAAATCCAAATGCTTCAGAATTCCAACAGGTTATTATTATATGTGATTCTTATGAGTATCATATTCATATTATATACACATTGATTTGATTCATTATTGGGCTAAATATATGATTTTTCTGTTCAATATTTGTTTCATTGTTTCAATTTGATCCCTAATTGGGGAGAAAATTGGAAAAAAAAAATGAGAGAATATTGAAAGAGAATGATATATATTTAGCCAAAAGGATGATATCTAAGCTGGCTTGAATATGCTACTCTCATTGGTTGAAGCAATCTTGTTAGGCACTTGATGGGGGACTCCTTGAGTGCTCTTACAGTGAAAGAACTGAAGCAGCTGGAGAATAGGCTCGAAAGAGGCATCACTAGGATCAGATCAAAGAAGGTCAGCTTTCTTTTTTCCATCTAAAACCTTAATTTTTTTTTTTTTTTTTTTTTTTTTTGTTTTGAAATCATTAATTATGTGTTTGTTTCTTTGATGAACAGCATGAAATGTTGCTAGCTGAAATTGAGTACCTGCAGAAACGGGTACTCTCCATTCTTTTTCCTCATATTCTTATCATTTTTTTTAACTCGATCAACTTCATTCTATAGGAGATCGAACTCGAGAACGAAAATGTGTGTATTAGAACCAAGGTACGTACGTTGTTATACGTTGATAAGGTCGTACATGGATTGAATTGGATTGAGAAAATCTTTTGAAATTTTGGGTTGGTTGAATTGGACACCCGTGTAACTCGAATGGAGTTCATAACCCAACATAACCATATATTCTCGAGTTGGGTTCTTTTTATTTTTTAAAAAAATTTACTTATTTACGCTACATGATACATTAATAACTAAAATTTCATAAAAATTTCGAATTTCAAAGATTCACAACTCACCACTTATCACGTAGGATTGGGTTAGGTTGGATTGAATGTTAACCTGTGCACCGACTTGAATGTTTTCGGATTTTCAAAAATTCAACTCAACCCAGACTGAACCAAATCTAACACAACCTTAATTGGGCCGATTAGTTCAAGTTGATCGGACACTCAGGTCATTTAAACACTTTTTAACTCAGATTTATGATAGGAAAATTTTGGGTTTTGTTTGTTGTAGATAGCAGAGGTGGAGAGGCTTCATCAAGCAAACATGGAGTCTGGACAAGAACTGAATGCAATTCAGGCATTGGCTTCTCGCAATTTCTTCTCTCCTAATATCATGGAAGGTGGAGCTGTCACTTTCTCTCACCAAGACTAGAGCTACTTGCTTCATCTCAGGTAGAAATCAATGGTTTTTTTGGTCATGATTTAATCTCTGAACTTAACTTATTAATCCCATCATATTGTTTGATGCAGAGATGATGATGATATGATGATGATATGATGATGATAGGATGATTTCCCCATGTTTTGGAGACTGTAATGATGGGACAGATGTTTGTATTAATTAAGGTTTACAAAATATTGAGGTTACAAGAAAGGATTATAATAAAATATGCCCATCATTTTGTGATGATTTTATTTTAATTAATTTTAGTAATCATTCATGATCATGATGATCATGTTTGTGATGTGATTTGCA
Source organism: Cucurbita argyrosperma subsp. sororia (assembly GCA_018691285.1). Classification (NCBI taxonomy): domain Eukaryota; kingdom Viridiplantae; phylum Streptophyta; class Magnoliopsida; order Cucurbitales; family Cucurbitaceae; genus Cucurbita; species Cucurbita argyrosperma. The sequence continues at coordinate 4,818,016 of CM031881.1, read as the reverse complement.
GCTTATGTGTTTTGAATTATATTAATATTACACATATCATTAATATTCTATATATTATCTTCTTTGCTCGATGGATATTAAAGAACGGTTATCTAGGGTTGCATTTCTCGATATTTATTCTATTGATTTCGCATATTGAACCCTTGTCTATCGTACTTGAATTAATTAGCTTTTTGTTTCAAGGATCGTAGCTCGTGCATGAATTAGTTAGAGCTTGAATGATTATGACCCAGAAATCGAGTTAATAAGGAGTTGTTCATGCTTATTTTATTTTTTATTTTTTATTTTTTTTAGGCACGCTAAATGTATTCGAGAAGGTTATTTAGTGATATTAGAACTATTTTAGATATTATCAATTATTGCTATGGATATTAATTTTGGATTAATATTAATATGGGATGAAATTTAGGGTTGAATGAAAATTTAATTGGAAAAATAAAAGTTTTAGATGAAGGGTAAATTTGGAAAAGGGAAATTAAAGCCCTAATGCACGTTTTTCCCCATTTGGGTTCTTCTCCTTCTCCGACCAATGAAGTCTTGCAGTGTACACGTATTTCTAGCCAGCAAACCAAGTGTAGCTAGTACAGAGGAAGCAGGAACCATAATTCTTTGACATAGAAGAACTTTCTATCTCGACGACATCTCAATCGGTGGCGTTAGAACTTACAATAGCGACGGTGGCAGCATCAATGTATAACAACAATGGTGACAATCTTTCTCTGGACCGACGATCTCTTCTCTAATTCGATGAACACAATTAAAAAAAAAAAAAAATTGGCTCATTTTTTTCAAATTATTTAGTTTTTAATAATAATTCATACCTATTAGAATTTCCATTTAAAAGAATTAAAATATTCCAGTGAAAATAGGGGCTTGGTATTATGGGCCAGAAAGAGTCCAATGGGCCGAGTTCCGGGAAGCCCAAAGAGTGTGTCGTGGTTTAGAAACCGGCAACATTCCCCAGAAAAGAAAAAAGAAAAAAAGAAAAAAAGAAATATATTTCTCCGTCTTTTGCTAAAAATTGTTGAGAAATTTAGAAACAAAAACCAAAGGGTAAAAGGCAGAAAGGAATTTGTGAATTGCTCTTCTTCCCATTGCGGGGGTTTTTCAGATGAAGGACCCGTTGGAGAGGACCAAAGTAGTGATTAGGCACTTGCCCCCTTCTCTCCCTCACTCGGATCTCTTCCACCATATTCATGATCGCTTCGCCGGTCGCTACAATTCCTGTTACTATCGTCCCGGAAAGACCAGGTTCCACTTTTCTCCTCCTCCTCCTCCTCCTCCTCCTCCTCTCCTCTAATTTCCTTCTAATTTCATCTTTCCCGCACATAAATTAGTATTACCAACTGGGTTTTCAGTTTCCACAAATCTGGAGCTTCACTTAGCCTAACCGCGTACTGGGTATTTCTCTTTCTCCTTTTTCCCCCTTCCTCCTTACTGGGGTTGGGGGGTTTCTCTCATTACAATCATGTTCACCACTTCTTTCTCCTTCCTCCAATTTGGGTTTTCCTCATTACCAATGCCCCTTACTTACTATACTTCCTGCTTTTTCTTCTCTTTTGTCTTGGATTCTCTGGACTAAGCCTCACAATACTGAAACTTTTTTACTCATTCAGAGGTTTCTTCTGAAATAATTTTGCAGTCAGAAGGAGCAGAGGTACGCTCGAGCCTACATCGATTTTACCATACCTGAAGATGTTTTTGAGTTTGCGGAGTTTTTTGATGGCCATGTTTTCGTCAATGAGAAGGGTAAAGATGACACCTTTTTTTGTAGCTCAATTCTTTTCTGATAAGTGGTAGATAACAATTTTATGCTTAATGCTGATTGATGATATATGTAGAGATTACATTACCCCTTTTAAAGCTTAGTTTTTAATTGACTGCATACCAGTTTAGCTTATTTCAGTTAAATGGTTACAGGTGCTCAGTATAAGGCTGTAGTTGAATATGCTCCTTCACAGCGTGTTCCGAGGTCGTCTTCTAAGAAGGATGGTCGTGAGGGGACTATATACAAAGGTAAGCATCGGTTAGTGAGAAGATGGAATAAGTGGTTGTTCTTGTTTTATATTGCATATTGTGTTATGTGAACTATCTTTTCTTGATGAAAGCAGATCCAGATTATTTGGAGTTTTTAAAACTCATTGCCAAGCCTACCGAGCATCTTCCAAGTGCAGAAATACAGTTGGAAAGAAAAGAAGCAGAGCAATCTGGTTTGTTATTATGTTCATGGACGACTTGTTGACGTTTGTTGCATTTGTTAAATCTTATGTGGAACGAGGCCAAATAAGTTATATAATGTAAAATAGGGTGCCAAAAAGTTGCTGAGTAGTCATTCTGTAACTTCGCTATGAACTTTTGTTTTGCTACTCGGTTCATAACCTCGAGGTGGTGTGGCATGAGATACTACTCGGTTCAAATTCGGATAGTCTAGAAGTTTTATATGCCTACTTTTGTTTTGCAGGTGTTGCAAAAGATACTCCAATTGTTACCCCTCTCATGGAGTTTGTTCGCCAGAAACGAGCAGTTGAAAGTGGAACTCAGGTGATATTCTTAACACATCGACCTGTGTGCTATATCTTAAAATTTCAGAGAAAATGAAACTACTTGTTTACAAAAATGAAGGTCACAAGGTATTGGTTCTGTCTGACCCACCCATATTAATATTTATACATTCACTTACCATTAAGTTGACATTTCTTCGTTTGAATTTGTCTGCTGCTTGTGTAACGATTTCAGCTTCTTTTCCTTTCTTATGAGTTAACGACATGCATGCTATTAATTCCGATGCTCTTAGGATGGTTGTCTATGTGGTCTTGAATATTTTTATTCATAATACATCAATTTCTCACTATCTCATGTAAGTTTTTTCATTCAATAGGGTTCTTCAGTGCCTCGGAAGGTTAAAAGAGGTGTTGCAGCATCCTCTAGAAAACATGAGTCGAATTCCATGAAGCGAGGGATGGAGAAGAAGAAGGCATGTCCTACTTTTCCAATGTTTTGTTTTTCCTAAGGTTTTTAGAGTTCGTAAATGTTAGTTTCTTAGGGGAAGTATGCTGTCTTGTCTTGTCGTAGATCTCAGAAACGAATGAAGAATAAGACCTAAAGGATGATTATAAAAATCCTTAAAGAGAGGCATTCGACCTAGTGAAGGATCCAACGAGTCCCAAGAACTCTCGAAACCTTTTAAGATTCTCTTGTTACTCTCTAGCCATATTCCGTTAAGCGGCAAGAAACTAGTGAAATATTTTATGACCTCGATCTAACCACAATCTTTATGACAAACCAAGAAAACTCCTAAGGCCTCAAAAAAAGTTGTAAATCAAGGTATCAAAAGGATATGATCTAGTTCCTCGAACACTCGTGATTTTAACCATTTTAGAATTACTTCCAAACATGCCCTAAAAATGCATTGGTGGTATGGCCTCAACACAAAGGAACATGGCCTCTGTATTTAGTCTATGGTGTTAACTCCCTAATGCAAGTTCTGCCACTCTCAAAACTTGATCTTCTATGAAATTCTTACCTTCTACAATGAGGTGAAGCAGAAAATAATTAATACAGAGCCTAAAGTTTCGACTCTACCAAACTCAACCTAAAGTTTCTAATGTTATTGGTGGGATAGTATTTATATGATTTAAGTTTTGTCTAACTGGGATTGAAACTGTCTCATGCCACACCACCTCGAGGTTATGAACAGTGAGCGCTAAAATTGAGCCTTTAGGTTAGCCCCCTTAAATTTCATGCTTTTACTGTGGTGATCCTTTCTTGTGAATAATTTTATAGTCTTATCTTTTTGGTCTGAAGATTTTAGTTATATTTTCTTTTATACATGCAGTATATTTTGAAGGACAGTGGGAAGAACACGAACCGCAGAGACAAGTCAAATTTCATTTTGGTGCCGAGGCGAGAGGATCAGTCAGCCACTTCAAGTGGAATTGGAATTTCTGACGTTGGTACAGGTTAGATTTCTTTGTGATCAGCAACATTATTTAAGTTGCCACTTTTCTTATCCTTCTCAGTTACTGGTCCATTGATTGTTAGACTGTTGAAAATGAGTCTAATTTATGTTATCTCAGCGATTCTATGCTTCAAGTCATTAGGAGCAGGGGAACATTAGCCTATATGGTTTAAGATCTGAACACTTGTTATTCCACTGCCTATAATGGGGCGAGCTCTCATAACTATTTTACGTTTTTCGCATTGCTAATTACCCTGAGCCCAGTAGTAATGTTCTTGAAAATGTCTTTCCCCCACCCCCTTGATTAGTAATTATCTTGTTTATTTCTTGGACTTTGTCATATTGTGATGTGCAGATCACAAACTTGCATGTTAACATATACATTATTAGCTATGCAGCACATATCCATTGTTGTATTATATTATGTCCATCAGGAAAAGAGGGAGAAAACAATGTCCTCCATTAGATAATGCATTCTCCTGCATATCAATATGTTCTACATATTTATAACGAATTCGTCGTCTAGATTTGAAGGCTCTGTTTCATATGTCTATGTAACAGCCGACTCTGGAAAGAAAAAAATTCTGCTTCTCAAAGGGAAAGGGCGAGACGTATCTCATGTATGTTTCTTAAGTTCTCTTATGTTATTACATCTTTTGTTGATCTCTTTCTCTTTAGATATTAACTTCTGTGAATGATCTCAATTCTCACTCTAGTCTAACGTTGGGAGGGTACAAATTCTGTTCTTTTGCCTCATATTTTGACACTTACCTTATCTAGTTCATGCATAATGATACCTTTACAGATTGCTGATGGCATGTTACAGTTTCAGAGCGCGACATCTTCTGGGAATTCTCCTGCTAATGCTACAAAACAGAATCAGAGGCGTGAGGCTGGTGGAAGCATGATCAGAAGCATTCTTTTAAATAATGATGCACGTCATGGACAGAGTTCATCAGTAGCCCAGTCTCACCAAAAAATTCAGATCCTGAACTCAGACAATGGGAAGCGACCACCTCGTTCCATTAATTCTCGATCTGGGTCTAATGATATGTCCAGTAATGATCCAAATCCATCTGGTTCAGAAGGGGATGGAAAAAGGGGTATGGAAAATAAGTTTAACAAAAAGGAACATCATGGCCTGGGTAATGCTAGTGAGAAGCAAGAAAAACGAATTAGAAACAAAGATAGACCTGATCGTGGGGTTTGGGCACCACGTGGTCGTTCAGATGCCTCAGTCTCACAACTTGATGAATCCTCTGTTTCACAATCTACTCATTTGCTTTCTGACTCGGTTGAAGGTACTATTACTATTATAACCCATTGGGGATGACGAGACTACTTGCTTGTGTATTATACTGGACGATGATCGAAGTATGTGTTCCAGATATGAAATTATAACTCTAATTGTCTTTAATGCCTTTACAGCATACCGTGGGGAAATGAAAGATGATGTTCATGGAAGCAGGACTGGGGATGTTACAACCACTGTGAGTGGACGTAGCAGTTCAGTGGAGAATGGTTATACTTTCTCACAAACCTTCTTTACATTGTCCATCATTTATTTTAGGAGATATCCAAAGTTACTCACCTTCTGTGCTTCTCTAGGTTGGTTAGACATGTTGGGCGTCGTGGGGCTGTCCATATTATGAAGGATGATGGATCTTTGAACCCAAATGAAGGAAAACCATCCAAAAGAGGTGTTGCAGGTGGCCATGAGGTTTGCTTCTGCATCTAAGCTAAATGACTAACTCTCATGCTACACAGTCACTTCTTTTTCAGAAACTCATTTGCTTTGATGCATATATGCAGAAACAAGTATGGGTTCAGAAGTCATCTTCAGGTTCTTAACATATTTAAAACATGTGAGTCCTTTTAATTATTAGCAAAACATTTGATCTCCTTTAAGATTAAAACGAAGATTATGACATGGTTCTCCATTGGACGATGACGATGTGTGTAATCTGTCGAACAGATAATGGCATCCAGACAGGACTATGGTTCCTCAAACTTCCAGGGGGATTGTCTCCATTTCTGAGGATTAAAAAATGCACATCCTCAGAAGGCATTCACCATGTAAAATGGAGATATGCCCTGGAAGCAGTTGGTAACAGTAATAGGTTTCGTGAACTGGATTGCAAGATTTGCAATTGTTTTGTCGTATACAGGTGGTAACAAAACAAACACAAAGTTCTCTGGTTGAAGATCGAATATGCATGCGTTCTTAGAATTTTTGGTTTTACGAAATCAAAGTTTCATTGGTTGGTTGAAGACCAAATATGGTTGTGGATTTTGGTTTGGTATGATCTGATTTTTTGCCCAACATACCAAGTGTGATTGCTTCACCTGGACGAACGTGTCGGTGTCGGTATATACACATACGTGGTTTGAGTGACAGGATATCAAAGCCAAGAGGGAGGTTCCTTCCAACTTTCCCGTTGCTTCATGTTTTGGTCATATCCCAAGTTTTCTTTCCCTTAGAAGAAGCTGAATGTAGAAAGTACCTAGTAGTACTGTACTTGCCATAATCTCACAAGGGGTGTTTGGTTTGGTACACATTTGTTCTTCGATTCCATGCGTGGGGCAGTGAATCAGAAACATCGAGCTTATACTCTTTCATGTCGTAGATGAGCATTGTGATGGATGATTATGATATATGTGTTTCTGTCGACTAATATATAACACTTTTATCTATTCTTTCTGCTTATATTCAACTCATTCAATTATATTTGCAGATTATGCTACCAAATTCATCAACCAGATGCCTTCTTATTGCTTCAAAATCGACATGAATGAAACTCTAATCCAACACCTCGTATCTTTACAAGAAAAATTATGGTTCTTTATATATCACTAGAACTTCTAACACCAGAACATGACTGATTCCCATCCACAATTTGCTTGGTTCTGCTATAAATAAGTAACTTCAAAAGGAAAAAGAGAGAAAAAAAAAATCTTTTTGTTCTTTCTGTTAGACAGATTGAGTGAGAGAGAGGCTAGTTTTTATGGTATTTGAGCGATTTCCAGGAGGATCTTGTGCAGTGACTGTGGCTTAGAGAAAAAAGGACAATGATCACTGCCTTTGATCTTGAAAACTCTTTCAGGTGGGTTTTCCCTCACCAGCCTTTCTTGAACATCAGGTGAGAGTGCACGATCATCGAGCGTTTGAACGAAGAATCGACGCCCGCTTCCATAGTTTTGGGGCGACAGTGAGAGCTTCTCCATGACTGGACCCAGTGGGAAAGGTCTCATGGAAACCATTGCCAAAGCAACATCCTGCAGTGATACCACACATTAATAATGAATCACACACACTAAGTAATGATCTAAACTAAACTACCTTTGTAGGAGATTGATTAAAGTATAACCCCTTCATTTGTTCTTTCTCAAACATGAATCCTGTAGGAGGTTTGTCTTTTCCCTTCCCATACATCAAATTCTTAGAGTCTTTCATAAAAATCTCTTTTGATCCAATCTGCAAAACGATCATAAGTTTATATCATCCACATGAACAACTGAGAGGAAGTGTTCTTATAATGCCCAGAAAAGCAACTTTCCATAGCTATAAATGCTAATCACTTACCTCTTCCATGAATACATCAAAAGGTCTCTGTCCATCAGCCACCATCGTTGCACACACGTAAACTGCTTTCGCTATTTTATTCGAGAAATGTTCCGATGCATACGAAAGACAAGCACCTCCACTACTGTGCCCAACTAGAACAACCTTCAAAATACAAGAATCGTTGTGTAACTATGAAGTATAGATACAGATACAAGACATAGACACGGACACGCTAACAAGTATCGTACTATCCATCTTAGTTATGCAGTCTAATTTGGAGAACAAGCAGTTGAACCATCAGAACAATTTTTTGAAGATAAATCCTGAACTATTTGTTATCAAACCTTTTCATCATTAGGAAGATCTTGTAGATAATCAGTCAATGGCTTTGAATACTCTGCTAGAGTATTCACCCCGTTTGTATCGGTTAGATCGATACCGGAACCTTTGAGATCAATCGCTACGGGCGACAATCCAGATTCCTCTAGTAGAGAAATGGTTTTGTACCAGCACCAAGCTCCAAACCCTTCACCATGAACTAAAACAAATTTCTTTTCCTTCACATTTTCCAGAAAATCTGCTGCCTGTGTAGAATGATATGATAGATCCATCAATGAAAAACTCACTCATGAACAACAAATCAAAAAATGAAAATGAGAAAAAGTAAACATTCTAAATCTCACCTGCAGATTTGCTTCACTTGAACTCACATCTGCTGCTCCACACAACTTTGAATCTCTCTTGCTCTGACTCTGAGGGGGAAAAACTCATTAGGATTATACTGATTACATTTCAATAGTCCTTTTACTTTCCATTCAAGGCTAGTAGATTTCTCATAATTTGCATCACATGGCAGATTAATTGCCTAAAAGTTGTTTTCTGATATCTATATTAAGCAGTAAAGATCATTCATCCTCCCCATAATGATATAAAGAACATAGTAATGATAGCCTGAAAAGGTCAATCCATAAAAAGCAGGAGGAAAAAAACTATTTAAAACTGAAAAGTAGACTAAGAATGATTATAAAATATGAGGATTCCCAAAAGGCAATCGGCTATGAAATTAACAGAGCATAATCATGATAACCCACTTTTTTCTTGAATGATTCAATCACCCACAAAATAAGTAATCAAAAGTGTTGACAAAAAATGAAGTCCGTCCCACCTGCTTTCCATTAGAGAATGGATCGGAGAGATTGCGTCTACGAGAGCTAGTCGACCCAATTCTCTTCGAAGTGGATCCATCGAACCTCTGAGATAATTGGAGCTGATGAAGAGCCAACGAAAGAGCTTGCTTCTGCAAATACTCTTCTTCACTCTGCAACTTCCTTTGAGACCGACCTATTCTCTTACTTCTAGATCCATTCTCTTTCACGTCCTTCTTTGACTTGCACATTAGGCTATTACCCATTATTCAGTACCTAAATCCCCACAAAACCCACAATTTTTTTTTCGACAAACCCACAAGAAATCGAAAGAAATCGAAAGAAAATGAATTCTAAGGCGAGAAATGGGTCGCTCTGTCCACCCCTTTCCTGGGGTTTCGTTTCGCCATGATTTTGTAGAGCGTTTAGTTAGCGGGAGCGGGTGAAAAGAAGAGAGTTGTTGAAGATGAGAGGAAACAAAAACAAAAAGGGGGTTGGGCCGAGCTGGGGTTTCAAAATTTGGAAGACTTTTTAACGCTGAAATTAACAACCCATGTTTACAAATCGCCTCAACGTTTTATTACTCGATCAAGAATTGATTTGGGAATATGATGATAATTGAGAAGAGATTGAAGAAATTGAAACAAAACAGCAACTTTACAGTTGAAAACTTGAAGGAGAATTAAAAATGATGATAATGGGGTAGAGTGTGTTTGTTTGTTTGTTTGTTAACTTTGGTTAAATTAAATCAAAGCCATTTGAGGGCAATAAATGATTCTTGTCTACTTTTTAAAGCACGCAGCTTTTTCAATCAATTCTCATCGATTTTGGCGGTTGCCGTGGACATCAACAGTATACAACAACAAAATTTTCATCTTTTTGTGTAGTGTTGATCATAAAAGCTTACAGTTTTGTTAACTCATTTGAGGACGGATTTGTCATGTCAAAATCTAGACTCGATTCGTTTTAACAACTAAATCAATTTTTGGTACATAAACTTTTATTTTATTACGTCTTGATCACGGTGTTTTAAATTTTAGCTCCTACTATTACTAGTTTTTTTTGTGTCAGTCTCAAGAAAATTAAGGTAGCCGCTAGTACTTGCACCTCATTGAAGACATCGATCTTTAAGATTCCGACCTAATTTATGATGAGTCTATCAACTTCCTAGCAATTGGAATACTACTATTATTCTATTATTCCACCAGGGCCTCCATTGACACTTCTTCAGCGGCTAGGCCCCAACTTTAGGTACAAGTTTTCTCGAACAAATAAGAATGAACGCATGGAAACATATTTTCATGTGAAATTTAAAAAAATGAAATTGGTAAAAAAAAACTCAAGAAAAGGAAATAAAATAATTAGAAAATTTGAAGACAAATAGTTATTGAGCATTGACCATAACCATTGAAATCTTAAAATGTGTTTACCAGTCCAATCTGCAGGAGTACAACAACAACAAATATGTATAGGGAAGGCATTAAATTAAATACAGCCAATGCCATTTGATTTTTCAAAAAAATGTGGCTGTTAATAGCTTCCAAAATCTCTGTCAACATCACCCCTACCCCTTTGGATCTTTCCAAACCCATCACTAAAAACAATTAATGACGTTGTAATGACACAATAATTGTGATTAAACAAAACTAATTATGATATGATATGATAATTATTCAGAATCAATAAACTATAGAGGTTGAAAAAGTCAGAAACTTCTCATAAAGACAATTATAGTAAGCATAGTTCATCAGTTCATCGTATCTCCAACAATTTTTTGAAACTGGAAGAGAGTTTTACAACCTACAAAACCATCTCCAACACTAACATCGTACAAACTAACTACATTCCTAAGCACTACAAGCAGCAGCAGCAACCATTTTTACACATTAGTCCACATTCACCAGAAACACAACAGAAAAACAAGTGGGGCTGTTGAGATGAATCTGGGAATCAAAATGGAAAAGAAAAGAAAAAGACATGGATGAAGATTTGATCTCTAACCAGACATCATCGACATTGCCCGCCTGAAATCCAATGATTTCAGAGCTGATTCTGGGAAATGATTCCCACCCGGTACCCATAATCCTTTGTTTGGCAGCATTACTTGTGGTTGGGAATCATTTCCGCTGTCCTGTCCAGCAGTTGACGAAGACGCTTCGTTCTTCTTCTTTACAAATGCAAAGAATTCGGCAACTTGACGAGCATACCTTCATGAGCCAACATACACAGTGAATAAGAATCAAGTGTAACAAACATATGCAGATTAGAATCAACATTAGTGCCTGACAAACTGTTTATAAGTAAATTTTCGGGGTTGAAATATCACAGTTGCCATTAGATGACGATAATATTTGACATTTCCTCGCTCCGGAATGATAAATGCAATATAAACAACACAAAACTCAGCTTACTGTCTCTTAGCATCAACGTCTTTGCTGAAATCAATGTTTGGTTCACAATCAAGAACCAATGCAGGCACCTGCTCACCACAAAAAGAATAAAAGTTAAAAGTAGAAAAAGAAAATCATAAGCTCCTTTTGGCTGCATATAAGTATTGAAAGAGCAAAATGGTGTGCATTTTGGTTCAGATCACCTTCTGAATGCTTCTATGCATATGAGGTAGTATCAATGAAACAAAAGTGTCAGCCTTTAAATTATAGTAAGGGTCTCTTCTTCTCAAATAAATCAGTCAAGTAGGAAAAAGGAAGAAACTACAGGGTATTTCGTTCATGAATGTTGATCATTAATGTCACAACAAAAACTGACTCTAGAGAAAGTCAAATGAAAAATCTGGAGCCCTGACACATGACATGTTTGACTTTTTAAGATTAAAACACGAAGTTATAGATTATGTCTTCTTACCATTCGGTCGCTGAAAACACTCCTTTCCATCAACCTGAGTGGCTTGATTCCACCAGAAGACTCCCTCTCCTGCATAACTCTTGTGACAAACACATAATTCTGGAAAGTATAAGCATATCTTTCAGGCTCGGCATAAAATGCATCTAGTATATTGAAGTGGTCAGGTCCTATATCCTGCCACTTGTCAATAGGTTCTGGAACCACTTCAACCAGGTCACGTAGCTCAAGAGTTTCATTAGCTATTCTTTGAAGAAATGTCGTCTTTCCAACACTAATATTTCCCTCGACACAGAATGTAATTCGTTTCTTCTGAGATGGCTTTGCATCTGAGTTTGAACTGTCCTCTGTCAACTCTTCATCGACACTGTCTTTTATATAAGCAGTTATACTTTCAGCATGATTTCTGTGGATAATTCCAACAGAACTCTGTAAGAACTCAACCATCTTCGGGCTAGAATCACCAAAGAACTGCAAAAAAGGCGGGGAGTGTTTTTCATGATAGCTTTAATCATGTTCTCCTAGCTATTACAAATACTTTTTCTCTAAGTACATGTTAATCAGCCAAGCACATTGATGGAGTTGGATTTACTTTGTCGTAGACAATTTCTAAAATATGCACATTAGAATTTAAAATAAGGATTCCAACAGAGTGAGTTTGAGATGACTTTTAATCAACACTTTAAAACACTATTTCTCTTTCAAAAGTGATACTAAACCTGCCCTTGTTCATCTTCAAAACGAAACACAGTAAACCACAATGTTTCTATACTTCTAGCATTACATGGAACTAGCAGAAACCAATATCAAAAATAAGAAAACTACTTAGAAACAATACTCATAATATAGAATTTTCAAAACACAAGTGGCCGAACTTATTCACCTTATCTTTATACAACTGCTTGAGCTCAGCTACTCCTCCGATCCCCTTCTCCACTAGCTTCTTCAAATTCCTTGGACCAACTCCAGGAATGGTCAACAAATCAGGATCACCAACCAACACGCTTCCACCAGACAAACTCTTCTGCCTCCTATTCGACTTAGACCCTTTTTCCTCCAAAACCTTCCCACTTTCTCCACCATTATCACACACCATTTCATCTCCATCTCCACCATTATCACCAGCCACAGCCACCCTCGAGCTCTTCAGCTCCTCAACACCAGAAGAAGAAAACAACCCATCAGAATCCGTGTGCACCCACGCCGGCCGTCGTAACCCATTTCGATTATCCTTAAACACAACCCACGCACGCAATGCGGCAGGGGTTTCGATTGCGCACCGGCACAAGTAGCAATTTCTCGACGAATTAGCGGCGACGAAGCGAGAAGACACAGCGGCGGAAGAGGGTTTTCTGATAAGAGAGGAAGCGGAAAAGGCAGAGGCAGTGACGCCGCTATGAAATGAAGTAGCAGCCGACATAAGAAGAGGCTGCTGCGGTGGTTTAGGGCTGAAGAGGGTGGTCTTGGAAGGTAGAGAAGAAAGGGGTTTAACAGCAGTACAGAGAATGGGGGCTGAGGAAGAAGACGAAGGGTTTAATCGCAACAGTTTCTGCATCGCTTGTTGTTGTGGGCATTTCAGTGAGCAAAAACCCTATTAACAGTTTTGAAGAGGTTTGAAGAGAGAAGAGAATGAGATAGAAAAACAGAGAGCGGGAAAGCGGTTGAAAAGGGGTTTGGCGCTGCGGGGATGATGGAAATGGAGAAACAGTAGGAGGAGAAGGAAAAGGAGGCTAAGGGTTTAAAATTGCGGCCATGTGAGCTGTGACACTGTCAGCCCTCCCACAGGGTTTTGGCCCTTCCGTGTTATCTAACCCAATGGAATGATTAAAACTTTTATTTATTCAAGAACCTTGCCTTTCGGATTTTAAAATTTTAAGAAGCGTGGAATAATATTTTTAGTCTCAGTTCAAGAGCCAGTACCAGAGAATTGTGTTCAAGTAATATTATAAAAGACACACTATATAGCTGCTGGTTCTAGCTGAGTCAACGTTTATACATAGCAAAGTTATATTTGATAAATCACATGTAAAGTAAATTGTCATAAATAGTAAATAGATATGTATAAAAAGTTATAAAGCTCTATATATATATCCATCCATCCATTAGACAGAGCTTTGAAAATGTTATTCTCTGTATTTTCTCGTATTGTACATACGTGAAGTCATCCATACAAAACTTTTAGCCAATATTCTCCTTGCATTTTGTCTATCTTGTTCTTTTTGTTCATCTAGATCGAGTGTGTGTTGTTGTGCGATCCTAACAACTGGTATCAGAGCTAGGCGGAAGTCACCACGATCTTTGAAGGTGGAAAGTTCAAAGATTGGAATTGAGAAGTTCGATGGATCCGATTTCGGTTTCTGGAAGATGCAGATTGAAGATTATCTATATTAGAATGGTCTTCATGAACCCTTGTTGGGGGTGAAGCCGGATAAGATGACCACAGAGCAGTGGAAGTTCAAGGATCGACAAGCCTTAGGGCTGATCCGGTTGACGCTATCCAAAAATGTGACGTTCAACATCATCAAGGAGAAGACAACGTTAGATCTGTTGAAGACGCTATCAAATATGTATGAAAAATCGTTGGCTATGAACAAGATGTATTTGACGGAGATTGTTCAATCTACAGATGTCTGAAGGTAGATCTGTTGCTAATCATATAAATGAATTCAATATGATCGTAAGTCAACTGAGTTTGGTGGAAGGGTAAAGATGACATCAAAATCAATGCTGATTTTGATGTCATCTTTACCCGAGTTGTGGGATACCGTTGTTGCTGCAATCAATAGTTCTCGAGGATCTAATAAACTGAAGTTTGATGAAATTCGAGATGTAGTTCTCCGCAAAAGTGTAACAACCAGGGAAAATAAAATAATAATAATAATAATAATAATAATAATAATAATAATAATAATAATAATAATAATAATAATAATAATAATAATAAATAAATAATAAAATAATAATAATAATAACTAATAAAAAAAATATTTGGTAACGGATTCTCTCACCACTCTTTCCCTAAAAATAAATATTGCAACAAATCAGGAATTCTTTTCTGTAAAACCAACTGCAGATTTACCTATACATATCAGAATTTCTTCCTCCTCACAATTATCTCTCCTCAACGGCAAGTAACAGTTACTTACTGCAAAATAAACAAAAAAAAAAAAAAACAACATTGTCAGATTTACTTGAAAAAAAAAAAAAGAAAATGGTCTTTACAGGGTTGAGATTCACTCAAATTTACTTGAGAAAAAAAGAGAATGACTCTTCATTTTCTTCTATCAAACAACATTGTTCAGATTTATTCGAGAAAAAAAAAGAGAATGACCTTTACCCAGTTGAGATTAGATAGATCTGATCAATAAGGTGTATATTAAATCTTCATTTTATCATATTTCTTTTTTAGAAATCACAGCCAATTCTTTTATCTTATTTATTTTTTTAGAAATCATAGTCAATTATAGGGAGATATTCATTAAATTATTACAATCGTCTAGCTTTGAGTTAAAAAATAAATGTCAATCATTTATACGAAATCGAGTAAATCACGTCATATTAGTAATATTAGATTAATTTTTTATGAGCAGCCAAATGAATAGATTAGAGATAGAATGACCAAGAAAACTTATGAACAGCAAACACTGAGATAAGGAATGATTTGGAAACAGAGATCGACTAGAAATAATGTTGTAGAGTTCAAACCTGAAACTAATGTCATGGGCTCATATAGGTTGACTTGGATTTCAATGGACGGAATCGAACTTTCATTAAAGATATATTCGTGACAACGACTTAAGCTAGCCACGTAAGTGACCTTACTATCGGCATAGTTATATTTAATGTTGACACGTGCCCTGTGGTTCTGCACGTGTCATATATATTGATACGTGTGAATTGTCTATGGATTGATATGCTTCCTATATGTTATGTATATGTTATAATATGTGAATTGTAGGATAATAATTACGGTACGATATGTTCAAGGATATGTTTGAGATAGGATACAAGAAGGATACACAAAACGAAATGTAACGATAGGAGTAAAATACGTTCATGAAAGGTTAAGGTTAGGTTACATACCGGAGTCATATGAATAAGAGAGATTGATGGAAGAATACAGTTAGGCTATGGGTAGAAAGAGATAAGTTTGTGATAGATTGATAGAACGATAGCTTACCGAATTGGCCGAAACCAATAGGTGAGTGATCATCCTTCTTCCCCGAGTGATATCTTTCTGTACAGCTTACCGAATTGGCGCAAACCAATTCCCACACCTTTGTGTATGTCAGGGCTCATCAAGTGGGCATGCCGGAGTGGTTATCGGGCATGACTAGAAATCATGTGGGCTTTGCCCGCGTAGGTTCGAATCGTCGCTCACGATTTATCCAAATTTTTTTTTACTGCTCGGGAATTGCACATTTCGTATACAAAAAATTTTTGATGTTAAAAGGTGGTAAAAAGCCACGAAAACAAAAAATTTGAAAAAGTAGCAAGGTCCAAGGATTTCACGTAGATCTGCCCGTTGAATTTTTCATTCCAAATTGGTGGGGATCCAACCGTCCATGTCATCCAAAATTGAACCTAGGTCCATACGAGACTGCCACGATCTCATCCGACGGCTGAGCGGGGCAAAAACCGTATCTTTCACCTCGATGTTTCAGGTAAGGATGCGTGCAGCTGGAGAAATCAAAGGCAGTGGAGTGGCGGGGTTATAAAGAGGTTAGGGCAATCATTCTGGGCCTTTAATTCAGAGAAGAGTCCCGAAATCTCAAGAAAGAAGCAAGAACAATTCGAGTTTTTAACTCACTGTTGTTTAGAAAATTGGGGAGCTACACTCAACCGGTTTCCCTCAAACCATTTCCTACACGTTCAACATAAAGTTACCCACACTTTTGTAGAAGGGATCGAGCGCAGGAAATGCACGGAACAGATTTCCCCCAATCGAGTTCTTGAATGTGGTTTTGGAGAAACTTTGGAAATATAATTCGAGCACTATAGATAAATTTTTCCCTTAAGCTCGTGTCCATTGAGTTTCTAGGAACCTAAGGAGTAAGCGTGAAGAAGAGCTCGAGGGCTAGTAAGCTCCGGAAAAGGGAGAGGGAGGGATTTTTTTAGTTCAAGCTTTTAGGGTAAGTTTTTGGTCGGTTTTTGAAAATTAAAAAAATCCATCTCTATACTCAATGACGCTGCGTGAAGACCCATTCCTTTAGCTTCGTAGAGACTAGTTGAGTTTTTCATAAAGGAATCAAGAGCTGAGGAGGTCTGGATTAGCCTGACCAAGAGGATGATTTTTGTTGTTTTTGGAACCCATAAACCAGAAAGCTTTGACCCTAAAATTGAAGCTCCATAGTGTGATTCATCCACGAGCCTTTATACCGATAGATTCGTGGGAAGAAAATGAAGAACTTTGCCGAAGACGACGAAGGGAGATAAGCTCTCTAACCCCCTGATCGGAGAAGGAAAGAGGAAACGGATTCTAGGTTCACAATAGGCGAGTGATCATCCTTCTTCCCCGAGTGATATCTTTCTGTACAGCTTACCGAATTGGCGGAAACCAATTCCCACACCTTTGTGTATGTCAGGGCTCATCAAGTGGGCGTGCCGGAGTGGTTATCGGGCATGACTAGAAATCATGTGGGCTTTGCCCGCGCAGGTTCGAATCCTGCCGCTCACGATTTATTTTTTTTTATTTCATTTTTACTCGGGTGAGGACTGGACTGGACGGGAATTGCACATTTCGTATAGAAAAAATTTCTTGATGTTAGAAGGTGGTAAAAAGCCACGAAAACAAAAAATTTGAAAAAGTAGCACTAAAGTCCAAGGATTTCACGTAGATCTGCCCGTTGAATTTTTCATTCCAAATTGGTGGGGATCCAACCGTCCATGTCATCCAAAATTGAACCTAGGTCCATACGAGACTGCCACGATCTCATCCGACGGCTGAGCGGGGCAAAAACCGTATCTTTCACCTCGATGTTTCAGGTAAGGATGCGTGCAGCTTCTGGAGAAATCAAAGGCAGTGGAGTGGCGGGTTATAAAGAGGTTAGGGCAATCATTCTGGGCCTTTAATTCGAGAGAAGAGTCCCGAAATCTCAAGAAAGAAGCAAGAACAATTCGAGTTTTTAACTCACTGTTGTTTAGAAAATTGGGGAGCTACACTCAACCGGTTTCCCTCAAACCATTTCCTACACGTTCAACATAAAGTTACCCACACTTTTGTAGAAGGGATCGAGCGCAGGAAATGCACGGAACAGATTTCCCCCAATCGAGTTCTTGAATGTGGTTTTGGAGAAACTTTGAAATATAATTCGAGCACTATAGATAAATTTTTCCCTTAAGCTCGTGTCCATTGAGTTTCTAGGAACCTAAGGAGTAAGCGTGAAGAAGAGCTCGAGGGCTAGTAAGCTCCGGAAAAGGGAGAGGGAGGGATTTTTTTAGTTCAAG
Organism: Cucurbita argyrosperma subsp. sororia; assembly: GCA_018691285.1. Classification (NCBI taxonomy): domain Eukaryota; kingdom Viridiplantae; phylum Streptophyta; class Magnoliopsida; order Cucurbitales; family Cucurbitaceae; genus Cucurbita; species Cucurbita argyrosperma. The sequence continues at coordinate 4,800,042 of CM031881.1, read as the reverse complement.
CTTTTAGGGTAAGTTTTTGGTCGGTTTTTGAAAATTAAAAAAATCCATCTCTATACTCAATGACGCTGCGTGAAGACCATTCCTTTAGCTTCGTAGAGACTAGTTGAGTTTTTCATAAAGGAATCAAGAGCTGAGGAGGTCTGGATTAGCCTGACCAAGAGGATGATTTTTGTTGTTTTTGGAACCCATAAACCAGAAAGCTTTGACCCTAAAATTGAAGCTCCATAGTGTGATTCATCCACGAGCCTTTATACCGATAGATTCGTGGGAAGAAAATGAAGAACTTTGCCGAAGACGACGAAGGGAGATAAGCTCTCTAACCCCCTGATCGGAGAAGGAAAGAGGAAACGGATTCTAGGTTCACAATAGGTGAGTGATCATCCTTCTTCCCCGAGTGATATCTTTCTGTACAGCTTACCGAATTGGCGGAAACCAATTCCCACACCTTTGTGTATGTCAGGGCTCATCAAGTGGGCGTGCCGGAGTGGTTATCGGGCATGACTAGAAATCATGTGGGCTTTGCCCGCGCAGGTTCGAATCCTGCCGCTCACGATTTATTTTTTTTTTTTTTTTTTTACTCGGGTGAGGACTGGACTGGACGGGAATTGCACATTTCGTATAGAAAAAATTTCTTGATGTTAGAAGGTGGTAAAAAGCCACGAAAACAAAAAATTTGAAAAAGTAGCACTAAAGTCCAAGGATTTCACGTAGATCTGCCCGTTGAATTTTTCATTCCAAATTGGTGGGGATCCAACCGTCCATGTCATCCAAAATTGAACCTAGGTCCATACGAGACTGCCCACCATTTCCTACACGTTCAACATAAAGTTACCCACACTTTTGTAGAAGGGATCGAGCGCAGGAAATGCACGGAACAGATTTCCCCCAATCGAGTTCTTGAATGTGGTTTTGGAGAAACTTTGGAAATATAATTCGAGCACTATAGATAAATTTTTCCCTTAAGCTCGTGTCCATTGAGTTTCTAGGAACCTAAGGAGTAAGCGTGAAGAAGAGCTCGAGGGCTAGTAAGCTCCGGAAAAGGGAGAGGGAGGGATTTTTTTAGTTCAAGCTTTTAGGGTAAGTTTTTGGTCGGTTTTTGAAAATTTAAAAAATCCATCTCTATACTCAATGACGCTGCGTGAAGACCCATTCCTTTAGCTTCGTAGAGACTAGTTGAGTTTTTCATAAAGGAATCAAGAGCTGAGGAGGTCTGGATTAGCCTGACCAAGAGGATGATTTTTGTTGTTTTTGGAACTCATAAACCAGAAAGCTTTGACCCTAAAATTGAAGCTCCATAGTGTGATTCATCCACGAGCCTTTATACCGATAGATTCGTGGGAAGAAAATGAAGAACTTTGCCGAAGACGACGAAGGGAGATAAGCTCTCTAACCCCCTGATCGGAGAAGGAAAGAGGAAACGGATTCTAGGTTCACAATAGGTGAGTGATCATCCTTCTTCCCCGAGTGATATCTTTCTGTACAGCTTACCGAATTGGCGGAAACCAATTCCCACACCTTTGTGTATGTCACGGCTCATCAAGTGGGCGTGCCGGAGTGGTTATCGGGCATGACTAGAAATCATGTGGGCTTTGCCCGCGCAGGTTCGAATCCTGCCGCTCACGATTTATTTTTTTTATTTTTTTTTTTACTCGGGTGAGGGCTGGACTGGACGGGAATTGCACATTTCGTATAGAAAAAATTTCTTGATGTTAGAAGGTTGTAAAAAGCCACGAAAACAAAAAATTTGAAAAAGTAGCACTAAAGTCCAAGGATTTCACGTAGATCTGCCCGTTGAATTTTTCATTCCAAATTGGTGGGGATCCAACCGTCCATGTCATCCAAAATTGAACCTAGGTCCATACGAGACTGCCACGATCTCATCCGACGGCTGAGCGGGGCAAAAAACCGTATCTTTCACCTCGATGTTTCAGGTAAGGATGCGTGCAGCTTCTGGAGAAATCAAAGGCAGTGGAGTGGCGGGTTATAAAGAGGTTAGGGCAATCATTCTGGGCCTTTAATTCGAGAGAAGAGTCCCGAAATCTCAAGAAACAAGCAAGAACAATTCGAGTTTTTAACTCACTGTTGTTTAGAAAATTGGGGAGCTACACTCAACCGGTTTCCCTCAAACCATTTCCTACACGTTCAACATAAAGTTAACCCACACTTTTGTAGAAGGGATCGAGCGCAGGAAATGCACGGAACAGATTTCCCCCAATCGAGTTCTTGAATGTGGTTTTGGAGAAACTTTGAAAATATAATTCGAGCACTATAGATAAATTTTTCCCTTAAGCTCGTGTCCATTGAGTTTCTAGGAACCTAAGGAGTAAGCGTGAAGAAGAGCTCGAGGGCTAGTAAGCTCCGGAAAAGGGAGAGGGAGAGATTTTTTTAGTTCAAGCATTTAGGGTAAGTTTTTGGTCGGTTTTTGAAAATTAAAAAAATCCATCTCTATACTCAATGACGCTGCGTGAAGACCAATTCCTTTAGCTTCGTACAGACTAGTTGAGTTTTTCATAAAGGAATCAAGAGCTGAGGAGGTCTGGATTAGCCTGACCAAGAGGATGATTTTTCTTGTTTTTGGAACCCATAAACCAGAAAGCTTCGACCCTAAAATTGAAGCTCCATAGTGTGATTCATCCACGAGCCTTTATACCGATAGATTCGTGGGAAGAAAATGAAGAACTTTGCCGAAGACGACGAAGGGAGATAAGCTCTCTAACCCCCTGATCGGAGAAGGAAAGAGGAAACGGATTCTAGGTTCACAATAGGCGAGTGATCATCCTTCTTCCCCGAGTGATATCTTTCTGTACAGCTTACCGAATTGGCGGAAACCAATTCCCACACCTTTGTGTATGTCAGGGCTCATCAAGTGGGCGTGCCGGAGTGGTTATCGGGCATGACTAGAAATCATGTGGGCTTTGCCCGCGCAGGTTCGAATCCTGCCGCTCACGATTTTTTTTTTTTTTTTTTTTTTTTACTCGGGTGAGGGACTGGACTGGACGGGAATTGCACATTTCGTATAGAAAAAATTTCTTGATGTTAGAAGGTGGTAAAAAGCCACGAAAACAAAAAATTTGAAAAAGTAGCACTAAAGTCCAAGGATTTCACGTAGATCTGCCCGTTGAATTTTTCATTCCAAATTGGTGGGGATCCAACCGTCCATGTCATCCAAAATTGAACCTAGGTCCATACGAGACTGCCACGATCTCATCCGACGGCTGAGCGGGGCAAAAACCGTATCTTTCACCTCGATGTTTCAGGTAAGGATGCGTGCAGCTTCTGGAGAAATCAAAGGCAGTGGAGTGGCGGGTTATAAAGAGGTTAGGGCAATCATTCTGGGCCTTTAATTCGAGAGAAGAGTCCCGAGATCTCAAGAAACAAGCAAGAACAATTCGAGTTTTTAACTCACTGTTGTTTAGAAAATTGGGGAGCTACACTCAACCGGTTTCCCTCAAACCATTTCCTACACGTTCAACATAAAGTTACCCACACTTTTGTAGAAGGGATCGAGCGCAGGAAATGCACGGAACAGATTTCCCCCAATCGAGTTCTTGAATGTGGTTTTGGAGAAACTTTGGAAATATAATTCGAGCACTATAGATAAATTTTTCCCTTAAGCTCGTGTCCATTGAGTTTCTAGGAACCTAAGGAGTAAGCGTGAAGAAGAGCTCGAGGGCTAGTAAGCTCCGGAAAAGGGAGAGGGAGGGATTTTTTTAGTTCAAGCTTTTAGGGTAAGTTTTTGGTCGGTTTTTGAAAATTAAAAAATCCATCTCTATACTCAATGACGCTGCGTGAAGACCCATTCCTTTAGCTTCGTAGAGACTAGTTGAGTTTTTCATAAAGGAATCAAGAGCTGAGGAGGTCTGGATTAGCCTGACCAAGAGGATGATTTTTGTTGTTTTTGGAACCCATAAACCAGAAAGCTTTGACCCTAAAATTGAAGCTCCATAGTGTGATTCATCCACGAGCCTTTATACCGATAGATTCGTGGGAAGAAAATGAAGAACTTTGCCGAAGACGACGAAGGGAGATAAGCTCTCTAACCCCCTGATCGGAGAAGGAAAGAGGAAACGGATTCTAGGTTCACAATAGGTGAGTGATCATCCTTCTTCCCCGAGTGATATCTTTCTGTACAGCTTACCGAATTGGCGGAAACCAATTCCCACACCTTTGTGTATGTCAGGGCTCATCAAGTGGGCGTGCCGGAGTGGTTATCGGGCATGACTAGAAATCATGTGGGCTTTGCCCGCGCAGGTTCGAATCCTGCCGCTCACGATTTATTTTTTTTATTTTTTTTTTACTCGGGTGAGGGCTGGACTGGACGGGAATTGCACATTTCGTATAGAAAAAATTTCTTGATGTTAGAAGGTGGTAAAAAGCCACGAAAACAAAAAATTTGAAAAAGTAGCACTAAAGTCCAAGGATTTCACGTAGATCTGCCCGTTGAATTTTTCATTCCAAATTGGTGGGGATCCAACCGTCCATGTCATCCAAAATTGAACCTAGGTCCATACGAGACTGCCACGATCTCATCCGACGGCTGAGCTGGGCAAAAACCGTATCTTTCACCTCGATGTTTCAGGTAAGGATGCGTGCAGCTTCTGGAGAAATCAAAGGCAGTGGAGTGGCGGGTTATAAAGAGGTTAGGGCAATCATTCTGGGCCTTTAATTCGAGAGAAGAGTCCCGAAATCTCAAGAAAGAAGCAAGAACAATTCGAGTTTTTAACTCACTGTTGTTTAGAAAATTGGGGAGCTACACTCAACCGGTTTCCCTCAAACCATTTCCTACACGTTCAACATAAAGTTACCCACACTTTTGTAGAAGGGATCGAGCGCAGGAAATGCACGGAACAGATTTCCCCCAATCGAGTTCTTGAATGTGGTTTTGGAGAAACTTTGGAAATATAATTCGAGCACTATAGATAAATTTTTCCCTTAAGCTCGTGTCCATTGAGTTTCTAGGAACCTAAGGAGTAAGCGTGAAGAAGAGCTCGAGGGCTAGTAAGCTCCGGAAAAGGGAGAGGGAGGGATTTTTTTAGTTCAAGCTTTTAGGGTAAGTTTTTGGTCGGTTTTTGAAAATTAAAAAAATCCATCTCTATACTCAATGACGCTGCGTGAAGACCATTCCTTTAGCTTCGTAGAGACTAGTTGAGTTTTTCATAAAGGAATCAAGAGCTGAGGAGGTCTGGATTAGCCTGACCAAGAGGATGATTTTTGTTGTTTTTGGAACCCATAAACCAGAAAGCTTTGACCCTAAAATTGAAGCTCCATAGTGTGATTCATCCACGAGCCTTTATACCGATAGATTCGTGGGAAGAAAATGAAGAACTTTGCCGAAGACGACGAAGGGAGATAAGCTCTCTAACCCCCTGATCGGAGAAGGAAAGAGGAAACGGATTCTAGGTTCACAATAGGTGAGTGATCATCCTTCTTCCCCGAGTGATATCTTTCTGTACAGCTTACCGAATTGGCGGAAACCAATTCCCACACCTTTGTGTATGTCAGGGCTCATCAAGTGGGCGTGCCGGAGTGGTTATCGGGCATGACTAGAAATCATGTGGGCTTTGCCCGCGCAGGTTCGAATCCTGCCGCTCACGATTTATTTTTTTTATTTTTTTTTTTACTCGGGTGAGGGCTGGACTGGACGGGAATTGCACATTTCGTATAGAAAAAATTTCTTGATGTTAGAAGGTGGTAAAAAGCCACGAAAACAAAAAATTTGAAAAAGTAGCACTAAAGTCCAAGGATTTCACGTAGATCTGCCCGTTGAATTTTTCATTCCAAATTGGTGGGGATCCAACCGTCCATGTCATCCAAAATTGAACCTAGGTCCATACGAGACTGCCACGATCTCATCCGACGGCTGAGCTGGGCAAAAACCGTATCTTTCACCTCGATGTTTCAGGTAAGGATGCGTGCAGCTTCTGGAGAAATCAAAGGCAGTGGAGTGGCGGGTTATAAAGAGGTTAGGGCAATCATTCTGGGCCTTTAATTCGAGAGAAGAGTCCCGAAATCTCAAGAAAGAAGCAAGAACAATTCGAGTTTTTAACTCACTGTTGTTTAGAAAATTGGGGAGCTACACTCAACCGGTTTCCCTCAAACCATTTCCTACACGTTCAACATAAAGTTACCCACACTTTTGTAGAAGGGATCGAGCGCAGGAAATGCACGGAACAGATTTCCCCCAATCGAGTTCTTGAATGTGGTTTTGGAGAAACTTTGAAAATATAATTCGAGCACTATAGATAAATTTTTCCCTTAAGCTCGTGTCCATTGAGTTTCTAGGAACCTAAGGAGTAAGCGTGAAGAAGAGCTCGAGGGCTAGTAAGCTCCGGAAAAGGGAGAGGGAGAGATTTTTTTAGTTCAAGCTTTTAGGGTAAGTTTTTGGTCGGTTTTTGAAAATTAAAAAAATTCATCTCTATACTCAATGAAGCTGCGTGAAGACCAATTCCTTTAGCTTCGTAGAGACTAGTTGAGTTTTTCATAAAGGAATCAAGAGCTGAGGAGGTCTGGATTAGCCTGACCAAGAGGATGATTTTTGTTGTTTTTTTGGAACCCATAAACCAGAAAGCTTTGACCCTAAAATTGAAGCTCCATAGTGTGATTCATCCACGAGCCTTTATACCGATAGATTCGTGGGAAGAAAATGAAGAACTTTGCCGAAGACGACGAAGGGAGATAAGCTCTCTAACCCCCTGATCGGAGAAGGAAAGAGGAAACGGATTCTAGGTTCACAATAGGTGAGTGATCATCCTTCTTCCCCGAGTGATATCTTTCTGTACAGCTTACCGAATTGGCGGAAACCAATTCCCACACCTTTGTGTATGTCAGGGCTCATCAAGTGGGCGTGCCGGAGTGGTTATCGGGCATGACTAGAAATCATGTGGGCTTTGCCCGCGCAGGTTCGAATCCTGCCGCTCACGATTTATTTTTTTTTATTTTTTTTTTACTCGGGTGAGGGCTGGACTGGACGGGAATTGCACATTTCGTATAGAAAAAATTTCTTGATGTTAGAAGGTGGTAAAAAGCCACGAAAACAAAAAATTTGAAAAAGTAGCACTAAAGTCCAAGGATTTCACGTAGATCTGCCCGTTGAATTTTTCATTCCAAATTGGTGGGGATCCAACCGTCCATGTCATCCAAAATTGAACCTAGGTCCATACGAGACTGCCACGATCTCATCCGACGGCTGAGCTGGGCAAAAACCGTATCTTTCACCTCGATGTTTCAGGTAAGGATGCGTGCAGCTTCTGGAGAAATCAAAGGCAGTGGAGTGGCGGGTTATAAAGAGGTTAGGGCAATCATTCTGGGCCTTTAATTCGAGAGAAGAGTCCCGAAATCTCAAGAAAGAAGCAAGAACAATTCGAGTTTTTAACTCACTGTTGTTTAGAAAATTGGGGAGCTACACTCAACCGGTTTCCCTCAAACCATTTCCTACACGTTCAACATAAAGTTACCCACACTTTTGTAGAAGGGATCGAGCGCAGGAAATGCACGGAACAGATTTCCCCCAATCGAGTTCTTGAATGTGGTTTTGGAGAAACTCTGAAAATATAATTCGAGCACTATAGATAAATTTTTCCCTTAAGCTCGTGTCCATTGAGTTTCTAGGAACCTAAGGAGTAAGCGTGAAGAAGAGCTCGAGGGCTAGTAAGCTCCGGAAAAGGGAGAGGGAGGATTTTTTTAGTTCAAGCTTTTAGGGTAAGTTTTTGGTCGGTTTTTGAAAATTAAAAAAATCCATCTCTATACTCAATGACGCTGCGTGAAGACCATTCCTTTAGCTTCGTAGAGACTAGTTGAGTTTTTCATAAAGGAATCAAGAGCTGAGGAGGTCTGGATTAGCCTGACCAAGAGGATGATTTTTGTTGTTTTTGGAACCCATAAACCAGAAAGCTTTGACCCTAAAATTGAAGCTCCATAGTGTGATTCATCCACGAGCCTTTATACCGATAGATTCGTGGGAAGAAAATGAAGAACTTTGCCGAAGACGACGAAGGGAGATAAGCTCTCTAACCCCCTGATCGGAGAAGGAAAGAGGAAACGGATTCTAGGTTCACAATAGGCGAGTGATCATCCTTCTTCCCCGAGTGATATCTTTCTGTACAGCTTACCGAATTGGCGGAAACCAATTCCCACACCTTTGTGTATGTCAGGGCTCATCAAGTGGGCGTGCCGGAGTGGTTATCGGGCATGACTAGAAATCATGTGGGCTTTGCCCGCGCAGGTTCGAATCCTGCCGCTCACGATTTATTTTTTTTTTATTTCATTTTTACTCGGGTGAGGACTGGACTGGACGGGAATTGCACATTTCGTATAGAAAAAATTTCTTGATGTTAGAAGGTGGTAAAAAGCCACGAAAACAAAAAATTTGAAAAAGTAGCACTAAAGTCCAAGGATTTCACGTAGATCTGCCCGTTGAATTTTTCATTCCAAATTGGTGGGGATCCAACCGTCCATGTCATCCAAAATTGAACCTAGGTCCATACGAGACTGCCACGATCTCATCCGACGGCTGAGCGGGGCAAAAACCGTATCTTTCACCTCGATGTTTCAGGTAAGGATGCGTGCAGCTTCTGGAGAAATCAAAGGCAGTGGAGTGGCGGGTTATAAAGAGGTTAGGGCAATCATTCTGGGCCTTTAATTCGAGAGAAGAGTCCCGAGATCTCAAGAAACAAGCAAGAACAATTCGAGTTTTTAACTCACTGTTGTTTAGAAAATTGGGGAGCTACACTCAACCGGTTTCCCTCAAACCATTTCCTACACGTTCAACATAAAGTTAACCCACACTTTTGTAGAAGGGATCGAGCGCAGGAAATGCACGGAACAGATTTCCCCCAATCGAGTTCTTGAATGTGGTTTTGGAGAAACTTTGAAAATATAATTCGAGCACTATAGATAAATTTTTCCCTTAAGCTCGTGTCCATTGAGTTTCTAGGAACCTAAGGAGTAAGCGTGAAGAAGAGCTCGAGGGCTAGTAAGCTCCGGAAAAGGGAGAGGGAGAGATTTTTTTAGTTCAAGCTTTTAGGGTAAGTTTTTGGTCGGTTTTTGAAAATTAAAAAAATCCATCTCTATACTCAATGACGCTGCGTGAAGACCAATTCCTTTAGCTTCGTAGAGACTAATTGAGTTTTTCATAAAGGAATCAAGAGGTAAGGAGGTCTGGATTAGCCTAACGAAGGGAGATAAGCTCTGTAACCCCCATATCGGAGCAGAAAAGAGGAAACGGATTCTAGGTTCACAATAGGTGAGTGATCATCCTTCTTCTCCGAGTGATATCTTTCTGTACAGCTTATCGAATTGGCCGAAACCAATTCTCACAACTTTGTGTATGTTAGGGCTCATCAAGTGGGCGTGCGGGAGTGATTATCTTGCATGACTAGAAATCATGTGGACTTTGCCTGCGCAGGTTTGAATCCTGCCGCTCACGGTTTTCATTTCTATTGAGTTTATGTTTTTTACCGAGGTGAGGACGGGATATAAAAAGATTTCTTGGTATTAGAAGTTTTATTTTAAAACTGTCGGGTATAAAAAGATTTCTTGATGTTAGAAGTTGATAAAAAGATTTCTTGATGTTAGAAGGTGATATAGAAAGCCACGATAACAAAAAATTTGAAAAAGTAATACTAAAATCCAAGGATTTCACGTAGATCTGCCCCTTGAATTTTTCATTGTAAATTTGTGGAGATCCAACCGTCCATGTCGTCCAAAATTGAACCTAAGTTCATACGAGAGTGCCACGATCTCATCCGATGTCTGAGTTGGGCAAAAATTGTATCTTTCACCTCGACGTTTCAAGTACGGATGCATGCAGCTTCTGTAGAAATCAAAGGCAGTGGAGTGGTGAGTTATAAAGAGGTTAGGGAATTCCTTCTGGGCCTTCCATTCGAGAGAAGAGTCTCGAAATCTCAAGAAACAAGCTAAGAACAATTCGAGTTTTTAACTCACGATTTTTTAGAAAATTTGGGAGCTACACTCAACCAATTTCCCTCCAACCAATTCCTACACATTCAACATAAAGTCACCCACATATTGTCTCTTTACTTGTATTGGTATGATATCGTCTATTTTGAGGATAACCTCTCTTTACTTGTATACTTAAGATTTGCCAATGATAGACTCTAATCATCCTCCTCTAGGAAAAAACAAATACCATTGAACTCCTCATGAACTGTCATGGTTCTAGAGTATACCTTTGAGAGTAATCAAGACCACAATGGAAGGTCAGAGGAGGATCCCTTACTCATGACTGTAATAGTCATGCATAACCAAGTATTGACTATTTTATGCCTTTCTTGAGAGTGTTGTTGCATCTTGAACGTCATTCTTTGAAATAGTAACATCCAAGAAAATGAGTTAGTGAATACTATTCCTAATATTCAGAACCATTGATAGTTCAACATCATGTCTCTATTCCATTAGTTCAAACAACTGATTGGAACAACAACCCTTCACATTGGTATGATATGGTCCACTTTGAAGATAACTTATCCTTACTTATATACCTAGGATCTTCATGTTAATTTGTCAATGCGAGACTCTAATAATCTTCCTCCCCTCGAACAAAGTACAACATTGAACCTCCCCTTAAACAGTCATGGTTCTAGAGCATTTTGAGTAATCAAGACCCCAATGAAAGGTCATATAAGGATCCCTTAGTCATGTATAACCAAGTATTGACTATTTTATGTCTTTCTGAACCATTTGCTCAACATCATGTCTCTATTCCATCAGTTAAAACAAATGAGTATGATATTATCAACTTTGAAGATAACTTCTCCTTACTTATATACTTAAAATCTTCCTCTTAATTTTCTAACGTGAGATTCTAACAATCCTCCTCCCCTTGAACAAAATACACCATTGAACTTCTCCTTATCTATCTCGTCTAGCACTATTCTAGTTGCCTTGTCTTCTTTGGTGCACATTTCTTGTGCAATAGAGCTCTTCCATGGATATTCACCTGACTGCACCTTCAAGATTCACAAAGACATCTTGGAAGTTCACAACTTTTTTGTTGACTCTTAAGGCATATAATCATTACTATCACTACACCTTCGAGACTCACAACTTCTTCCTTTGATACTTGAGAATTTTATTTTCATGGCTAAGCTAATACCATCGACCCTCCACAATTATATGATATTGTCCACTTTGAGTTTAAGCTCTCAAAGTTTTACTTTTGATTTCCCAAAAGGTCTCGTACAACGGCGTGATAGGTTGTATATAATAATAATAATAATAATAATAATAATAATAATAATAATAATAGGAAAATAAAAAAAAATAAAATTAGGAAGAAAAAAAAAGTGACCACCCCTCCTTTAATCTCTCCACCCTACCCTAAAATATCTCTCTGGTAGAGATCAATAATTCTGCAAACAAAACATAATAAGAAAGAAAAGATTTTCTTGTAAGAAGAAAGACAAATAATAGAGGTTAGACAGATAATGGAAGAGAGATTGAAAAGATTAGTACTCCGGTTTACCTTTTCCTTTTTTATGGAAGGATATTAAAATGTTGCAATCATTTAGATTTGAGTTAGAAATTATGGTATCTAACAAGAGAGTTGATTGAAATTTGGGAAAGAAAGAGAGGAAGATTGGAAAGCCGATCAAATAATCAAAAGAGGGAAAGAAAAGAGAGAAAGAAACGGAGAGATTTCCAAACCAAAGAGAGAAGAAAAAAGAAAAAGAATACAGAGAGAAGATTTAAAAACAACAAAATCAATAGAAAATCTTCTAATAGAACTATGGTAAATAACAAAACCTCTAGAAAACCTGGTAATTAAACTACTCAATAGAATTAAAAGGTAATTAAACTACTCAATAGAGTTAAAAGAATTAAATAGGAGAATAGAATTAGAAAATAATTAGAACTAAAAGAAAAAAAAAAAGGAAGATTTTAAAAAAGAAAAGAAAATTAATCGATTTAAAAATGGCCTCAGTTAATATAGATTTTAAGAAAGAAAAGAAAATGAGACTCTCAAGAAAATGAGACTCTCCTTGCTACATAGACATTTTTAAGGAAAGAAATGAAAATATTGAAAATGTCAAGTAACGTAAACAACAGAATTAAAAAAAAAAAAAATGATGATTCACCAATATTTTTATGAAAGAAAGAAAAAGAAAATCAGAATCAATTAAACTCCCAATCCCAATGATGGTAAACTTAACTAAAATATAATCGAGGAGATTAGGGGGAGAGGAGAAAAATGGAAAATATGAGAAATTATTATAATTTGTACCCATTAAATATAATATTATTATGAACCATATTTGAATGGAATGATCCAAATAGCATGAAGTCTATTACCCAATATAATTTAGAAACAATGAAAACATGGAATTCGATTTTTACTGAGGTCGTTGTAGAGTCGTATGTCATATTGTTAGTTGGATTATTAATTAAAATGTGAAATACGAACAAAAGATGACGAACGGTATGATAGGAAGCGAACTCTGGCAACATTTGGAGTTGCTCTCGAGGAATGGGAGCTTACGTTAATTAAGGTAGGGAGTACTCGGCTAAGGCCAACCAAGTAAGTGGCCTTGCTATAGGATGGGCTAAAGATGTCACAATATCTCATGCTCAAAGTGATGTCACAATATCTCATGCTCAAAGTCTGAGTAAATATGAAATTATTATTATTCAAAAGAGGTGATACAAGGACAATTGAAATAAAATAAACGGTTTACCGAGGCTTATGTTTAACTCAGCCTCCTGTTTAAACAAAAGTAAATGCTATAAATATCTCCTACAAAAACTCTATTTCAAATAACCATTACTACAAAAGCTCCGCTGAAATAACTATTCCGACTGATGAGGATGAATTCCATCTTAAAACAGGTTGCACTAATTTTGACATAAAGATTCTTTGAATTATGATGATGTATGAGTATGACGTTGTGTTGTGATGAATGTTAAATGTACGTTATTTATGCTTCGATGCATGACGTACATGTTATATTTGATGCACTTAATGGCTTCTATGATGAGTATGATATATGCATGACGATGTTATTAACATGATGATGTTTTCCATGTTGAACATGCCTTATGATGTTGTTTGCCATATTACATCATGTCGTTAGATTCACAGAGGACACAACCCTAAGAGTATGAAAATGATATTAATGTAAATATCCACGAGCACGTGTTACATAGTGTAACCAAGAGATGAGACTAGAGGGTTGTGTCAGAAGAGATGTATAATTGGACTTAAAGGGACCTCATGCATATTGTATGTTCATAAGCATAGGGCTACTTCCCCTGAAGATGATGAGTGCGGACGCGCACCAGAGCGCGAATGCACACAGATGAGGGTGTTCATAAGGTGCATAACACTATGCTGACCTCTGGACGTCGCTACAGATTAACTTGACCAGAGGGTCCAAGGGGTGTGCGAGCGCCCTGGGGATTCACACTCCCACGTGTGAGTCGTGTGTAGGGACGTACTACACATCCAATTTGTCCGAGACTAGAGGCCACCCTTAAGATGATTAGAGATAGGTCCCTAATTCATGATTGCATGTGTTTGCATTAACATGACCCCTATAGTGGGGTCACTTACTGAGTAATACTCAGGTCGTGTGCCATATTGTTTTTTAGGTAAAGGCAAGGCTCCCAAGTACGGTCAACGGCGGCATCGTGACCAGAGACTGTGGCACGTGCATAGGATAGTTGCATATTTAAAATTCCTATTCTTGGTTAGGATAGGGTGTTTGCATTTCATTTATTTATATTATTTAATTTGTAATTGTTTTATTTTATTTTTGAACTCCAGCATGATGTTTGAAACACGTAAGTCCAACAGTATTTTCTAATGTTTTAACGTATTTTGAAGTTTTAAATTTTTTCGCTAATAAAGATGGGCATTCTTAAAGTTATATTTTGCAAGAGATAAGCATGAGACGTTAGTGACGACTCTAGATATGTGGAAATTTAGGGTCGTTACACATACTAATAAAGATAGTGTCTCTTACTAACATATTCATGATATTTCCCTTAATTAGCCAATGTGAAACTCTAAAAAAAAAAATTAGCTCATTATCTACACTTGATAAGAATGTTATGTTACCTATAGTGACCACGACAAGGATGAAAGTCTAAGCACTATTGATTTAACAAGCACATTCCATGAGGATCAATTTGAGAAAGTCGGGAACGATGAATTTTCTGAACGTCCACTAGAACGTGTTCTTCTAGAATGTTTATGTTCGTTTAGTAATGTACACTCAACATGAGTTACGTTGAAGAGTGCAACACCATGAAGTTATTATCAATGTCCACCACCATCTAAATGACCATCAATTCATTATCAATTCTCACTAGCATCACAAGAAGCATCATTGTTCTATGATGTACTAAATAATTGTTGACTATATGATCATAAGGGTTATTCTCACTAACCTAAACCCTAAACTCTAAACCCATATTCCTCTAAACTAACATTACCAAACAAATATGTTTTTTTTTCAAAAAAAAAAAATTATGTAGGCCCAATTAGCCTTCTCAAGCTCAGTTAGCCTTCTTAAAAAACAAATATGTTTTTTTTTTTTTTTTAACGAATAAAGAATACAATTTTGAAATTTTTCATAAAAAAAAAATATGAGATACATACGGACCGTGGAGTGGGACGAGGATTGGGAAGGATTAGGGCCAGTGGCAGGGACGGGGATGAAGGATCCCGAATCGAGATAAAAATTCCTCATTCTCTCTCTCATTCCTTATTTAAACAAAGATTTTATTTTAGTGGTATTCTTACAGAACTACAATCAAATTTACGACATAAATCCACCGCTAACAGGTATTGTCCTCTTTAGACTTTCTCTTTCGGGCTTCCCCTCAAGGCTTTAAAACGCGTATGCTAGGGGAAGGTTTCCACATCTTTATAAAAGGTGTTTTGTTCTCCTCCCCCAATCAATATGAGAGGGGGTCCCACATCAATTGGAGAATGAGTGCCAACGAGGACGCTGGGCTCCGAGGGGGGTGGATTGTGTGTCCCACATTGGTTGGGGAGGAGAACAAAACACCCTGTATAAGGGTGTGGAAACCTTCCCCTAGCATACGCGTTTTAAAGCCTTGAGAGGAAGCTCGAAAGGGAAAGCCCAAAGAGAACAATATCGGCTAGGTGTGGATCTGGGTCGTTACATAATAAATTATTAGCTGATTTTGAAGCAATAAAATTATTAAATAAAAAAACTAATGGAATAAATATAATAATATTAAAATAAAATGTGAAAGAAAATAAAGAATGGTTAGCATTGAAAAAAATGTTTTTAAGGAAAGAAAGAGGTTTGGTATGGGAAAGTAATAAAAATACAAAGTTTGGTTAATGCTATGAGCAAACTATGGTGATGCCATGTGACAAACCATAGATTATTAAATTAAGATAAGTATTAGGTGAAGTTTGCACACAAAGCCTTCCTTAATTCGTGCATTTTTTTCATCCAAAAACTCTTCTATTTCCGTTCTTATCTAATCAATCCGTCTCTCTTTTATCTTTTTTAATTTTTATGAAAGGGATCGATACCTTTATTTTTCTAAACTATAGACGGTTCTTTTCTTTCTGTTATCTTCTGTTGTCTGGACAAATTTTATTTATTTATATTTATTGTGTTGTTCTTAAACAATAAAATAATATTTCGAACTCTCCATAGCTATTATATTTTAATGTTCGAACAATTATTTATTAGACATGAGACTTGGAGACCCAACACCTTAAAATAATGCCGTTTTATTATATTATATTAATTAATTAATTGAAATTATTGATGCTATAAAGTATAATTAAATAGAGGGAGATGGAGTTAGAGCTTGTCACAATCTTGAGATGGAAAGAGCCAAGGAAATTAGGTAAGAAATAACGTGGGAATGGCGTGGATTAATTGGATTTCCTTCCACACACACCAAATTATATATATATATTATTCAGTTTCAATTCAATTAGTATACGTTTATATGATTTATTTTAATATTTATTGATTCTCGATTAAAACATTACTTAAAAAAATAATAAAATTTTAACGCACGTAATTTAAGGTTCCTTGAATCGATATGGACCATGTCTTTTGTGTCGAATCTCCTGTTGGGAACCAATCACGAGTCTCCCTAATAAACTCCTTGATGATACTATCAAGTGCTAGCTAGTTCTTTCTCCATGATACTTAATCAATTTCATTATTAGGTGCAATGTGTGCTCTCCAGATGAGGTTCGGCAAGTGCGGCAATAATTTACACATGGTACCCTCGAGGTATAGGTTTCGTCAGTCCAAGACTACGACTCTTCATCTACTGAACTTGTTCATCATGATACGAATGTAGGTCGTCATCTGGACAAAATGCTTTTACGCACTAACTAAAGCCCATCTAATAGTGTCATATATGGTATATTAACGAGAACCCTCGTCAATTGAGGGGAGTTCACTACTAGGGTTTTCCCACAATCATCCTCATGTAATGCATACATTATCAGAAGTTCAATGATGCCAATTGTGGGTCATAATCAAAGATTGGGAACCTACACGACTAAATTATCTAACACGTTTGCACCTTAAATGTACATGGTAACTAATGATACCATAATGGTATACATGTAAATCTAATCGTCTATATGTTTGCAAACACTCGAATCATACATTTTCATCTTAAACGAGCCATAGGGTTCAAGAAGCATCTAATTATGCCTAATTCAACTCTATATTGACTTAACGGTTTCATCATGGTTAGCTTTAGTATCATCCTATCTAATTAGGGTCTCAAACTATTCTCTTCGTCCTTTGACGTTCAATGACATATTCATGCATTATCAACTCCTAATCAATCAATAGAAGCGTACACATGCTCAAGTCCAACAAATCCGACCAATTTTATCTATTTTAAATGACAATATAAATTTCAGCATTAAATAAAAATAAATCCAACAATTAAGATTAAAATATAAATTATCATTATTTAGATTTCTGATCCTTACAAAAGTGAAAATATTTTTAGATTAAGAAAATTAATTAATTTTACCTTAGTTTCAGTCCTAATTAATATCGGGATACATCGAATCTATTATCATACCATGCTCGTGATAAAAAATTAAAAAAAAAAAAAAAAATCGAAAGATTTTAATGAAAAAGTGAATAGGTAGTTGATTCTCTTAACATCATATCCCTACCAACCTTCACCCACCAATATTGTCTCTCTCTCCAAAAAAATTTGTGGACCATCATACCTAAAAATATGATTTTTAAATTAATATTTTATGACAATAATAATTTTGGAGTTAATTGCATTTATTTTTATTTTTTTTTTAAATAAAATTTCATACATGATTTTCCATAAAAACCATCTTAAATAGACTTTATTGTACCAACTATTTATCACAATTTTGCATATTATAAAGACTAATTTTAATATTCTTCAAACTATAAAAAATTGTATTTACATTTGTGTTTGTTATATAGTTTAAACTTATTATGGAGGAAGTTTTAGTTTACTTAAATGAAAATATTAATGTAACACTAAGTTATATATATCATATTAAAACTTTAGGTTAACAAAAACAAAAATGAACCTTAAAAAAACATGAACAAAGTCATATGTATGAAATCTGGTTTGAATTTATTCATTCTCTTCACTTTTTTCCAAGTCTTTTTCATATTTTCCTATTCCCATGGAACATGTGTTGCTCATTCATGTGGAAATAAAGTTCGGGGCTCTCTCTCCACATGTATAGAGGCACGTTTGTCGACTAATCAATTGTAGGTGTGATGTGGGTATAAGTAGCATCACAGTTCGTGGGCATGTGACACCCAAGTAAAAGAGGGGTACATGAATAAATCAAGACTACATCTCAAAGAGAACGATCCTGAAGATAGAATGAAAGTCACTACCTATACCAATAAGATGCACATTCTTTTTCAGTAGCGAGACACCATAATAAAACATGTTTTTGCCTGGAGCTTGGGTAACCTCATGTGACGGGCCGGGACTATTAATAAATTGTTTTTATTAAATGTTTATAAGGAATTAAACAATTTAAAAAAAAAAAAAAAAACATCATGTTAGGTGGAGTATTATATTTAGATAGTTGTCAACAATTTATTTAGACCGTCAAACAATAAACTATGTGTTCGTGTTTCCCTCCTAAGATCTCATCACGTAATTAATATCTTTAATGTCATTATAGATAGTTTAACCTATTAATTTAAAATTAAACTAAGATCAATATTATATATAGGTTGAAGCTTAAAGCTGGCATGTGGATGAAACATAACTTCAACGCATAACGAATTATATACATATATTGTTGACATAAGTGAGATAAATAATTATTTTCTTAGACTATGATGTGAATTAATATAGGCTTTGTTTATAATATATGGATAGATAAGATTGTGAATGGGAATAATTAAATGAATCAATTTAAAATAATATAAGATTGGTGTGACACATTATTTTTCTCTCGGTCTAAGTTGGTTGAATATTAGGTGTTTAATTTTTTTGAAAAACCCTATTTTATTTTCGCTCTGTTTCATTTAAATTAATATAGATTGCCGACCATGGATCATTATTTATTTTATCTCAACACATATTCAAACTCAAATAAATAGTAGTAGACCCTTTGCAAAAATAATAATATTAACTAATTCATTAATTTGTATAGTTTTGCTTTTCATTACGTATATACGAATTGGGTTGGTTTGGAGAAATTTCTTTTATCAACTCAAAATTTTGGGTTGGTCTGGTTGGTGACCCGAGCAACTAGAATATAGTTTACAACCCAATCTAATCCAACCCTCTGTCTTTTTGGTTGGGTTGGATTGTTAGATTATTATTATTATTTTTTAATAATTATATATATATATATATAACTCAATTCATCTACAATGATTACATCCGTGACTATAATCACATAAAACTCAATATCAAACATTCACAAGTCACAACATACTGCTAACAAATGTCAAATATTCTTAGTAATCTTAAAAGTAGGGTAGAGTTTGTGTAACAGCTCAAGCCACCGTTAGCAGATATTGTCCTCTTTGAGTTTTTCCTTATGGGTTTTCCCTCAAAGTTTTTAAAACGCGTCTGCTAGGGAGAGGTTTCCACACCCTTATAAAAAAATGTTTCATTCTCCTCCACAACCGATGTGAGATCTCACAATCTACTCCCCTTCTGGGCCCAACGTCCTCGCTGACACTCATTTCCTTCTCCAATCGATGTGAGACCTCCAATCCACTCCTTTCAGGGCACAACATCCTTACTGGCACACCGCCTCATGTCCACCCCACCTTCGTAGCTCAACCTCCTCGCTGGCACATCACCTATTGTCTAGCTCTGATACCATTTATAGGAAAAGCCCAAAAAAGACAATATCTAATATCTACTAATGGTGAAACAGTTGGATTAGAGGGTAACCCTATCTTCGAGTTAGTAAAAAAAATGTCAACCCGAGAATTGACGAAATTCAAACTATATTAATAAACGAGAAAACGAGAAAGTGCATAGGAGAATCGAAATAGGTATAGAGAAGTTGAAAGTTGGTGATGATTCTAGAGGAAGAACATGTGGGGTCTAAAGAAAGTTTAAGATATGTAAGACATATAATTGTGTTTATGGTGAAAGGGAATAACAATAAGAATAGAAAAAGGGTGATTTTAGAAACTTGGTGGGATTTGTTTGGGTGGGCAGGCTCTGAAATTCCATACCCATTAATGTGAGAATCCCATGCCATGATCTGTAACACCACATGACCTTTACTTTATATTTTAATTTTGTACAAAGCTAATTGGGTAGAGGTAGAGATAGAGATAGAGAGAGGTAGGGATAGCCTATGATGCCACCGCCCCCTAACTCTCTCTACCTTTTTTAAACTAACCAACTGTTTTCTACTTTCTTTTCATTCAATTATTTTTCAATCACTCATTCGGCTACCAAACTCCAAACATATCACATGTTCTTTTTCTCTCTCATCCTTTGCTGGATATGTTTAAATAGAAGGGAATAAAGTAATGTTATGTGTAAATGCATGTGGTGGGTGCTAACGCGTTAATCTTATTCATAACTTTTCAAATGCTCTTATTATTGTGTCTGTCATATCCTACATTAGTTGGTGTGGAAATCTTTCACTAACACACGCGTTTTAAAATTTTGAGGAGAAACTCGAAAGAAAAAGTCCAAAGAGGACAATATCTGCTATTCACTCTTCCTTGAGCTATGTGCTTAGTTAGAGTCCTAGAGTTGGCTAGTTTCATGGCTCGAGTTTGTTTCTAGCCCTCACAGGCTTATAAGGTCATGTACTCTACTTACTCATATTATGAGGGAGTAAGTCATTCATCGAGGTGTATTCAGATTTTAGTGTGCACTTAGTCACTAGTTTCTGTCTTTTCAAGGTTCATCAGGTCATTGTGCTTCCTACCCTTAAGTCGGGGTGCCCTCGTATGTCTTGAACTCAATGGTAATGTAACAGGTTTGAAAGAGTCATTGCTTAGGGTAGGTGATCTTTAAATCTACCTATAGCTCCATATGTGCCTATTACTAAGCGCTAGCTATAAGTTCCCCTAATGACACTTGACAATGCTCCCTATTCCTACACCATTCCATGCTAGAGAAATTCAAGGCTGGGTCCCCGCTAGGCACAACTCGAAGTTCCCATAGTGACACCTAACAATGCTCCCTATTCTTGTGTCATTCCATGTAATAATCCAAGTAAAATAATAAATAAATAGAATTAAAAAAAATGCAAATAAGCTTTGTATGGAAAATCAATTTTTACAAGAATCAATTAAAAATGGTCGATAATAGGTGTGAACGGAATTAAAAAATCAAGATAAAGATAAGGTAAGATTTAAAGATGATTAAACTGTTTTTTCATTGTTTGTATGAAAATAATATTATAAGAAACAATATTTGGATGGGAGGATCCTCAAATAATATTAAAATTAAGTTTTATTACCAAACACATTTACAAAGAATGAAAACATGGAATTCAACTTTTACTGAGGCAATTGAGTGAATATTCAAAATAGGTGAAGCCTCAACGTAAGTGAGAACAAATTGGAAGAAGAAAAACAAGCAAATTTGGAGCTAGATAAAACTTTGGTTAAGGCCAACTAAGTAAGTGGTCTTACTATCGGTATGGTTAGAAATTGATGTTTTGTATGATGATACATGTCCCTTAGTTCTGCATGTGTCATATGCTTGATATGTGTGATATGTTTACGAAACGATATGAGTATGATATGTTTGTGAAACAATGAGTATGATATGTTTGTGAAATGATACGACTATGATATGTTCATGAAATGATATGACTATAATATGTTTATTATATGATATCACTATGATATGGTTATGATATGATATGTATGATGCATTTATGAGATGCTATGACTAAGATATGTTATGAAATTATATGACTATGAAATGTCAGTGGTATGTTATGTTAATGTTATGACATGTGTTATGATGTGACGTGTTGATGATATGATATATGTTATGGTGTAATATGTTTGACCGTACAAAACATGTTGTGATGTGTTTTATGATATGATACATGCATGCTATGATATGATATGTCAAAGGATATGGTATATGCATGATATGACATAAGACCATGTATGATATGAGATTCAACCCTGGTACATGCCTTAAAGCCTATGCTGAAAAATGATATGATATGAAGGATAACGGAGGGGGTTGTTTTACATGATAATGAATGAAAATGTTGGGACCTGATGCATCATTGTGTGTTCATGCATCGAGGAATATCCCCTTATTATGATGATACAGACGCATACGTTACAAGGCAGGAAAACGATTATCATGTTTATCGAAATGTTGCGACAGTCGCTATTCTTAACATGTGTTCGGCAACAACATCTCCAAAGAATACTAGCTCGACCAAGAAAGGGGTCCAGGGGGTGTGCAAACCGACTAGTGGGTCCATACTCGGACGTGTGCGCCATGTGTAGAACAGAAAATACACATTCAATTACTCGTTTAGGATAGCCGTCTAAGGGAATATAGACAGAAAGGATAAATCTCATTCATGATTGTATGTGTTCGCATCTAACCCCAATAGTGGCTTAAAAAATACTTTGTACTACTTCTATTTCAAGTAAAGGCAAGACACCCCTGTATGACTGACGACGACATCGCAAATCGAGACCATGATACATGCATATGATAATTGTATTTAATTTCTTAGACTTTAGGTTAGAATAAGATCTCTTTACTTTTAATGTTTATTTGTTTTACTTATTATTTCGTTACGTTGTTTTAAAGATTTTTTCGAACACATAAGTCCATGACAGTGTTTTACGATGAAGTTTCAAATGATTATTTCCGCATAAAATGATGACGTCATGTATACAATAGCGACTTTAGCTTGAGTAGAAATCTAGGGTCGTTACATTCCAGGCTAGAACTATGCAAGACAGGCTCCTCACTAGGCACAACCAAAACTCCCTCAATAGTACCCTCTAATGTGCCACGATCCTAGATGAAGTTGCATTCCTTTATGCTAAGCAGACCCTCACTAGTTGAGGTGAGTTCACGATCACGGATTTTGTTCGCACCATCTATACATAGACCTATTTGACCCATGTCACTATGACAAACTCTAAAGGTGACTCAAGGATCAAGGAAAGGTAAAATATAAGCTAAATCTTATTAGCAAGTCATACATATTTATATTTATATTAGTGATTAATTGATAGTATTTATAACCCAAAAAAAAGTCAATGGTCACGTTTGACCCATTGCAGAGTTGAGTTTGACCCGTTCTTTGATCTACGGCTAGAACTGCATGAACTTTGACAAAATGACTGATATATTGGTTTGGTTTTGGTGGTTGCTAAGTGTCGTGTGCAAACTTCACAATCTCACTGAGAGAAAGTAGGTTAGCCAGGTGAGCTATGAATATGTTTATGTATGAGAATATTTTATGTTGCACCATATCACTATATAATTGATATAATTGATATAATTGATTATAATGTAGGACTTCGTCATGAACATTCTGAGTTACCTTCTTAATCCTGATTCACGTACAAATGATTTATTTTTTACGTTCCTTTCGATATTGATACCCGTATATTGATTTATAATCTACTATATATAAACGCAAATGTAATATTTAATCATTTAAATAATAAAAGTAGGTTAGAATGGTAAGTAGATCCCATCAAACAAAATAATAATTAATTAAGGGTAATTAGATAATGGAGGGTAGGTTTTGCCCACTCCCACTAAATATTCTCATAATTACAAAATAAAACAAAATAAAATTTGAGCTCCCGCCCTCTAGAAACTGAGTTTTTTTATTTTCAAGTTATAGCATATGAATCGATTGAGTTACAATTCAAACGTTGAAGTTAAAAGGATTTTCTAAGCCATAATTCTAATATTGTGAGCGTAAGAGAAAAAATATTTTCATCCAAGATTCATACTCATACAATTTGGTATCAAGCTACTATGATCAAGATACACACTTATATAAACTAGTCTAGGAACCTTTTCAAATGATATAATTCATGTATAACGTGAAAAATAAGATTATGAGATGAATGTACTATTTTAAAAAAAGGGTACTAGAGTTAGGTCCATTCCAACTGACCTTAGTTAGAGTGTTTTTAGTAGACTAAGCACTCTAGGACCGTGAGAGGTGATTAGCAGTTGAAACTATAATGCTCTAGAAACTAAGCACTTTAGAACTACTTCCCTTTTTGTGTAGATTCGAGCGATTTTCTCATCTCCTTATTGGCTTGGCTCGACTATTTGGCGGTTTTTTGACATAGTGGGAAGGTTTGAGGTCATTATAACTACTATTTAGGAGTTTAAAATATTAGGAGTTTAAAATATTTGGAACCAAATTGGATTAATTAAGGGAGTTAGGTGATTTAATTTCTTAGAGATATTTTAATTATGATGTCATGGAATACTATAGTTATACTTAGATCTCGAAAGCGGGACCCAACAAACATCAACACAAGAAATTGGTGATTCCGACTTAGGCCTACAAATGAGCTTACTATTTGAATGTCTGGGGCTAGGTTGGATTAATTGTATATTGTATGAATAATACGTACTATGCAGCTTATCTACATGTTAGTACTTGTATGATGCGATGTTTATGACCTTTTTGTGATGTATATACTTCCGGTATGTCAATCCATGTATGTTATGATACCATGTTCATGTTATGTCCTATAAAACACTTAATGAATTGTGTATAATAAAACTGAATTAATGTCATGCCCACATACGTTTGTCTCATATTTAGGTTATGTCAGTATGGAAGTATGTACTCTGATTTAAAAATGTGACTTTATGCATGTTGTATGTCACAATCATGGAATATTTCTCCAGTGTGCTTTTGTATGAACACGTATTCTATGATATGAACATGCTCATTTCTTTTTGTTGGTTTCCGAGAATATAAGTGTACGTTAGTTCTAGTTAGGGAGTACGTATACGAGCTCGTCCAGTAAGTTCATGTGCACATGCATGAACTATGTGAAAGAAGTCTGAAGTTGGACATTTAACATATAGGTGGCTTGAAGCGTAGTAGGTGATGATTGAATGAGAGTGCTTTGAAGTTGAGTGTAAAGTAATTGGTAAGTAGGTGCAAAAATTAATTTCTTTGTTGCAAGCATTCACGCTTTGATCTTTGATATTCAAATTAATTGATGGTCTACTCTTTGATGTTAGTTTATATTTGAAATTTTAAAAATATGTGTGTTTTTGGTGCATCTATGTTGTGAATTGAGTACCCATCCATGGTTAAATGAATGAAGATGACCAAAAGTCATAGCCTAATAAATTCCCAACCTCCACCCACTTGTGCAACTCTCTCAACTTGCTCCCATTCAAACCCTAACTTCTTCGCCCTACAAATCAACACGAAGAGGAATATAGATTTATATTTATAATTTAGATATTTTACGATTAATTCTCGACGGATGAAGAAGATATTTTATGTAACAACCCAAGTCCACTGTTAGCAGATATTATCTGTTTCAATCCATTTATTACCCAGCGTCTCGTTGACACTCGTACCTTTCTCTAATCGATGTGGGACCCCTACAAAATCTACCCTCTTCGAGGAACAGCCTTCTCGCTGGTAAATCGTCTAGTGTCTGGCTCTGATACTATTTGTAATAGTCTAAGTCCACTACTATAAGATATTGTCCTTTTTGGGTTTTCTCTTTCGAGCTCTCCTCAAGGGTTTAAAACGCGTCTGCTAAGTAGAAGTTTCCACACCCTTATACAGGGTGTTTCATTCTTCTCCCGAACCGATGTGGGGTATCACATTTTATCAAAAAAAAAAAAAATGGTAAAATTGAAATGGTGATCGATATTATTTGAAGTAGGTGAGGAGGGAACTTAGATTGAGAGACATATTATACCTCATTAATCGAATATTATGCCATTTAAATAAAACAAACAAAAATATGTATTTTATAATTACATGGGTTTATTGAATTGTTTCCATCAAAATTGGGGGATAGCTACCAAGAGTGTTCGTCGGTTGGTCTAAGTTTGGTCTGAGTTAGGATATTTTTTTAGACCCAACTTATGTTTCGATGGTAAATTTTTTCAACTTAAACGACTTTTATTAAATCGTACACGTTAGATTATGTTGAGTTGGATTGATGAGTTGTTTGAATCATTCCAACACTTCTACCTAAAATGCCTCTTTTTTTCATATATATATATATATTCTAGTTATTTAAAATAGAAGTAAAGAAATTTAAATTTATAAAAGAGGTTAATAATTAGTAATTAATTAGGTTAGACCAATAATTATTTTCATAAATTATTTAATATTAAACTTAATTAGATCACGTTTTTTTAGTTTATTTAATATTTAAAGTTAAATATAGTCAATACAGATGTTTCCAGCTTTTGTCCAAGTTAATTTTTTTTTTTAATTGCAATTATAACGTTTTAAACCCATTAACTATATTAATAAAATAAAAGTGGGTAGTTTTAAGATTTTATTACACACAAATATTTAAAAATACAATATATATATATATATATATATATATCTTTATAAGATGTATTAAAATAGAGAAATTTATGTTTTTTTTTTTCTCAATTGTATTATTATCTAATATTCTAAAACGCAATCATAAATTACAATAATTTCCACGACGCTTTATTTGACTTTTTATTTATCAATTTTCTTCTCAACTCTTTAAATAATATCTAAAAAGGAAATAAAAATTAGGAGAATTTCATTATATTAATATCTAAAAAAAATTAATCAATCCTCTTTTAGTAAACAAGAGGATATGCAAGTGAGGATTTACATATTGATTTTAACTATAATGGAAAATTACCCAAAATTAATTTTTTTTTAATTAATTTTTATTAATTTTGGAGTAAATAAAAATCTTGTTAATCTACATATCTATATCTACATTACAATAATTTAATTTTTATCTAATCAAAGTGGTGGGAGACTTAGATTTCATATTATTCTCTTCTTCCCCCACAAGCTGTTTGTAAAAATGTGTCTATGAAGAACCCAGAGCACTTGGCCGGACCCCAAACAACCACCCCTTGGAATTCTGGCAATTCCGGCGACACTCTCCGCCGTTGTCCGATCCCAATTGGCAACACAAACACAGCGACCCCAACTGATAGGGGCTTCTTTCTCGCAATCTCGACTCTGCAGAGCTCCTCGGCGACCCTCTGGCTGTCTCTCCCTGAAATGGGTGTAGCCCAATTGAAAGCTCCAAATTCACCTCTGTCTTCACATGGGTCGCCGCCGGCTCCGTCTCTGTGGTGGTGCCGCTGCCTTCTTCGTCGATGTCCAACGACGGCGGGTTGATGATCGTTGGCTTCATAATCGGAAGCTCTGCCACGGGAACAGAGGAGGAAGAAGAAGAATTGTTGGTGTTGGTGTTGGTGTTGGTGTTGGTGTTGGGATATTCATGATTTAGGTACCCGAAACGGGTGGAGACGGCGGCGGATTCGTTAAGAGGGCGGTGAGTTTGTGGATCAATGCCACGGCTGATTAGCTTTCTCTTGATGTGGGTATTCCAATAGTTTTTGATTTCATTATCCGTTCTTCCCGGCAACCGACCCGCAATCACAGACCATCTAAACCAAAATCAAAAACCCAGATGAGAATGAAATTAAAGAATCCAAAAAAGAAATGGAATTTGAAATTGAATCGGGGACTGACTTGTTTCCGAGAAGGCTATGGAGTTTAACGATGAGTTCATCTTCCTCGTCGGTGAAATTGCCACGCTTGAGATCAGGGCGAAGGTAGTTGATCCAGCGAAGCCTGCAGCTCTTGCCACATCGAAGCAATCCTAAAACCCAAACCAAAACCCAGATGAGAAAAGAAAAGAAAAGAAAAGAAAAGCCATAAATGAGGGAAGGAATGAAAAAGGGGGAGAAATGGGTATAATAAGAATGAATACCAGCGGCTTTGGGGAGAGTGCGCCAACAGCCCTCGCCATGGAGGCGGATGTAATCGACAAGGCGTTGGTCTTCATCTTTGGTCCAAGCGCCCTTGTTGGTGTGGGCTTTCTCGCAGCAAGGGGATCGCCCCATTGAAGAAGATGAGAAGAAGAAGACGAAGAAGAAGAAGAAGAAGGAAGGCCTTGGAAGAGGGGGAGAAGGGGAGGGATTTATATGGTGGGGGGGAGAGAAGAGCTTTTAAGGAGTAATGGAAATGTGTAACCAATAACCACTTCTCTTTCTATCTTACCAATCTTACCAACTTGGTCAAATCCAACCCCACACCCCATAATGCTCTTCCCCCCCTCTTTCTTCTCTCTCCTCTTTCATAAAGTGTTGGACTTTTTTTTTTTTTTTTTTTTTTTTTTTTTTTTTTTTTTGTTGTCCTTTTAAACAACATTTTAATAAAAATATTTTTTTAAAAAAATTGAAACTAATTTGAAATTGGTTGGGTAAGAAAATAAGTTATTTTGGGTTATCATTAAAGCAACCAAAATTATTGGATAAAGAAGTTGAATATAAGAGGAAAAAAAATTAATTTTATGTCTAATAATTATTATTTTGGCTTTTCACTTTTTTTTTTTTTTTTTTTGAGTTTATTTTTTCAAATAAATTTTGAAGTTTAAAGGAAAAAAAATATAAAAATTTCAAAGTCGAAATATTTTATTAATTTAATAAGTTTTGGAATATATTTTCTAAGCTTTTGTGGTCACTAAGTAGCATGTTATAAGATTATTCTTCAATTTGGAATATAATTTAAAATAGTTAAAAGTAAGGGACTATAGTGCAATATTAAAAATTAAAACAAATATTTAATTTAAAACAAAACAAAGAAATTATTAACATATATTTAAAATAAAAAATAACATTATCCTAAATTTAAGAAAGCTATCTATTTTTTTTTAAAAAAAAAATGACTTAAATTCTAAACATACTATTAAAAATTAATAATAAATAAATAAATAAATAATTTTTAAAAAAAAATAAAAGGAAATTAACACAAGCTTAGGTGATTTCCAAATTAGATGGAAATTATTATATTATAAAAAAATTTGTTAGTTTTTGAAGTAAAAATCTTGAAGACCATAGCTTTTAGGTTGGATTTTTCGCAATTAGGCTAAGGTGGGGTTATCGCTCGACAAAGAAAGAGAAAGAGTTCTTATCTTTTAACCATTGTTTTAAGGTTTTTCGTTCGTAAACCATCAGAATAGGGATTTAAACTTCTAACCTTAAAAACTGATATCCTAATAGCTAAGTCATGCTCAAATTGATAATTTTCATGCATTATTACGAGTACAGTTCAAGATTAAATTTACATGTTTAATCTTTAAACTTTTATATTCGTGTCTATTTGGTCTCGAACTTTACAACAATGTCTAATAATCCTCGAACACAAACTTAATCAATTTAAGGTTCAATAAGACATAAAAGTTAATTTTATATCTATAATAAATCAAAGGTCAGATTTGAAGTTACAACAATAATTTGGATGTTTTTAACTTATTGTAGGAATTGGAGGTGTGTGTGTATAAAAGTGACTGCCCAACCAACAAATGAATCCAATTTGATTCCTTGAATGAATTGAACAGCTTAGATTCAATTTCATTCATATATTATGTAATCTCATGAACTCACTTTTTTAAAAAAACAAATTAAGTTCAATGTTAATCAAAAGAGTTTGTCTTTTATGAATTTGTCATATTGCTTCAAAAACATTATAGTTTTTCATAAATGGTTGCTTCTTTTCATAAATAGTTTTAATTTAGGCTATCGAGAGCATATTCTTTAGTTATTTGAGAGTACGATAGTTTATGTTTCTTAAAACGTCTTATACTTATGAACCGATCTAAGATTTAGAATCTAAACTTGATAACTAATGACATTACATTCTCGTGTATCTCATATAAGATGATCGTGTTTTCCAGTTCACTTGTCTTGAAGTGCTTTTAAACCATCCTTAGATCACTCTTATTTAGAAGTGATCAGGGTTTATTCATATCCCTCTTCTTTAACTGCATTTTTCTTCTTGGGACATTGCTATTTACGAATAAAAATTTTGTTAGTTCCATAACAGAGTAAATACTCTTCCATTTCACCTTGTTTTTAGAGAGATACCATTTGTGGCTGATCGTTCATGTTTCTTACCACCATAGATAGTTCTCATATCATATGAGAAGAAATAGTGTATGCTACATGCAATATAAGATACGTTTCTAATAAGACATGTACTTTTGAATAATAATCACATTTCCAAAAGAAGAAAAGGCAACTTTTGAAATAAGTTTGGATTAAAAGGAAGGAAATTACTCGAATGATGCAAATGGGAATTTGAATTTGAAAAAGGAAGAAAAAGTTTGTTGAGATAAAAAAGTAGTGTGTTTGGTGAGGAATGTGTTGGTGTTTAGTGGTTGTTTGTTTGTTTGTTTGTTTTTTTTTTTTTTTTTTTTTTTGAAGTGATTAAAAAAGTGATTCAAATGGTTTGAAGGTTTAGGGTTTGGATGAGTATGATGTTTAGGTAAATGGTACTCACAATTAAGAATGGAGAGATACTAGAACAATCAACAAAGCCCCAAAAGTGACACAAACTGCCAAAACACTATCAATCACTAGGTTCATTCAAGATTCATATCTACTTCCAATTCCACCAAAATAAAAAACAAAAAACAACATTCAATCAATATTATTTTAATTAATTTAAGGATGTAACTAAAAAATTTCAAAAATTTTGGAGAACCAAGGTAAAGTAATTTATACTTTAACCCAATTTTAGTCTCTAAGGAACGTTAAATTATACTAGATCATCTCCGTATCAAGATTTTATAGGGAGGTATAACACCTCAAGCCTATCGTTGTTCTCTTTAGGCTTTCTTGTATGGACTTCCTTTCAAAAATTTTAAAACTCATCACACAATTCTAGAAAATGTTATATTACTCTCTTCAATTGATATGGGATCTCAAAATCTATCTCCCTTCCGGACACAACGTTCCTCTCTCTAATCGATGTGAGACCCCTTAATCCACCCCCTTTGCGATCTAGCATCCTTGTTGGCCACCGCCTAGTGTCCACCCTCCTTCGAAGCTTAGCTTTCTTGCTAGCACATTGTCCAATGTCAGGGTCTAATACCATTTATAAGAGCACAAGCTCACAACGAGCAGATATTGTCCTCTCTTGGCTTTCCCTCCTGAGTTTTCCCTCAATGTTTTTAAAACGCATCACACAATTATAAAGAATGTTTTGTTCTCTTCTCCAATCGATGTGGGATCTCACAGTCCACCCCCCTTCAGGGCCAGCGTCCTTGCTGACAGTCGTTCCCCTCTTCAATCGATGTGGGACTACCTAATCCACCCCGTTTCGAGGCCTAGCATCCTCGCTGGCACACGACCTAGTGTCTACCCCCCCCCCCCCCCCCCCCTTCGAGGTTCAGCCTCCTTGCTGACACATCGCCCGGTGTCTGGCTCTAATACCATTTATAACAGCACAAGCCTACCACTAGCAGCTATTGTTCTCTTTGGCTTTTCACTTCTGGGTTTCCCCTCAAGGTTTTTAAAACACGTGACACAATTATAAAGAATGTTTCACTCCCCTCTCCAATCGATGTGGGATCTCACAATCCACCATCTTCGGAGCCCAACGTCCTTGCTGGCACTCGTTCCCCTCTCCAATTGATGTGGGACCCTTCAATCCACTTCCCTCTGAGGCCTAGCGTCCTCACTGACACACCGCCTAGTGTTCACTCCCTTCTCGGTTCAGCCTCCTCGCTGGCACATCGCCTGGTGTCTGGCTCTGATATCATTTATTACAACACAAGTCCTCCGCCAATAGATATTGTCATCTTTGGGCTTTCCTTTGCAGGCTTCCCCTCAAGGTTTTTAAAACACGTTATACAATTATAAAAAAAAATTTGTTCTCTTCTCCAACCGATGTGGGATCTCACAATCCACCCCCCTTCGGTGCGCAGCATCCTCGCTGGCACTTGTTCCCCTCTTCAATCAATATAGGACCTCCAATCCACCCCCTTTGAGGCCGCACACCGCCTAGTGTCCACCCCCATTTCGGGTTCAGCCTCTTCGCTGACACATCGCCCTTGGTGTCTTGCTTTGATACCATTCATAAGAGCCCAAGCCTTACATATATGTCTACTTACTAAATATATTGATTTATTATAATTCTTTTAAAAAATAAACATTATATTGAAAAATGAAAATTTTAAACTTACTTATGGGAAACTCATTCCTGCAAATTCGTCGTTTAGAATTCTTACCTCGATCCTACAAAAATAAATGAAAAATGAAATAGGTGGCAGAACTAGGGACATCTGTACTAATAGTCTTGCTTTCACCATTTCATCTTTATTTCGCCCCGTAGACATCTCTATGGATAGAATTGCTTTCGAGAAATTAGTTGGGAAGGGACACAAAAGGGCAATGAAAAAAAAAAATGATGAAAAGAAAACAAAAGAGGTGAAATAAGAGGGGTATCTTTGCAAAATAGGTAGGTGCAACTGGCAAGGTCGGTCATTTTTGTCCACATTGCAAAATCCCTAACTTTTAGGTTTTGGATAGCGATGTTTGGTTGCCTTTCCATCTCATCTCTTCATTTTGTGGCTCACAAACTTTCAAAATACATACAAACAAACAAATTACCCTTCACCTTTCTTTCCAATTTTTGTCCAACTTACTTCATAAAAAAAACTCACACCAAATACATTTTCAACCCAACTCGGGTTTCCCAATGTGCACATTTTAGATCTCCACGTTCTTCGTTTTGGCCGATACAGGAAGCCCACCTAAAGTTTATACAGTGTCGAGGTTCCAAATTACTATCATACTTAAACATTTAAGTTCATAGATTATAATGCATCTAATCTTTCTTAATATGTTAGTCGAAAAAATTATAACACTAAGCTATTGATGTGAAATGATACAAAAACGACATTATTTGAGTTCAGCTCACAATTTCTTACATAGCTCAGATCTAGCACAAGATCCAACATTATAGGAAGTTTGAACTCAGACTTTCTACTCTAATCATACGATCCAAGTGTTCTCCAATTCATAGGATACAAAAATAAATTAAATGAAGTCAAGATTCTATTTACGAATAAAACCCAAAATTTAATCGATTTTCAAAATTTTATAACACTTGTCTCACACATGAGCTCTTATAATACAATATAAACTTCAACAACATTAAACTATTAATATGTAATGAAATATAAATAACATTAAGAGTTTCAACTTTAGGACTTCGTGTTCTAATTTTAAAAGGTTCAATCTTTTCCCTATATTCTAAGTAATTCTAAAGGGTTGATTATGAGGATACGTGGGTGACCATTTATATTAAATGCAAGAATAATCATTAATTTGACTTGTGTGAACACTTGTAAGCTTATGAGGCCATGAAACTCTGATTGGTCTGTGATTTAATTTATTTTCCACCTTGTCAAACTCATAAGAGAAAAATAAATAAATAAATAAAATGAAAAGAAAACAGGTTCATCATCATGTGTTATACTTTAATGGTTGTTGACCATGTGGGTTTAGCTAAGAGACAGCTAAGACAACAAAATGGTTGAACATAGAGCACCTGCTACTATGAGCGACAGAAACATTGTGGATAAGTAAAAACAATAATATCTTCAACTCATTTGACATCCAAATGTTTAAGTTTTTTATTTTGTATATGCAACGATTCATTGGGCTTTTTCATTTCCATTCCCTTTTAGATCGTTGTGGTGAAGCATGTCTTGTGTTTGTTTTGTGAAGTTTTGCCATCTATATGCAAGTTTGTTACCGAATATTAATGGGAAAATGTCGGTATAACGTGCAAGACACGATCAGTGAACTACTTCGTGAAATAATGAATCAAAACTATAGTGAATGTTTGATGTAGCACACGGTCATTAGATTCTCATCTTCAAAATACATGAAAGGATGCATTGAAAGTTAAATTCCGTGAGTCAATAAGCTTGACTTAGAGAAGAAATTATTAACTTGGAGCAATTTTAGTATCCCTGTGGGTCGTTATTAACTTTGAATAAGTTTAGAAAAATTGTTGGTTTTTTTTTTTTTTTATTCAAGCGTATGCTTTATTGACAACGACAAAGAGAATTGAAAAGTATAGTGCTTAAGGTTCTTCCGTTCAATATATTTCGACGGTAGGTAATATCTAACATCTTATATTAGAGAAAGGATGCCGAAACAAACGTCATCATCTCACAAAGTCATCGGAGGAGATCTGACAACAATAAGGAGTGGAAAGGAGGGGAGTGTAATGCAACAGTACCCATTACTCGTGAAGAGTAACTACGCAACATGGTCGATAAAAATGCGTGTTAATTTGTAGGCACAACGCGTGTGGAATGGGTCATGCAGATTATTTCCTCCATTGAGCAGTTTGGGAACTGTTGCAAACAATGCATGTGGGTGCATAATGAGTCAAGGAAGCAAAGGTGCAAACCCTGAAGAGTGCGTTCGAGGCTATCCGTGAAGGATAGTGAGTCAGTAGATGACTCTGAGATGAAGTTGACGACGAACGTCACCGCAATCTGTATGTTAGGCGACAAGGTGGAGTGATCTCCGACATCATGAAGTTCCTTCGAGCTGTCCCCCAAGATTCATGCAGATTGTTACCTCTATCGAGCAGTTTGGCAACTTCAAGAACATGTCGGTTGAGGAGATCGTTGGTTGTTTTAAGGTCCTCAAGAGAGAATTCATGACTACGATGATAGAGAGGAGGAGAGACATCTCTAACTCACCCATGAGGAGTGGCTCACATGGATGAAAATAAAAGATGCGGCGGATTCTGGCCACAACAAGAAAAGTAAAGGTCGTGGGCATGGTCACAGACGTGGTGACAAAGGAGGCAACGACAATACTTCATAAATCCATGACAATAAAAGGTAGTCATATTAACCTTAAACTCTTTTGAAGAACTGAAACTAGGAGAAAAGGGTCCGAGCATATCAGACCCAAGCCGAATTACCCAAAATGCTACCCTTGAGCCGTCAGAAAGTGTATTCTTTGACAGGTTCAAACCGTTCAAGTGAGATGCTAAAATGAAATGATGGACCTCCCTCTTATAGTGAAGGCCAATCCCCACTTCTTAACTTTAAGCAATGGACCTCTTGTGTATGTGCAGACGTCGGTGGACTCTTTTGTTGCCTTGGATGGCTGTTTTTGTTGGAATAAACTTAAATGAAAAGAGGAGTTTTATTTTATTATTATTATTATTTTTTTTTTTTGTTAATTTTAGTCCGTTTTTAAACTCAATCACGAAAAGAAAAGGCCAAAAGGAAAAAAATGAGAGGCCAATAAAGTAATAGTGGGAATTGTTTAGTAAAAAATGATGGCATATGTAATAGTCAATTTTAGCCTCCAGAAAACTTATAAATTAGGTTGTTTTGCATGGTAAAAAGTAGAGCAAGAGAGCGAGAAGAAAAACCAGAAAGAGAAATTGTGTCATTTAAGTACACGGTAATAGAAAAAGGCTTTTCAGAATTCTTTGTCTTCTTGTCTCTCCCTCTCGACATCTCTTCACAGTTTCGTGAGTGTTATTTTAACCAATTAGTATCGAGTTTTTATTTTCAACAAATTGGTATCAGAGCCGATGACAAATATGATGGGACAAATACCGCTACCACGATTAACGAAGACGAACTACGAGAATTGGAGCATTCAAATGAAAGCTCTTCTCGATTCTCAAGATGCATGGGAGGTGGTCAAAGAAGGTTTCGAAGAACCAAAGGATACCGGGGGTTATACGGCGGCGTAAAACTAGGCACTAAAAGAATTGCGATCAAGGGATAAGGTAGCATTATACATGTTGTTTTGGGCTGTTGACGAGTCGAGCTTTGAGAAGATTGCAAGGGCAACTACTTCAAAAGAAGCGTAGGACACTTTAGAAAAGGTGTTCAAAGGAACCGACCGAGTCAAGCAAGTGTGTCTCCAAACTCTGCGTGGCGAGTTGGAGAGCATGAAGATGAATGAGTTAGAAAATGTATCTGACTACATTACGCGCGTACAGACCGTGACAAATCAACTAAATCGAAACGAAGAAATATTACCTAAGACACGGGTTGTGGAGAAGATCTTGAGGTTGTTAACCGACAACTTTGAGAATGTTGTATGTGCTATAAAAGAGTTAAAGGACCTAGTGAAGTTCACGGTCGATGAGCTCGCCGGTTCTCTCGAGGCACAGAGCAACGTAAGAAAAAAAGGAGGAGACACTCGATCAAGCGCTTCAGACTAAGGCATCAATAAAGAATGAAAAGGAACTCTACTCTCAAAATATTCAAGGTAGAGGTCTAGGAAGTCGTGAAAATGGTCGAGGCAGTCAAGACAGCAGAAATGAAGACATCTATAAGGAGAAGAGACAGTCGAGCCAAGAAAATTGGTGTGGAAGAGGACGCAGTCAAGGATGCGGTCAAGGATATAATTCCAACATCCAGTGTTACAAATGTCAAAAATTGGCCACTATGCAAATAATTGTAACTACGACAAATGTTACAATTGTGGCAGGGTCATTATGCAAGAGATTGTCGAAGCCGAGGAAAAGGTGAAAGAAACGATCACTCTAGCCTTGAATGACGCAATAAACGGAGGCATTTTCTTGATGGCTCAAAATGAAGAGCTGAACACAAAGGGACACGGCGGCGTGAAAGACGATGACGAAATCCTGATAGCGAAGACAAGAAAATTGAAGAAAGATGAACAACCGGATAACAGAGAGCCCGAGCTCGAAGAGAGAGAGCTTCAATGGCTGGAAAGGCAACTTGAGGAAGAAAGAAGAAAGAGGATGAGAATGGAAGAGAAAATGGAAGAAGAAAAGAAAGAGTTAGAAATGAAGGTTGAAAGGTTAGACAAGGAAATTGTGGAGCTGAGTGAGAGTTCCTCTCATCTCAAACAGAAGAAGGAAGAGAATGGGAAGGTAATCTCTAAACTTGTGAAGAAAGTTGAAGGTGTAGAAAGAGAGAATGACTTGTTAATGGAGATTGATGCTCTAGTGGACGAGCTAGTGAGGGAGGAGAAAGATATAGAGATGTTGACTCAACCAAGAGACTTACTCGACTTGAACCTGAATCGAGTTTGACAGGAGGCATGAATTTACGACACACGATTGAGATACTCACTCGTGATAAAGCCAAAATGGAGGAAGCAAAAATGGAAGTTGAAAATGTCGTTGTGGACTTGCGAAGGGAATTGAGTTAAACTAAACGAAGCTATGACGTTTGAGTCGAGCGTGGTTGAGAATGGGAGAAATGAGGAGTTGGTGTCTCAGATGGGCTGTTCTCGAGAAGCTCCAAATGAAGTCTCATTAGAAAAGGACAAGCTCACTTTGCCAATCGAGGACAAGGAGAGGAAATTGAAGAAACCACGACTGAGCTCGAAAAAACGAAAATGACGCAGGTTGAATCATTAAATATAGCATTTAAGTTTATGAGGGAGTTTTGTTGGAATAAACTTAAATAAAAAATGTAGTTTTATTTTTTTGTTAGTTTTAGTGAGTTTTGAAACTCAAGTCGTGTAAAGAAAAAGCCAAAAGGAAAAAATGAAAGGCAAATAACTATTTGTGAATAGTGGGATAGAAAATGATGGTATGGATAGCAATTTTACCTTTAGAAACCTATAAATTAGTTTGTTTTACATAGTAAAAGTAGAGAAGGTGAGCAAGAAGAAAAAACAAAAACGGAAAACAGTGTAATAGAAAAAGGGCTTTTTAGAATTCTTTGTCTCCTTGTCTCTCCCTTCTCGACATCTCCTCCACAGTTTCGTGAGTGTTATTTTAACAAATTAGTATTAGAGCGAACTTTTATTTTCAACAGTTTTGACATCGAGTTTCTCTAGTTGGGGTCGTTGGAGTATTTTCGTATCTCTCTCTCTCTCTCTCTCTCTCTCTCTCTCTCTCTTCTTTTCTATGTTTCTTGTCAGAATATAGTGCAACTTATTGCTTGTTTGAATTAGTCAAGTGGTTCATTTTTATTAGGAGTCTATGTGCGAAGAATGTTTATAAGAGTTATTTCAGTTTAAATAGAAGTTTTATTATTAGTAAAATATAATAGAAGTTTTATTATTAGTAAAATATATTACACTACATCAGTTCATATTTTAGTTTTCTGTGTAATGTCTTCTTTGAGTAATAATAATTTCAAATTTATTCACACTTTTGAATGTTATGTATCATGTCAGTTGGTATCAAAGCCAAGTTGATAATCAAGGGTTTGATATTATTACTAAACCAGATTAATGGTGGGAGTGCTTCTATGTGTATAGCTATGAAAAAGTTTGTTGACAATAATTATAATTATTGGAAGTTATTTATGGAAGTTTATCTAGCGGGCCAAGATTTGTGGGATTTAATTGAAGGTGATGACACAGAAATTACAGCAGATACTCCACAAAATGCTGAATTATGCCGAAAATGGAGGATCAAATGTGGAAAAGCTTTATTTACCTTGCAAACTTTGATCATGTTCGTGATTTAAAGTCACCAAAGCAAGTGTAAGAAACACTTTAAAAAGCTGTTCACTAAGAAACATACCACTCGATTGCAATTTCTAAAGAATGATCTTGTTGTGATAACTCAGGGTAATTTTTGTGTTAAAGAATATTTACTGAGAGTGAAAAATCCGTTGGAATAAACTTAAATGCTCAAGCTTAGTTTTTGTTTTAAATAAACTTAAGTCAACTCTATTTTATTGGTTATGCTAGGAAAACTAATTAAAGAAGAAAAAAAAAAACAGAGTGATGGCCCGGATTAGTTTCTTTCTCCCTATTATTAGTAATAGAAAAGGTATAAATGACTGATCCTTCTGAGCAAGACCACAAAGAGCAAATAAATACATAGCAATAGAAAAGGTTTTTGATACAATCAAGGTTATTTGTCTCGACATCTCCTTCACAAATACGCAAATAGTATTTTCACAAAGCGGTATTGGAGCGTTCTATCGTTAGTGTTTGTGAGATTACTTCACAAATTAGTGAGTTTTATTTCAACAAAATTTCAGAATTATCTTATTCGTGGATTACGAAAAGACTTTATGCTCTTTGTTACCTCATTACAAGTGTGGGCAAATCCGCCTATTATTGACATGGAGAATTTGCTTTCTAATCAGGAAGCTTTGATTAAGCAAATGACTAGCAACAACAAGCTTTCTCCAAAGTGAGAAGATGTGTTGTATGTCAAAGATCAAAGGAGACATAATTTTCATTTAAAGTCTTCATAAGTAATGGAAATCAATTCATGAGTGAGGAGTCGTCAAACAAGCCATTTAAAGCTTGTTACAAGTGTGGAAAACCTGGTCATCTTCAACAAGATTGTTAGGTGAAAGTGGTGTGTGATCGTTGTAGAAAGTTAGGCCATATTAAGCCAAATTACCGAGTCAAAATGCAGGAATCAGAAGCAAATGTTGTACATGAAATTAAAAGTTCTTCATATCCATTTTTGGAACACTGTTTAACTATTGAGGTTCTTGACCAACCAACAAATGTGACTTCAGCTGTACATCAACATGATGTCTCTGCAGATGCTCATGCCTTTATAAACTACAATGAAGAATGAATTGTCGATTCTGGTTGTGCTCATCATGCAACTAGAAACAAAACTCTTCTATCAGATGTTCGTCCACATTGTCAAAAGAAGGTCATTGTGACAGCTAATAATTCAATGCATCCTGTGATGAAAGAATGAGATTTGAATGATGGGAGTGTTCTACTCAAGTACGTTTATCGTGTTCTTGGTTTTAAGAAAAATCTTGCTTCTGTGTCACAAATAGCAAATTGATGTTCTTTTTGGTCTCTAAATATGTTCAAATTCTTTCTAATGTGAAACATGTTGTTGATATTCTGTTATGTGAAAAAAAAAAAGAATCTTTATATGTTTTATCAGATAGTGATGAATGTATCAAGAAAGCTGGTCATAATGCAAGCTCAAAGCTTTGACATGCTCGTTTGGGTCGTGTGGGTTTTCAGTTGTTGGAGAAAATACCAACAAAACAACTTCTTGATGGTGTCCCTGTTTTTAAAGATATTCAACATGATGAGATTTGTCCAGGCTACCAATATGGCAAGTCTCATTGTCTTCCTTTCTTCCTTTCCCAAGCTCAAAGAGTAGAGCTTCAACAATATTGAAATTGATTCATTCTGATTTTTTGGGACCAACACGAACATCAAGCTATACCGACCTTTATTACATGATGGTGTTTGTGGATGATTTCTCTC
Source organism: Cucurbita argyrosperma subsp. sororia (assembly GCA_018691285.1). Lineage (NCBI taxonomy): Eukaryota > Viridiplantae > Streptophyta > Magnoliopsida > Cucurbitales > Cucurbitaceae > Cucurbita > Cucurbita argyrosperma. The sequence continues at coordinate 4,760,352 of CM031881.1, read as the reverse complement.
GTTTCAGTTGGGTATACTTCTTAGAAAACAAAAGTGAAGCTTTTTCTAAGTTTATTCAATTTACGCATGCTGTAGAAAAAGAATTTGAATTGAACATCAAGTGCTTGCACACTGATAATGGAGGATAATTTCTTTCAAATGATTTTATGGAATACTGTAAGGAGCATGGGATTCAGCGGTCCAAAAACCCTGCAACAAAATGGGGTGGCTGAGCGCAAGTTAGCAAATCTTACATCAGTTTTCTTGTCTTGGCTACATGCGAGGAGTCTTCCAAGAGCGTTATGAGCATCAACTTGTCATGTTGTAAATCGGCTGCCTCCATGGCCAAGGATAGAATCATCACCATTCGGGCTAATTTATCATCGTAAACCCAAATGTTAGTTATTTTGATATTTTTGGGTTTATTTGTTATGTATGTACTGAAACATAATCGAACTAAACTTGACCCAAAGACCAAGAAATGCATTTTTTTTTTTTTTTTTTTTTTTTTTGGCTATGATACTCACAGAAAGGGTTGGAGGCGTATAGATTTGGAAACAAAGAAGGTTATTGTATCTTGTGATGTGGTGTTTGATGAAATTTCAAGTTACAAAGACGATGCAGATGCAGCAAAAGTACAACTACTGTTGCACTCTTTCCTGGTCATTCTACATTAGGGAGAACAAATTTTTCAATTGCGACAATCATTCAAGGGAGAATACAGAAGTCACTACAAATATTGAAGTTGCCACAAGAAAAATTCCTCAAAGACAGAAAAAGTTACTAGATCATTTGTTTGATTTTGTAGTTGACATTAATCAATTTTCTATTCTTTCTTGTTTTTTTATGGGAGATACAAGTCAAAATGAGCCGAAGTTGTACCATGAAGCTAAAGGGATTTCGGAATGGGAAAATGCAATGATGGAAGAAATTTTAGCACTTGAAAAAAATAACACTTGGGAGCTTGTACCAAAGCCTCATGATGCCGATTTAATTACTTGTAAACCCAGTTTACAAGTTGAAGAAAAAAGCTGATGGTAGAATTGATAGACACAAAGCTCGCCTTGTTACTCGTGGGTTCTCTCCGCAATATGGTCGAGACTATGATGAGACTTTTAGTCTGTTGCAAGGATGGTAACATTATGGACAATCATTGTAACGACCCTAAATTTCCACATATCTAAAGTCGCCACTAACGTCTCATGCATCTCTAATGCAGAATATAATCTAAGACTTCTCATCTTTATTAGCGGAAAATTTTAAAGCTTCAAAATACGTTCAAACATTAGAAAACATTGCCGGTCTTATGTGTTTCAAACATCATGCTGGAGTTCAAAAAGATAAAAACAATTACAAATTAAATAATTTAAATGAATGAAATGCAAACACCCTATCCTAACCAAGACTAGGAATTTTAAATATGCAACTATCCTATGCACGCGCCACAGTCTCTGATCACGATGCCACCGTCAACCGTACATGGGAGCTTTGCCTTTACCTAGAAAACAATATGGCACACGGCCGAAGAAATACTCAGTAAGTGACCCCACTATAGGGGCCACGCTAATGCAAACACATGCAATCATGAATTAGGGATCTATCTCTAATCGTCTTAGGGGTGGCCTCCAGTCTCCAACAAATTGGATGTGTAGTACTTCCCTACACATGACTCACACGTGCGAGTGTGAATCCCCAGGGCGCTCGAACACCCCCTGGACCCTCTAGTCAAGCTAATTTGTAGCGACGTCCGGAGGTCAGCGGAACCTCATAGTGTCATGCGCCTCATGAACACCCTCATCTGTGTGCATTCGCACCTGTGCGCATTCGCGCTCATCATATGGTGCGCGTCTGCACTCATCATCTCTAAGGGAAGTACCCCTATGCTTATGAACATACAATATACATGAGGTCCCTCTAAATCCATCATAATGTCTCTTCTGACACAACCCTCTAGTCTCATCTCTTTGTTACTCTAGGTAACACATACTCGTGGATATTTATATTAATATCATTTTCACGCTCTTAGGGTTGTGTCCTATGTCGATCTAACGACATGATGCAATATGGCACTCATCATCATATAGCATGCTCAATATGGAAAACGTCATCATATTAAGGTAAATGTCATGCAATCATCGTACTCATCATATTGCCACAAAGTGCATCAAACATATCAAGTACGTCGTTCATCAAAATATATATATATATACTGCACACATCATCAAGTATCATAACCCACACATCATCATAACTCATATACCGCATCGTACGACATAGTTCATACATCATCATAACTCATACAATTTTTAGCCTATCCTATAGTAAGGTCACTTACTTGGTTGGCCTTGGCCGAAGTACTCTCTAAATAGCTAAACGTAAGCTCCCGTTCCGTGAGAGCTGCTTCCTACGTTGCCGGGGTTTGTTTCCTATCACACCGTTCACCATTTTCCATTAGTATTTCATAATTAATTTACCTATAATTCAAATAATGTGAAATACGCCTCTAAAATGGCCTCGGATACCTTAATTGAGGCCGAAAACTGATTCAGGAGGGTCGAAACAATGGAAACCGAGTTGAAAACAAGTGAGCCGAGCTGAACAGCCGCTGGAGGAGCCGTCGGAGCGTCACCGGAGGGAGCCCGAGCCGTTTGCGCTGAGCGGAGCCAAGGGACCGCCTGCGCCGCTGTGTGACACGTGGCAACAGCAGAGCAAGCAATGTCGTGCGGTAACATAGGGTCGAAGTGCGGGTCGCAGTCCGGTTTCGGGTCGCGGGCTGCGGAAGGCTACTGGGCCAAGACTAATTGTTAGGCCTCGGCTTACTGGGCTGGGCCACAAGTGTTTGGGTTGAGGGCCGGCTCGATTGGACCGTGGGTCTAGTCTCGAGTTGGTTCAACTGAACCGTAGCTTCTGAGATGGTTTGAGGTTTGGGGCACTGTAGTTGGGCTGGGCCGAAGGCAGAGGCTGAGGGAAAGAATGGGTTGGCTCTCTCGAGTTTTGGGTTCTGGTTGACCCGGATCCGTGGATCTCGTCTTCCTTACCCGACTCTGGCCGATTTTCCAGCGAGTTTTCTCTCTCTTTCCCGCGACATTTCTGTTGCCGATTTTGATCCTCTTTCTTCCTTTTCCTCTTTATTTGTCGTCCTTCTTTCTTTTCTAGGAGTTTTGCGGCCCAAAAGTTCCTAAAACCACAGATCTAAGAACGATTAGGAAAACCCAATTTTTTTGACCTCGGTTACCGACGACGGCGCTTACTAAAAAAAATATAAAACGCACCTCGAGTTATTGTGCTTTCGTTAGGGATTCTTCTCGTGGAGGTAACTGATCGTTTGGTGTCAGTTTTCGGGTGGTTTGGGGGCTCGTCGAAGAAGCTAGAAACTCGCCGACATTTATCCGAAATCTCTCTCTCTCTCGTATTTTCTTTCTTTTCTCCCTTTGCAGGTATTCTGGTAGGTGCTGGGAGTCATGGGCTGAAGGTTGAGCGTGGTGTGGCCGTCGTTTTGCGTGGGGTCCGCGAAACTCGATGGTCGCCAAAAAACTCGCGAGTTTTCCGACGACTGAGTTTTTTTTTTTTTTTTTTATAGTTTTCTTTTTCCTTTTTCTTTTTTCCTTTTCTTTCCCGTGAGTTTTACAGTCATCTCTTTAGCTACTAGTAAAAGTTGGAAATTATGGTAGCTTGATGTGAAAAATGCTTTCCTTTATGGAGAGTTGGATCGTGATATTTTTATGGAGTAGCCGCAAGAATTTACCTCTATGGAATATCCTGATTATGTGTGACAGACTTAAGGAGGCATTGTACAAACTCAAGCAAGCTCCTCATGCTTAGTTTGGTAAGATTTCTCAATATCTTTTTTTTTTTTTTTTTTTTTTTTTTTTTTTTTTTTTTTTTTGTGGTTTTAAGTCTTCATATGCTAATCCAAGCTTATTTGTTATGAAAACAGCAAATGTATGCACCTTTCTCTTCCTTTATGTTGATGACATGATTATTACTGGTGATGATATTGTTGAAATCAGTAGTCTCCAAGATGCTTGTCTGTTCGTTTTGAAAGAAAAGATTAGGTGAAGTTGATTGTTTTCTGGCTTTGGAAATTAAGAAATGTGATGGTTATTTTCTTTCTAAAAAAGGATATGCATCAAGTTTATTGCAACGATTTCGTATAGAGAATTCAAGAGAAAAAATTACTCCTATGGAACCAGATCTCAAATTAGCTAGAAATGAAGGGAAATCATTAGAAGATGATACATTCTTTCGTCAACTTGTTGATAGTTTATTCTATTTAACTATCACAAAGCCAGATATTGCTTTTTTAGTAGGAGTTGTGTCTCAATTTATGGATCAGTCACATGAGACTCATTTAATTGGAGCCAAAAGGATTCTTTGTTACATAAAGGGCACTCTAAATTATGAGAAATCAAAGTCATTTTTCTTGAGTGGTTTTTGTGAACGATCGACGCTCCACAAAAGGTTTTTGTTTTACAGCAAGCTTTAATGCAATTTCATGGTACAGTCAAAAGCAAAGATTGTTGCTTTGTCAAGTTGTGAGGTAGAATATGTAGTTGCTACAATGACTACTCAAGAATGTTTGTGGCCAAGGAGGCTTATTCAAGAAATGGTGTCTACTCTCAATCAGTCAATTCAAATTAATTGAGATAGTGAATTGCTGAGAATTCGATGTTTCATGCTCGTTCAAAACATATTGAAATCATTATCATTTTGAACGAGAGAAGGTGTTATCGCAGGATGTTGAATTGCAGAAAATACATACTAATGAGCAAGTTGCAGACATATTTACTAAGACACTTGCCAAAGTGAAGTTTGAAGTTTTTCCTAAGGCTCTCGAAGTTATTGAGAAATAAGCTTGCCCTAAAGGAGGTTGTCATAATTTAGTGCAACTTATTCCTAGTTTGAATTAGTGAAGTTGGTTCATTTTTATTTGGAGTCTGTTAGCTTTATTTTTGCAAATAAATTAGCGGCATCTTAACCAGTTTGGTGCAAATCAGTTGAGTCTTTATAAGAGTTATTTTAATTTAAATAGAAGCTACCGTTAGTAAAATATAGCTACGTACTAAAATATAGCTACGTACAACACGTCATATTTCAGTTTTCTCTATATTGTCTTCTTTGATTAATAATAATTTTAGATTTATTCACACTTTTGAGTGTTAGATATTGTATCATTTCTTCCTTGTAGGGCATCTGGAGCATGGGGCTGAAGGGATGGGGTCATTTTAGAGCAGCGTGGGCGTTAGGAGGTGTGGTTTGTGATGTTGAAACGAGAATTCCAGTGCCTCACGAAATTCTCGCACGTTTTTTGGTGATAGAGCGTTTTTTTTTACATTATATATCCCTAAAAATAACTTTCATCATCGAAAGTCTCGAATTCTTTCATTAACTCGAGGTGTATTCCCTTATCTCATCCTCCCATTCCACATGGCTTCCTTCGTTTGTTGGTTCTGCAAATGTACTTAGACGAAGTCGATATTCCTATTGCGTAATGCCTTCACTTCTCGAGCCAAGAATGAATTTCTAATAGTAGCATATAAGTTAGTACATGACATTATTTTTTCTTTTTATTTCAATTTCTATTAGTTTGTTTAAAGGTCTGAGATGAAACATGCCAGACCAAGGTTAAGTTTTATTATAAAGTTACAAATGAATTAATTCTACATTAAATGTTCATGACAAGTATACATTGGCAACTTTAGGTTAAGTTCAAAATTTAGGTCGTTACACATAATTTTAATGATGTTTCATACTTTCTCCCATAGAGAATTCTCTTAAAACTCATTCTTCTTCAATTCCTTCGATATTTTCTTTCCAAAGGTTTCTACAAACCTTGACCTTGTGTTCGAGTCATAACAAAAAAGATCTTGTGGAATATGGAAGAACTTTTGAAACCCCCTGTATAAGATATTAATGAAAAACCATCAACATCTTCGGAAACTATCCATTGGTGTTGGTGGAAAAAAAGGGAAGAAGAAACTATGGATCGAGAGAAAAAGTAGCCGAAGAACATAGCTAAGGAGGAAACAAATGCTATTTCAATCAGCGAAGAGCAACCTATCGTCGGTGTGTTTCATCAGACTCATCATCTCAATCAAGAAGGCCTAGAGGAAAGCTATCCGGGCATAAGAAAAAATGGGACATCTAATTTATCATCTCAACCAAAAAAGCATAGAGGTAGGCCTAAAAAGAAGGTTGAAAAACACCGTATGTTACAAGAAATTTCTATATGTAAACTCGATGACAAATTTTCTATAGAAAAGAGAAGAGTGGAAGAAATAGCATGTTGTAGAATTAAAATCTATTCTAAAGAAACAAAGTTGATCAGGACCCAACAAAGTTGAAACTAGCTAGATAGCAACATGTGAACATTCTCACTAAGACCTTAACAAGCGTTAAATTTGCAGACATCCAGATAGTGGCTCGAAGTGAAGAATCTTGAGCAAAGTAAAGCTTACATAGGAGAATATGAGTCAATAAGGATGACTTAGCAAAAGGAGTCATTAACTAGAAACAATTTTAGAATAATTGTCAGTAGTTATTAACTTGACCAAGTTTAGGAAAATTGTCAGTGTTTTGTTTAGGAAAATTGTCAATGTTTTGTTTAGGAAAATGGTCAGAAGTTGCACTCATGTGGAGAAAGTTTAGGAAATCTATTAAGGTTTTCTCCCTTTATAAATAGTTTTCAGATGTGTTAATAAAGAGAATTGAAAAGCATATTGTTAAGGTTCTTCTGTTTCAAGAAACTCCTCATTCATTCGGAGCTTGGATATTAATTCATGAAATAGTAAGGGAAGTATTTTAGTTAGCACATCTACTAGTTAAGCCATTAACACATAACTCATGCATATTATCTATTAAAATGTTGATTTAATATACTTAGTCCTATCATATTGGGTAGGATTATGAGTAATGTTGATGATTGATTCGTTGTTACCGAAGATCTTTTCTCTTGATATGTAGGTCATCAAGTGTAATGATCCTAGATTTCTATTAACCTAAAGTTGCTACCATCATTATAACATGCCTTTCTTATGCGGAGATAAACATTAAAAACATTGTAAATCATTGGCATGGACTTACATGTTTCAAAAAGTCTTTAAAAAAGACATACGAAATATTATATAAAACAAATAAATATTAAAATTGAATAACGCCTTATACTAACCTATGGTCTAAGAATTTAAATACAATTATCTTATACATGTGTCATGGTCTTTACTTGCGATGTTGTCGTGTCAACCGTACAAGAGTGTCATGCTTTTACCCAAACACATGCAACTCATGATTAGGGACTTATAGTTAAAATCATCGTAAAGGTGGCCTCTAATCCAAATAAAATTGGATGTGTAGTACTTCTTTCCACACAAACACACGTGCAAGCGTGAGCCCCCGAGCATGAGTTCCTTGAATCTTTACAAGAACTATTGTATTTTGTAAATGTTAAGGATATTTAATACTAAATTATAGCTTACCATATAAATTATATTTGATATTTTATTAAAAGCAAATATCTAGATATTTGTCGTTCTTAAGAGGTATATTTCCATTTATTACTCTTTTCCATATTTTTGTAATTTATTTGATTATAAATATATAACTTTCACACCATTTAGGTGCGGTGGATTCAACAAACATTCTCATGGTATCAAAGCCCTTTCGGTTTAGCAACCTCGATCCTTTTTTTTTCAATGGCTTTTGAATCCTCTACTATTCTTCTTCGCCAACTCTGCTGGCTTTGACGTCGCATGGGGGAATCTCCATGGCTGCCGCAAACGGAGCTGATTGATTACTTTTCGGCTCTACCTTTTTGACCTCCAAATCACCATTTGCCATACTTTGTACATACAACCTCACCTACTCCAACACAATCGATTTTCCCTTAACCAACATAGTCTCTTTCATTTTCTTCCCATTCTTCCCAATCTTCGCAATCTTCCCTTCATTCAGAAACCCTAACCTCAAGATTATCATCAGCCTTCTCATCGAAAATATACAGAATCTCAAGAAGGCTATCGACCTTCTACAGAGATTTACCTTTAAAATCTGGGCGCCGCACTGATCTCTTTGCCAACCAAGTCGCCGCCTCCCTTCTCGCCAAAATTGGCTCCTTCGCCTAATGTGGCGACTCTTCCGACTGTCCTTCTCGACAAAATTGGCCCCTTTGCCCAATGTGGCGACTCTTCCAGCTTCAACATTGTGTTTGTCCCTTGCTCTAGGTTTCCCTCTTCTACTTTTTGGGTTAGAAATATTATCGCTGGAGCCAAGACAGCATCGTCGCTAAGCGACAATCCCTCTTCATGGGTTGGACATATTCTCACCGAAGCCAAGGCAGCATCACCGCTGAGCGGCGATCCCTCTGCAGTTTTTGATGGTCAAGAAAGTGTTTCTCTACGCCACCTTCGAACCAAGTTGTTGAAATCTTCACGAAAGTGTTTCTCGACCTCTCTTTGAATTTTTCAGATCCAAGCTTCACGTTCGTTCAAATCCGACGCTCAGCTTGCGGGGGGTGTTAAGGATATTTAATACTAAATTATAGTTTCCCATATATATCATATTTGATATTTTATTAAACATAGGTATCTTTCTATTGATATTTTCATTTATTACTCGTCCATGTCCTTCTAATTTATTTGATTATAAATAGATAACTTTCACACCATTTAGGTGAGGTGGATTCAGCAAACATTTTTAGTAAATATCAAATTCGTATATATAATCTCATTATATATACTTTGAGAAGTTTTGTAAATTGCACTCAATAATCAAACCTTTGGTTTTAATTGATATAAGCTTATTAACTTAACGTTAAAGTCTCAATTGATTGTTTCCTACTCAAGTCTCGATAATCAATCATCTAATTTTACCATTTGATTTGAAGTGTCTTAGAACACTTTTTCATGGACAAAAGTATCTTGATTTAAAAAATGATATCTTATGTAACAATCTTAATTATTAATTTCATATTAAGTGTACCTATGAGTCTGCTCTTCAGCTAGTACATGTTCACGCTACCAAAGCAACGAAGGGAAAATGAACCTTCATAATATCATGACATACAAAGATATCAAATTGTACGCATCCGTACTCATCCTAACGAGGAATATCCTGATGCATATGACATACTAAAATGCATGAGATCCCTATAACTTTAAACCATGCGTACACGTACGATGCAGGTCGTACATTTATTCTTTCATAAACATAACTTTCATGAATACATACGTGTCATAACAGTATGTCATAATCCTGAACTAATCAGGTTAACATAGGGTGTATGACATATCATATAGAAGTATTATGCATCATACGACATGGAAGTCACAACAAGATTCATAACATAACATAAACATCTCATATAATAACTTACAATATAACATAGCATACGTCATAGCATCACATAACATAATACACAAACATTAAACAATTACAAGGTACGACACGTGCAAGAGCCATAGGGCATACACCGTTCATACTTCAATCAATTCATCCTCAAAACCACTTACATGATTGACCTTAGCTGAAGATACTAATTGTTCTTGGTAGTAGCCTAACTCCCATCCTCAAAATCTAATTCAACCTCAGATCTACCAGGATGATATCAGTTAAAACAAAATGATTACCAAAATCAATTGCCTTAAAGATCAACTATTAAGGATAAAAAAATATTTTGACATATCTACTCATCTTTCTTTTCCCCAATTACATCTATTATTTTGTATTTAAAACGGTTTAGTATACTTTTGATCCAATATTTAAAGCAAAAACTTTATTGGAGGTTGTAATTAAAGTTAAAAGAATTGAAAATTAGGATCAAATTCTCTTTAATTTATCTATATTTAGTTTCATTAATTTTATTATTCTAAAAAGTTATAGATTCATATTTATTGAGATTCATTAATTTTTTATTATTCTAAAAAGTTATAGATTCATATTTATTTAGATTTTAAAGTTATTAACTAATTTGAATTTTCAATATAGATTTAATGTTTCTTCAATATAAATATGTCTATTAAACACACCATTTATTAGATACTATAATTTTATAGTATATTTAAAAATTATTTAGGTAAATAAAAATATGTGTCATAATGTCTTAAAAGATGAAACTATTTGTAACGACTCTAAATTTTACCTATTTAATCTAAGGTCGTTACTTACCTTGAAATGCGGAATATACTGGCCATGTTCATAAATGCGACTTACACTCACATTTTATTACCTCGTGAAAGAGAAAAGGATTACAAGAAAGGAAAATAACATTATTAAAATAAAGGAAAAGAAACAGAACCGAAATGAATGTCTTATACTACTCTATGGTTTTTTATGCAAATACAATTCAACCTATACTAACCTATACTAATGTTGCAAACCGAATTCAACCTAGACTATGAAATGGAAAAAAAAAAACAACTACCCTATGCATGTGCCACGGTCTCGAGGTGTACGATGCCGCCGTCGATGTCACATGGGTGCCTTGCCCTTATCTGAAAAAGTAAAGTAGCACGAGGCTTGAGTATTTCTAGAATACTCAGTAAGTGACCACCTCCTATCGGAGTTATGCAACAATCACACGCAATGAAATGATGGGACCTATCGTTTCATTTCGTTTTTCCTACGGTGCTGTCCTAACGGGTAATCGTGGACGTGTACCATATACTCTACACACAGCCCATACGTGCGAGTATGGGCTCACCAGCTAGTTCGCACACCGCTGGGCCACTTTCCTTATCTAGTGGGCATACTCTGGGAGCCCCTTATGTCCCGACCCATTAAAACTAGTAACCATCACGGCAGCGCTATGCAAAGCATAACGATCGTTGCCCTGCCATTGGATGTACACGTCCGTACCCTCGTGATAGGATAGGGGTATCCCCCCAAATGCATGAACACACAATATGCATGAGGTCCTCACTAGTTCTACATTTAACATTAATGAACATAACCTCTTGTCTCGTTTCATCCTTGCATGTCATTCTCATTTTCATTTCTTTACGTATCATACATATTCCTATCGAGGTTATGTTTCCATGCAGTTTACCGTATTTCATGTCATACAATTCATACTATTTACATTCAAATATTTCGTACAATCATGCCATAATCATTTAGGAACCACATATCATCACATGCATATCATATCACATCAAACAAAGCAGCATACATAGCATACATTCACGTTCACATGAGTTCGTACTTAAGCATATTAAACTGACATACAATTCAATGACACGTGCAAATCCACGAGCACGTGCCAACATACAACAATTAACACGTAACCTACGACAGGTGAGCCACTTACCTGGTTAGCTTAAGTCATTGTCACGTATATATCCTTAATGAAAGTTTGATTCCGTCCTTTGAAATTCAAGTCAACCTATGTGAGCTCATGACATCAGTTTCAAGTTTGAACTCTATAAAATTATTTCTCTTAAAATTCTGATATTTGCTGTTAGACAAAATTTAATAGAGTTTCATGTCCTCTCATATTTTCTGTTTTATTTTTAAATTCTATTCAACAATTCTTCCCTTCTCATTATTTTATTCTGTAAATAGATTTTCAGTTCGGTAAACATTTTCAATTCTGTAAATAAGATTTATTTATTTTTAAACAGATATTGTTGGCCAATTTTAATAGATTGTTTGGCTACTATCTTACCTATTTATGGATCTAACCTTGTTTCCTATAACTTACCAGCTAACAAAAAAATATATAATTAATTGAACATGGGATCTGATTATTAATATGAAATGGCTACTATCTTACCTATTTATGGATCCAACCTTATTTCCTATAACTTACCAGCTAACAAAAAAAAAAAAAAAAATCTAATTAATTAAACATGTGATGATTTGATCCTAAATTAATTTTTTATAACCATAAAGTAAAAGAAAATCTGATATAGGATTTTACCGTAATAACAAATCAAAATCTTTCCATAGGTCTGCATTATATCGTGGTTGAACCACTTTACTTTTTCCCTTTAACATTTTTTTCTGTTTATTTTTGGATGAACTGTGATAGGGTGGGGTTGAAGAAAGAGATGCTTGGGATAAGAGGTTAGTAGAGAGAGGTGGGTAAATTTTATTTTTATTTTTATTTTTATTTTTAAGTAATCTTTTAGTTATTTAATTATGAATTTTTATTATTTTTATTATTTTGACGTATATATTTTTTTATAATTATTTTTATTTATTTATTTATTTATTTATTTATTTATTATTATTATTATTATTATTATTACGTAGGGCTATTACACTATTCTTAAATTTACTCGTATATAATCATCTTTTTGTTAATCCAAATGGTAGTCCTACGATCTTCGTCTACCGCATCTAAACATTTGTTCATATTTCTGTGAGATCCCCCATCGATTGGGAAGCAGAACTGAACATTCTTTATAAGGGTGTGGAAACCTCTCTGTAGCAGACACGTTTTAAAAACCTTGAGGGGAAAGCCCGAAAGGGAACAATATCGACTAATGGTGGGCCTGGGCTGTTACAAATGGTATCAAAGTCAGACATTAGACAATGTGCTAGTGAGGAGATTGTTCCTCGAAGGGGGTAGACACCGGGAGATGTGCCAGTGATGACGCTGGGCCCCTACACAAGGCGGTGTGCCAGTAAATGTGTCAGTGAGGACGCTGGGCTCCGAAGGAGGGTAGACACGAGTTGGTATGCCCGTAATAGTTGAAGTAAAAGAAGAAATAAATAAAAAATTATGTTTTTAAGACAACTCTTTCCCCCTCTCTCCACTAACCTCGGTTTCCCCAATTCTCTCCACTAACCTCCTCACCCGTAGACACCAGTTGGTGTGCCAGTAATAGTTGAAATAAAATAATAAATAAATAAAAAATTACGTTTTTAAGACAACTTTTTCCCCAACTTCTCTTCACTAACCTCCATCCAGCAATTCTCTCCACTAACCTTCTGTTTCTCAACTCTCTCCTCAACTACCAACCAAATAGTTGAAGTAAAATAATAAATAAATAAATAATTACTTTTTAAGACAACTCTTTCCTCCAACTTCTCTCCACTAACCTCGGTCTGTTTCTCAACTATTTCTCCTCAACCAACCCTTTACAAACGTCGAAATGTATCACTACTTCATCATAAAACATTAACTTTATCTTAAAATACTATCATGTACTTATGTATTCAAAAACATCTTTAAAACATAAATTTCATCTTAAAACATTGTCATGGACTTATGTATTCAAAACATCTTTTAAATGACACAACAAAAACTAAATAAAATAAATAACATTAAAAGATTAAAACTGTCATCATCATCTATACTCATACGTGGAATTAAACATTTATAACTTTATAATAAAACATAATCTTCATCTTAAAACACTGTCATGGACTTACATGTTCGAAAACATCTTTAAAACATAAACTTCATCTTAAAACACTGTCATGAACTTAGTGTTCGAAAACATCTTTAAAACATAAATTCATCTTAAAACACTATCATTCACTTACGTGTTCGAAAACATCTTTAAAACATGAACTTCATCTTAAAACACTGTCATGGACTTACGTATTCGAAAACATCTTTAAAACATGAACTTCGTCTTAAAACACTGTCATGGACTTACGTGTTCGAAAACATCTTTAAAACATAAATTCATTTTAAAACACTATCATGGACTTACATGCTCGAAAACATCTTTAAAACATAAACTTCATCTTAAAACACTGTCATGGACTTACGTGTTCGAAAACATGTTTAAAACGTAAACTTCATCTGTCATGGACTTATGTATTCGAAAACATTTTTAAAACTTAAATTTCATCTTAAAACACTGTCATGGACTTCCGTGTTCGAAAGCATCTTTAAAAATAAACTTCATCTTAAAACACTGTCATGGACGTACGTGTTCCAAAACATCTTTAAAACATAAACCTTATCTTAAAACACTGTTATGGACGTACGTGTTCGAAAACATCTTTAAAACATAAAAGTCATCTTAAAACACTGTCATGGATTTACACGATTGAAAACATCTTTTAAATGACACAAAGAAAAATGAAATAAAATTAATAACATTAAAAAATTAAAATGTGGCCTTCCAACGGCCTCTCATTCATTCTTTTCCTCAATGAAACCCCTCTATCTCCCTCTATACCTACTAAGGTTCAAACCAACGGACAAAGAGTTACACTAGTAATCAATTCATCATTTTGCCCAGCAAAGCTACGACATCGTTCAGTAGTAATCACTTGTGTGCAATCATGTTGTTCCCTAGCTTGTCAATCCTCTCTTTCATAGCGTTATCTACACTATATGGTGCAATGAGTCTCATTAGGGTGGTTGTGGCATCATGTTCGTCATGAGGTAACTCAACAGTCCTTTCTTCTTCTCCCTCATTTTCCTTCTGTATCATGTTATTTTTCTTTGCAGGTGGATTCCGTGAGGTGCAATTGAAGGTCGTTGGTGTATTCTTGGCGTTGAGGGAAACATGTAGGGTGAGGATGCAAGAATTTCGGCGACTCATCATAATTTTTGCGTCTTTTCTGGCGACTGGTTAATTTTTTTTTTTTTTTTTGGAATCCTTACAAAACAATATTTGGATGGTATGATACAAGCAGCATGATATAATATTGACATATTCAAAATATGTGAAGTTTTGACATAAGTGAGAACGAATTCAAAGGACGAAAGCAAGTAAACTTGGAGCTAGATAGAACTTTAGGTAAGACCAACCAAGTAAGTGACCTTGCTGTCAACTCGATCGAAAGACTTATCTTATGTATGATGATACGTGCCCAATAACCCTTGCACGTGTCATCTATGTTTATATGATATTAAGATGATGCTATGATGTTATGATGATGTGACTCAATATAATATTATGATGATATGACTCGATATGATATTATGATGTTATGATGATGTGACTCGATATGATATTATGATGTTATGATGATGTGACTCGATATGATATTATGATGATGTTATGATGTTATGATGATGTGAATTGATATGACATTATGCTGTATGATAATGATGTCATAATGTCATTGATGGACTCAAGGGGGTGCGAACCGCTTGGGGACACACACTCGCACGTGTGAGTCATGTTTAGGTAAGTACTACACAACTAATTTTGTCTAGATTGAAGGCCACCTCTATAATGGTTTTATCAATAGATGCCTGATCATGAGTTGCATGTGTGTTTGCATTCTTCGACCGCAATAATAGGATCACTTACTTTGTATTTCTTAAAATACTCAAGTCTGTGGGCTACTAGGCACCCATGTAAGGATGACGACGACATCGCAATTAAAGCCCTTAACACATGCATAGAATAGTTGTACTTAAATCCTTAAACCTTAGGTTAGTATTGGTTTTTATGTGTTCAAAGGAGAAGGGTCTACAATTTTTTTCTTCAATTTAAATTTTTATAGCCGATATTTGATATTTGAGATTTATGAATTTTAAATTTGAGTATAAATGTGATTTTTTTTTTGAAATAATTAAAAAAAATAATAAAATGTTTGTGTTGATCTATGAATCTTATTGGATTCAATTGGATAACCAATCCAACTCAATCTCCTAATTGAAACTTGACCGAAGTTCAACTATTTTATAATAAATAAATTAATAATAATAATAATTGAGAAAAATATATATATTATATATATAAATAAAATAAAAAAAAGAACTGATTCGTTGTTCTTCGTCTTCCCGCTGTTGTGCTCTCCACTTAAGGTTGCGAACGCCACACACCGACGCTCTGGGTTTGAATCTTTACGCATTTTCTTACACTGGAAACTCCCTGCTGCCCATTTTAGGTTTTTCTTTGTGCGAACTACCAGTTTCCTCCCCTATTATGTACGCAATTTCACAGGTATATTCCAAATCCTGGTAGTTTTCATGTTTGCATTTCCATTTTGTTTAGTACTTCCGGTTG
Source organism: Cucurbita argyrosperma subsp. sororia (assembly GCA_018691285.1). Lineage (NCBI taxonomy): Eukaryota > Viridiplantae > Streptophyta > Magnoliopsida > Cucurbitales > Cucurbitaceae > Cucurbita > Cucurbita argyrosperma. The sequence goes on along the minus strand of CM031881.1, from coordinate 4,744,450 downwards.
TCTCTGTTTCCTGGCTGCTGCAGTTTGGTGAATTTTGAGTTTATTGGAGAATTAATCTATGAAACCAATCATTGCTCTCATCTTATTCTTACATTTTGTTGTCGTCAGGGTTTTTAACTCCCACCATCATGAAACGTTTGTACTGCCTCCTGCTTCAGTGGTCTTTAACTGAACCGTTGGGTTTGTCTAGAAATGAAGCCGCATTGGTTGAGTTGAACAAAGAATTTAGTCAGTCTGGAAGCCGTAAAAGTTTCCGGGATTTATGTGATCTCGCAGATTTTTTGTTCAAAGAACTTGATCGGAGATTTAAGCGAGTTTTCTATGACTTGAGAACTATTTCTTTCAGCATTTCTCCTGAACATGCTCGTAAAGATAATGATTTGTGGAACTCCATTAAAGAGTTTATGTTGCTCTTGAGAAGTTGTTTGGTTATCTTGACTCTGGTTGCTTTCGAACAAAATGTTGTATTGGAAAAGGTCGGTGTTCTTCTTTCAGTACTCAGGAAATTACTGTATTTGATTACAAGTGGAAAGGAGGAGAAAGAGTCTATCAGCTTGGAGAAGTATTTTTTACATGAATGCAGAATCACTGAACCTGATTGTACTACCTTTGTCTCTGAGGATTTTGTTGCTTCCTTGTGTATTTTAGAACCTTCTGATCCATGCCATCCATTCATATGTGCAGTCCTTGAGGTTCTTACAGAATTTCCTTCTCTTTTTGGGACTTGATATCATTTCTATGCTTTTTATTGCATTTTCACCTTTTCCCACTTGCATGAGGTATTATCTATCGATTACCATGATTCAAATGATTTAAATTTCTTATATCTTGACCAATTAGATGAGAATATTGTAGGCATATTGTAAGGAACTCGCTTGCACAATTGCGCTCACTGGACATAGTCACGTGAAGGACAGCACTGTTATGTTTTGTTAATGTTTATCATTTGGTTCACAATTCTAATATATCAAGGATAGAATTGCCACTTATGCTCTCTGATCTCTGATGTTGTCTGTCTTTGCCGACCATTAAGCTTGAGAATCTTTGTACGTTCACATTATATCGTTTGGATTCCTCGTGGAGTGAGTTACAGCTAGCACTCAATTCTCATGACTATCTTGCATAAAATGTTCACCTTGTTGCAATACGCTTTTTCTGTTTGGTATACTACACTGCCTTTTGTTTGTTTATGTATGTATTATTACTACTACTCGTGTGCTTGTGTTCTTTTGCCTTAGTTTTTGCATTTAGGGGTTTGTTAATAAATGATAGCAACTTAATTTTGAGTAATGATTCATAGGTATTTGTGGATGAGCTTCTAATGCATGGATCATTGAGAGAATACTTTATGCTGGTGGATTCTGCATCTTCTACTACTAAAATGGTATTTATGCACAACTTAGTACATGGTGGAATTGGGACAGTGCTGGAGGTGATTTCTGCTCATTTCATCCTGTCAGTTTCTGATGAGCAGGCATTTCATAATTTCCTCAATAGACTATATTGGGCACAGTTTGAGGATTTAAGAGTTCCTGAATTAAGCCTGACCACGGCCTTATCATTACTTCTAAATCCTGTCATTCTCTCTGCACCAAAATTGTTCCAGGCTCATTTTATTTCACTGGTTTCTGAAGTCGTTGGCATCGGAGTTTTCGTGAAATCCCCAAACCCAGATCATAGGCTTATGGATCGGTACCTTGTAGCATTTGAAAGGGCAATCATGATGTATAATAGACATATGTCTAATTCATATCTGAAAGATGCCTCGTTGAATTCCAATGGCTGTTTTTCCAACTCAAGTGTGCCTTGGAGTAGTGGTCAGCAACCTTTTGGATCTTATATTCAACAGGTTCGGAGAGAAAAGGTTGACAATCTTATTTCCAAGTATGAAAACACTTGTTTATTTTTGAGGGAAAAATCAGAGCTCCTAGCCTTAGCGAGTTCATATGTGGAGGAGAACCAACATATTTTTGATGAACAACATAAAGATGATTTTTTATCAATCCTACATTGTATAGTTCTTGGGGCTTCTCAGGTTGATGTTGACACTAAAATTTACAAGACTGGGTACGCAAGTCCCCATGATATTTTTCTTCTTGCTTCTATATTGAAGTTGATGAGTTCATCATTGTTGCCTGCTGTTTGGTGTCTAAGGCACCATGGAAACTCTGGTGGCCTTAAAACCTTACGAGATGTTTCATCAAGTACAGAGTATGGTTTTATCTTGAGTATCATTAGCTGTTTTGAGGAATTTGATGTTTCCTTACCAAATCAGAATCTCATATCTAAAGTGATGAAATCTCATCCAGAGAGGCATAAAAATTCCAAGTGGATGTTCCTGCATTTTACCGGACTACTGGCATTAAGCTTTTCTAGAGGGTTTGAATTCTTAGTAAAAGACTGTGTACTTGGAATTATGACAACATTGAATTTGTTTGTTTTTGAAGAGGGAGATTTAGATGCATTATCATTATTAGGTGGCTCTGAGAACGCTAAAGAGGTACACTTTATTTTGTTTTTCATGACTTTGGTTTGCTGTGCTCTTTAATTTTTCTTCTCTTTCACTACTACTTTGAATTACCTCTTTTAACTATTGACATATCTCACAGGGTTTGATAGACCTAAAATCTAGTGAAACAGTTGCAGTGGAGTTTAAAAAGATTCAGACATTTCAAATGAGGTACGAGAGCCTCTTTTTGAAATATCTTTGGAATTATTCCATACGGACAAAACGAAACTGTCTCATCTTCTGGATTATGCGTTTATCTGTTTGCCTTTAAATGCATAGTCTATGCAGCTCTCTTTTTTATACCTGTTCTTGTCTCCCCATCTCTTAGATTGCTATTTTTCGTAGTTGGTTTTTCTTCTTTAGAGAGTTTATACGGCCTAAAGAATATTTCAAGCTTTTCTTTTCTTGGTATTGCTCAAGCACCACAATGAGAAAAATGTTTGTAAACCCAAATTCTTCAGCTGATTAGATTAAATTGTTCTCTTCTATATCATTAGCTTTGTTGATTCTTTGAGTTGTATTATTTATCATTAGCTCTTCTTTATGCAGCACTGTTTGCTGCATGTGTAGTTCAGTTGGGAAATTGGTCATTTTTATGACATTAAGATCTGGCTGGAATAGAATGCTTTGACCACATTTTACCGTTAGGAGACTTTTTGAACGGATAAATTTATTTAACCTTCATCTTGCAGAACGGATTCTCTCAAAAGCTGCCATCGAAGAATGCATGATGATTTGGGACAATCCATGGAAACTGCTCCCATCCATAATACTTGTGGAAAGGAGTGTGATATTGGCATAGAGGAAGCGGAAGAAACTTGCAGCGGGGAGATATTTCTCAAGTGTTTGCTAGCAGACCCCAAAGGCTCTTCATCTTATGATGATATAACAGACTTTGTGGAGTGCAAACGTGGGAAAAATTATATGCAGTGGATGAAGAATAGACAAAGATATCGAAAATGGAAATCACAGAAACTGGCCGTATTAAGATGGAAGAAAAAGAAAAGGATTTGGAAATGTATGAAAACAAAAAATAGCTGATTCTCTGTACATAGCTTTCTGGGTATAGTTCTTGACAAAAACTCAATTTGCCAAACTGCACGATGTTCCATAATCAGTAAAAAGGTGCTGCTTCCATCTCTGAGCGTTGGGGGCAACTTTAATTAATCCTGGAATTTGGGCCTCAGACCAGGGTCTTTGATAAATTATTCATCTGGCTGTAGATTGTGCTTGAGGGAGGTGGAAGATATTGCACTTGTTTCTCCATTGCTCTTTGATCTTCCTCGGAGGATAAAGGATTGGCTCTTTGAAGGTATGGTATTATTATTAATGCTTGGAATTTTCTGGCGATGCAGTTTCTTGGTTTTGATTATTTTATGATCTCTCTTACAGAATAGAGTTCTTGGTGGGCGTCTCTACATTCTAAATTCTTCTGTAACTCTACAGTCTCCTGATGATTGTCGGCCATTGGAAAGGGCTTGTCAAATAGTTTTCTTCTTCTTCTTCATCTTCTGGGGTTTACTCTTGTTGATCCATATGCTGTCCTTATGTTCTCTTCATTTGTATATTTCTCATTATTTTATTGATTTTCCTTCTAAACTTGTCAACTTACCTTATTAACAGTTTTCTTTTAAAGATTCATTACATTAAGTGTTTATGAACAAACGGTGGACAATTTAAAGGAAAAACGACACTTTTTTACTTAATGGAACCCCTTAACTCACTGATTGAGTGATAAATTAGAGATGAATATTCCTAATAGTCTGGTTGAGTACTACTCTAGGCCGCTAGAGTGTTTAGTAGATAGGCTGTATTTGATCAAGAGTGAGTCTTACATTGATCAAGAGTGAGTCTTACATTCGAGTTCATAGAGCAAATAGGTAAATGATTATTAGAACACCCTGAGACTTTTATCGATATCCAAGGACCCAAAGTTTATTGGGTACTAGAAAATTTACACTTGTAGAAGGACGTCTGTCACACTAGTAGCAGTGGCTCGAGTAGAGAACTCGAGCCAGCACTAGGATTGGTGATCAAAGCTTAAGAAATAAGTGAATGATTGGACTAAGAACCAGATCTAGACCATAACATTTAGATGGACTATCAATTAGAAAACTTAAATATACTAGAAGAGATAACTTGATACTCGCCGAGTAAATCTATTATTGAAGAGTTATTTTGATTTTATTTTTAGATAGATGAGATGTAGCATGACCAAGACAGCTGTTGTAAATCCTTGATCCAAGTCTAATTTGGTTCTGTCTTGAAACTGGTTTCAAAAGTGTTTAGTTTTATGTCATGCAGTTCCAATTTATAAGGCACATTCCCTTTTTGGCGTTCTTCATGTAAGCAACAAGATGAGACCTCAAACCATTTATTCCTACACTGGAACTTTTCCCTCTCTATATGGGACATAATTTTCATACACCAATTAAATTTGTTTCTTAAGTAGTATTGGTTAGAACATTGAAGAGAGCTTTGATTTTTATGCTCAAGTTACTATCGAGCTTTTAAGCTGATTTAGGCATGGGGGTGATTTTGCAGATCTCTGTAATGAAGCCACAATCCATTAGAAGCAAAAGCCATGCCCTCTGCTGTTCAGACAGTCTGTCTCTGGGACCCTTTACTTCAACAAGTTTAGCTTCACCACGGTACTCACTGTTAAAGCGCCATAGCAACAAATCTGGCATTCCACTCGACCAACTTCGATAATCTTGCGCAAGATGCCGACAGAGTGAAGCCATACAAGGGCCACCAATGCATGTCACAGCTGCCCGAAGCTCGGCTAGTGAGTGTCGGTCCCAGTTAACTCCGCTACATGCTGTTCCCTTGTGTGATTCCCACGACGTAATGAGGATCTCTTCGCCCATGCCATCTTGAATTTTCAGTAGTTGGGACTCTATACTATTCTGTCTCAATAAATAAAAGCTATCTGTTCCAAAATCCAGGGGAGCAGTCTGCAAATGACAGATCTCTAATGTTAAAGATCCTCTAAACTGAAAAGACAAATCTTAAAACTTATAAAACCTTATAAGTTAACAACAGTAACAGTAAAATACTCGTCCTCATACGAACATAACGATGAATACTTTTTTTTTTTTTTTTTTTTTTTTTTTTTTTTTTTTGCCATGTGTGATGTCTCCATTTTCATAACCAGACCATTTATCCTACATAGTTTCAGCATGGCACGTTATAATCACATTGAAAGTACATGTGATTCTGACACGAGCTTAATTGACTTCCATGAGAGCACATGAACGTACGGCCCATTAAATAAATATAACTGACCAGCTCACACTACGGTGTGCATTGCAAACTATGTACCCCAAGAGAAAGTATAGATCAGAGAATGAAAAATTGGTTTTCTTTACTAAAACATACCTGAAATTTTGTACGAAAAACATTTGGGACATCGGAAAATATGACATCCCACATGAGAAGCCCAAAAATGGTTAACCAAATGCCACTTTCTGAATGAACACCTAGCCATCCACCTCCCTCCCCATTATAATACTCGAGTGCAAGCTGCTCAACTGAACATTGATCCCCACTTTCTCCATAAAACCTGCTCTTCATACCTGTTTCACGGTTCAATGGTCGCCCTTGAACGTGTACCTACTTGTTTGCAATGTAAGGCTACAATTATTCACTAACATATACCAATACCAATAACTTTGATATTAGCATCCAACATGCATGTCAAACCTCAGAATAACAGCAACCATGTATAATTAGATACCTCGGTGATTTTCCTCTTTATAGACTCAGCAAAACTAGGGGTTTTCCACCGACGTGGTGGTTTTCCTAAGCGAAGGATGCGCCTTTGCAATGCCATTCTTGAACCAGCTCGAACCCATGGATCTAACAATCCATTTTCAGCTACTGACAGGCTCTCGCTGGGATAGCCCAAATGCTCCAAATCAATTGACAACCTCAAGGTCCAATATCCTCTTCTTCCATCAGGAGTGTTACAACTTAGCAATCGCTTAAGTAGTAGCACTGCATCATTGTACCTACTCAGAAATACAAGTTCCTTTTTAGTCTTGATGAAGAAACATGCATGCTTTAATTTAACAGAGTAATTTCCAACGAACATATTTTTCTCAAAATTATGCAAGAAAAATATGCTTAGACTAGTTTTTGACAATCATTCAAAAAACCCTTTTCCACTGGCTTTTATCAAATTGGCAATTAAAAAAAGGTTACTGGACAACACAAATTACTTCGAAAATACAAAACATTTAATTTACTAAATAGAATAGCCTCCTGACCATCAAACTACAAGAAGTGAAGCTAATTCTAAATGCTTGTCAACTCGAAAAGGAAAAAAAAAAAAAAAAAAAAAAAAAAAAAAACTGACTGCTCTTATTACTGATCAGTTTTCAGTTAGGAGCAAAAAGTGGAAAATCCAGGGATAAAAGCTGGGGTCGCAAGGATGGGTAAGGAAGTCAAATAAAATAGAATGCAGTGCCATTTACGGTTTAGTTTGCTCAGGGTTGGTGAGATAGGGCAGAATTCTACTTTCCACTAATAAGTGTAATAAGAAATAGTATTAAAAAATACAAGTAGGAAAGAAAAAACATACAAACATATTGATTTTATATAAATACAAATGTTCAAGTAGAATAAAGAAGAAAAGGTGATACTTCCTTTCTCACTGCATTTAGGAAACCTAATCAATTCATGTCATGAATGGTGATACTTCATTCAACCCTTTCTGCATTTTTTTATTTTTTATTTTTTTTTATTATTATTATTTTTTATTATTATTTTTATTATTATTTTTTTTTTTTTTTTTTTTTTTTTTTTTTTTTTTTTTTTGTAGTAGTAGTAGTCAGGAGACGTTAAATATCAAGCACAACAAAGAACAAGATGGTTGGCCAAAGCATGAATATATGTGTATATGCATACATTCATGCATATGCATACATTCATGCATATGCATGTCTGTTCATGTATTTATGGAATGGGGTTGGAGCAGAAAATTAATATCTATATTTACCTATTCTCACGCTCAAGAAAGGAAACTCCAAGAGACAATACTTTTGAATAGATCCATGATGCTGTAAAGAATGAAAAGAATGGAACTGATTCAGAGGTAGTACACTGATTTGGCTTCACACGCGAGTTAGCAACTGATACACATCTTAAAACCATTTTGTTGTCCTTCTCGTCAAGAGCTTCATCAATTAGTTGTGCAACTTCAATGGCCTATAACGTGTAAATATTACACAAAGAAAAATATCACAAAGATAAACAAAAATCAGCATAAGAACAAATTAGACCTCTTCATAAGCAAGCAAATCATTTCGATCCAAGAAAATCTGGTCTGAAATTATGCAGCTGTAAGTTGGATACTTGACTATTCCCATATCAACAAGCAGAAAGGCTGACAAATCCTGCTCTCCATTGAGGAAGAAAAGCCTCTGCACAAGCAACAACATTGACATTCTGCGTTAACGAACAGGTCAGAATAAAATCTGATGAAAGTTATGTCAAAGATGAAAAATTGAAAACAGCTACCTCAGCACGCCAGATAAGCAATTCAGCTTTAGAGGATATCCTGACGCAGATGCCAATTGTGCCCAAAATTAGATCTGGAAGTGGTAGACTACAGAAATGATGGGAAAGAAAATTTCAGATCCTAATAATACAGCATAGTTGATGCCTTTGATACACACATGATACACACACACACATACAAAAGGCATGTACCACAGTCCATCTTTGTAGGGGGCCAAAAGAGAGGCAACAAGATCATCCTTTCTCATGCTGCTACTGCAATTCTGAGGCCTCAACAGAAGTATGGGAGAAACATCAGACAAACATGCAAAAGTACAAAATTCTAGAGAGTGAACTGATGGTAGGCCTGAGCATGCCTGAATTCAACAGTTACCCATTTCAGACTTAAGTGATCCAACTTGCTATTTGTTCAATCACCTTTTCAATGGATTGATTTGAAACTTCTTACTGGTGGAAATAAATTTCCTTTTATTATCTTCTTGGTTTACCAGGGAACTCGAAGTTGGCTCCGTTACTGTTTTTAGAGTTTTTGGGCTTTGGATGAAGACAGGCTTCTTATTGGAGTAGTATAAGAATGTTTGAGTTTGCTGCTTCGGAATTCAAGCTTCTTCTTGTAAATACTCATGACCATATTCTCTTACCTTTATAGAGTCCTTCAAAATTTTCAGGCTTCTTCTTGAAGGGTTTGGAGGACTTGAGCTTTTAGGAAAGATTTTTCAATTCTTTTTAAGTAATCGTGGTGTTGGCTGGGAGGAACTTGTAGTATTGAGTGGTTGAGTGTTTTTCGTCGAAAATCGATTTTTAGTGTGGAAATAGTTCTAAGAGGAGCATGTTTTCAAGTCATTCTTCAATGGTTTTTCTCTTTGTCGGGGTGCTTTGTTGTTATTTGAAGGGAGACTTTATTATTCTTTTTTTGCAACTTTTCAATGACCAAACAACGTTCTTGTTTCCTTTTTTTCTTAGAAAAAATAAGGATCTGATTACTCAAATTTTATAGATGATCACTTCGATGAGGTGGATTTTTGGATCACTGGAAAGCCAACTTTAACATAAATTTATACGCACATTTAATTCATAATATAAAGAAAAACATATATTCATATGATGGAAAAAGCAATTGATAATATACAAAATAACAATATTATTGCTGTAATGAAGTCTGAAGATCTTACACCATTGGTTCTAGTTTCCCCTTGTGGACATGTTCAAATGGCCTACGTAGACAGCTAAACAACATTTTGAATTTACGGTGCCATTCAACTCTTCAAATGATTAGGATATATCCACAAACGAGTTATAGAAAAAGGAACACTAAAAGTAGCAAACCTTCTTAAGCATGCACATAAGAACTTAGGGTGCCATTCGACTCTTCAAATCACTAGGATGTATGTACCCACTAATGAGTTATAGAGAAAAGGACACTAATAATAGCAAACCTTCTTAAGCATGCACATGACTTCACGGAGCTCAGAGACAGTGAGAAGATTCAAAATCTGGATCATGTCAGTGTTATCAGCATCATTTGTATCAAAGCAACATAGATAACCTGCTTCTGAAGGTGGAGGGGGAAGGCGACAGATCCAAAACTCAACTTCAAGACTTACAAGAATGATTGTGTATATCGGTGGAAAAATTTACCTGAGAGCTCTTTGACTGCCTGTCTAGAATCCAATACTTCTTTATATGATGTAGAAGACATCCTAAACCATGGTCCTATAAAACAAAATAACAACATGAAGACAAACTGAATAGATAAGTAAAAGTTAAGATGGAAAAACAAGCATGATGGTGTATTGAAGGCCCTTGCACAGAGAAAACCATGCCAATAGAACAAGAAAACAATAGCTTATCCATATCTTTTTTGTGAATTAACGGTCAATAACCAAAAGAAAAAGAGAGCAGCTATCCTGTTTTATAATTGTATCTGTGCCATTATGCTACTGATGGAATGTTGTTCCCAAAAGCTTAGAAGGACGAAAATCCTTATCTATGAAGAAGACTAATTTAATCCTAGCTACTCCCTGACATGTTAACTTTATCATGCCTGAATCACAAGGTTAACAACTTAACAGTGAGAGTTGCAACATCCGCACACTTCCATAAATATGATGGAGAAAACATTTGACCATACTACATTTGATTGTAAAAAAAACTTGTAGGGTCATTAAATTTTAGGTTGATGGCCACCATAGTTTGAAGCTATTTCCTCTAAACCCTTCATTATTTTCATCGACTATAATGGCCACAAGACCAACCCATAGTCGTTCTATTTACCTGTAAAAATTCTTGTTATGCATCATAGGCTTCTCAAAATTTAGCCAGTATGGTCCTCTTTTGTGTACTACACTGAATCACACGCAAATTGCAAATGATGGTATAATACAAAGAAAACTAGAAGGAAGACAAACCTTTACGCATATAAAGCCGGATAAAGAGCCTCTGACTATCATCTGATAGTGAATTGAATATATCTGCCCAAGGCGGAATCCATAAAAGACTCGAAAAACTTGCAAGAAACTGGATAACTGATGATAAATAACTTTGAAAAGATACCTAGAAAACGATTTTCTTCATCGGACAACAAATGGGAGTAACCCTGTAAAACTTCTTGTATCAAAAGAGAAAAGTTCTTCTGATATTTCAATGCATTAGGTGTGAAATTCTTCATTGAATCAATTGCTTGCTGAATTCTTGTCCATAAATTTTTGAACTCAACATCACAATTTTTCTCATCAAGTAAATTGATGTTGTCACACATGACCTCTATGGGAACAACGTCAACAGAACTTCTGGGAGCAGTTGTCACAAATCCCTGAAAGAATCAAGGTCAAAACTCATTTTCCCCTCATCCCGGCAGAAACTTATGATACAAGCCTTTTTAGGTAAGAAATCAAAATTTCATTCAGAGAAATGAAAGAATATAAAGACATACGAAAAAAAACAAACCCTAAAGTAATGGAAATTTGACAGTTACGTAAAATGACTCTAATCTAAAAGAACAAAATCAAGACCATAATTACATAAAGGCTTAGTGACAGACACACACAAAGAGGCATTAAACATCGCCACTTCCCAAATCTCCATTTAGGGAGAGGGCAAAGTGAGTCAAAATATATAATTGTTGGCATCTTGATAGCCAAAAGACGTCCTACCAAGCTAGCCAGAGGGGTATAATTAATTGTTTTTGTCATTGGAATGATAAATTTCTCAGTTACTTATTGAAAAAGCAGAATGACTATTATGACAAAACTAGCTTCCACTCAGATAAATAAGAGTCTAGGAAAATGTCACAGAAAAACAAAGGCCAAACCCACATAGGGAACAAAGAAACAAAGAAAATTATAATAGTAATATTTCTGTTAAAGAGTTATTTTATCTAACTTTGCAGTTAATGTCAACACCTCTAAGGCAAGGGAACAGGGCAAAGATCATATTCCTAATAGAATTTAATTCTCAAAATTACCTACAAAGGCTGGTATTAATTGCATTCTCCCTCATTACCAGATCGTGAAAGAAAAAAGTATTGGTTTAAGAATGAGGTAACTTATTTAATACTTCCTACTTGTATTTCAACAAAGAAATGTTCGATGTATTTGCTACCTGTTTTCTCTCCTTTATTTGAACATTTTGTCCTCTGCTATTAGAATACTATACTGGAAACCGATTTGAAAACATATGCAACAATTCTGCATGCATGAGAATTGTCAAGTGTCAAGTAGGCCAAGAAGTACCTTAAAGCTTAGGCAATACTTCCCAATTAGGGGAGACAAAAACTTAGCTAACTCACGTGGGAGAAATCCAAGCATCTTGCAACATCCAGAATCTTCAGAAATAACCTACATCAAAAGGACAGCAATATTTTTAATGAATAAAGAAAACGTAGAAGGTGCGTTGTTAATAGCCAGAGTTCCTAGTAGCTGTTAGGAGTAAAAATCTTATTTGTTTCCCAGTGCTTTAAGCTTCTCTTTCGGATTAATTCACAAGGTACAGCCTTACAGATGACTTCCTTTTGACACTAGGAGTTGCATGATTATTGTGTCTTTCCTTATCCAAGTATGTTTTAGTATTTCTAGTTTTAAGGTTTCATTACAAGTGTTGAACAAGTTCAGCGGTTCTCCTGGACCTGTTAGTAGTCAGTTTATTTGCTTTAATTATTACGGATAAGTCTATACTCAAGTAGTTAATCTTCTACATTCCTTTTTAACCAAAGCAGTTGGAATTGTAGGAAGCAGAGTATGCTAGTGCTGCAGGCTCTCCAGCGGTAGCAATGAGAATCCTCCACTTAAAGAATGATTCATAAGCTGAATGAAGCGACCTTCTTGTAGTTGGCCTAACCTGAGAAGTTTTCGTGAACAGAGCCGGGCTTCATGTACATTAAGCCTGCTAAAATTTGCATGCTAATTGAGGGACATGGTGACCAATGAAGTACATGGAGCCAGAAATCAGCCAAGGGTATATTTGTAAGACTCCTATGGAAATTCTCTCTATCAAGAACTATACTTAGACTTTAGTTGGACTTGCATTCTCCAGCCTAAGAGGGTTTAGAAGACAGTATCCTTATTTTTTTCTCAGAGGGCTATTGCCAGGGCATAAGTAATCAAGAAGCATGAAATGTCCCGAGCTCCTAATCCTTGCAAATGTGAAAAATTTAACGAGGATAGGAGGAAAAAATATTGAACTAGCATAATGATGGACCTAATAGCTACCATGAAATTAGTCTGCATTGAAACAACTCAAATTAAAAACAAAGGTTATTTGAGATATTTGATAACCATACTACTTTACATGGGCTTCATAGCTCGTAGTCACTCAGAGCTCCGCCCTGTACAAACCCTCCGGTAGGTAGAAGAAACTGCAACACTGATACACTTGTTAACTGCCAAATAGTTCCAACTGCCATCAGAATATGACTTGTCCCATATTGCTTGCTCACATCATGACACATTACATACTACAAGAAGCTTAGGCCCCAGATCCATGACAACGAAGAGTTAATATCATCCACCCTATATTACATTTTCTGACATTTAAGTGCATAAAAAGTAAGGAAGAATAATTTGACTTGTGGGATAAACACTTCCTTGGTACGACTCTGAACGTCATTCAATCATATGTCATCTTGACATGTTTTCATACCCACGGCTTGCTCATGATAATGTCAGAATCTATATTTGTTAAGGCTACAGTTGCAATACTTTATGTTCAAACAGGGAAAGATTATCCAATATAATGACCAAAAGTCCACCATAACAACGGTTACATGCTCAGAGTTAGAATGGATGATATCTACATACCAAAGGTGGGTGAATATTGAAACTCAGTAATTTTTCCAAAATCTCGGAGTTTCAGTTTTGTTTTTTTTTTTTTTTTTTTTTTTTTTTTTGGCTTCCCTGCTGAGTTTATTTTCCGGATGTAAATTTCCAAATTTTCCTGCTAAGAGTTCTCAATGTTCGGTAGTTCATTGTTTCCTTGTCCAAGTGTGTTTTAGTACGAGAACATTTTGGCTATATTAGGATGCATTTACAGCAGTCAATGCCATTATAAGCTTACATCTAGAAAAAAGCAACGCTCCTGTATTTAAGTAGCCAATCTCCAGAAATTTTCAATTAGCCAAGTAAGTTAGAGGTTATATATTTGCAGCATCAATGTAAGAAGGGAAATGGCAGAAGAAATGAACCTTGATGGCATTGGGATCCTTTACATTGGTAGGATCTCTTTCAAGAGTGATGCTTGTTCCAAGATTTAACTCCTTTTCATCACTAAACTTACGACCAACAATAAAAGTTTCAAGAATCATCCCAGATAAATCATCCTTGGTGGTAGTAACCATCCCAGATGTAGCTCCTTTATTCATGGGAGAATAAATTTCTGTAGCACCATTAGTTCCTTCACTATTATTTAAGGTATCCAGTAAACAGTCCCTTTGTGGCTGCATTGCACATTCTTCTAACGAACCGCATTTAATTTTGTCATTCTCATTATAAGATGCATCTTTACGCAATCTATGGACGATGTCCACAGGACCGTCATCGGGACCCACAGAAGACTCATTTTTCTCAAATTTCAGAACATGAGAATGATGTTGAACTTTTGGTCGGGAATAGAAGTTTAATTGAAGAAGAGAGCTCTGTGTCAATTTCCGCTTCGTTCCCCTAGATAAGCATGCATCTGGAAACCAAAGACTCTAGTAAGTATAACAAGCAAAAGATAAATAATTAAACAAATATAGCAGTAGTAGCAGTTAATTATTGTTTAGATGTCTTAAGCTTCAATCGCTCATGTAGAATGTAACGAAGGTTCCAGAAACAGTTGGTACAAGGTTTCAGGTCTCAATAATGCCTCTGGTTCATAATTGATAATACGCAGGACCACACTCAACGGTAAGAATCACAAACCTCCACAATGGTATGATATTGTCCACTTTGAATATAAGCTCTCATGGTTTTACGGTTGGTTTCCCAAAAGGCCTTACATTCCAATGGAGATGAATCAGGGATCTCCACAATGGTATGATATTGTCCACTTTGAGCATAAGCTCTCATAGCTTTGCTTTGGGCTTCCTCAAAAGGCCTCATACCAATGGAGATAGTATTCCTTGCTTATAAAGCCATGATCATTCCCTAAATTAGTCAATGTGGGACTACATCCCAACCATCCTCAACATTCCTTACTTATAAACTCATGATCAACCCCTTAATTAGCTGACGTGGAACTCCTCTCCCAACGGTCCTCAACAATTCTCCCCTCAAATAAAGTACACCATAGAACCTCCCTTGAGGCCTATGGAGCCCTCGAATAGCCTCCTCATGATCAAGGCTCGACTCCTTCTCTAGAGCCATCAAACAAAGTGCACCTTTTGTTCGACACTTGAGTTATTTTTTACTATACCTTCGAGACTCACAACTTCTTTGTTCAACATTTGAGGATTCTATTGATTTGGCTAAGTTAAGAGCATGGCTCTGATACCATGTTAGGAATCACAAACCTCCACAATGGTATGATATTGTCCACATTGAGCATAAGTTCTCATGGCTTTGCCTGTAGTTTCCACAAAAGACCTCATACCAATGGAGATGTATTCCTTATTTATAAACCCATGATCAACCCCTTAATTAGCCGACGTGGGACTCCTCTCCCAACAATCCTCAACACTCATTTCCCTTCGTATAGCGATCCCATTTAACAAAAAGGTTTAAAAAGTAAATTATCAAATACTCACAAAAAAAAAAGGTACAAACTCTACTTGCAGCACCAACAAGATACTTAAGATTGAATTTTATATAATTGCAACAGAGGTTTTGCTCAAATATTGAAAACTACCTTCTTTATTAGCAACAAATGTTCGAAAACTGTAATCTGATCGTTATGACAAAAGTTAGTTTCTTTCAGCTTGCTGATTCGCAGAAACTTGGAAGTTTCAACGCAGTACTGCCTCATGTAGTATTTAATGACACACGTACCCCAAAAAAGAATAGAACCTAATAGAAAGCTATAGTTCATTAGATGTATCGAGCACATCAGAACGATAAATATTCATAGAGAGGGTAAATTTAACGTGCAGACTTTCTGTATACATAATATATAGAATTTTTCAATTCTATACTTGAAAGAAGAAAGCGTTAAATTCTAAATTTTATAATCTTTCAATTCTACAGAATATTTAAACTCTGAAAACTTAGGAATTCTATATATATAATCATTCAATTCTATAAAACCTTTTTAAATCTAAGATGAGCTAAGAGGCGCAATTGCCTCCTTCCTTCCTTATTCGCTCAGCCATGGGTTTACAGGGATTAGATTACATCATTGAATAATGAAAAATGTTACTGGAAAAGAGTTAAGATAAGAAGAATACCCAGATGGGAGTTGATAATGGAGTCTTCCCCATTTACTCTGCTGCTGCAAACTGGGCAAGTAACATATTTCCCAGAGCTACTGGTTTCAGTTTCCCCATCTTTATGAGCATCCGGAGTTTTCACAACAGGAAGGGGCTTGCAATCTTCATCAGAGCAGAGATTTAAAGTGTTCTATAAAATTCAAAAAAAAAAAAAATGTATGAGACAAGACTGAAGAAAGAATTCAAAATGCGATCAGAAGAACAAGGGAGCAATAAATTCCTACCTCGACTGGAGAGGAGAGGAGAGAAAGACGATTAGGAAGGAAGCGTCTCCGTTTCCCTACCAATCGGACCAAGCTTTCTCTTCCTCTTAACATAATTGATTATGGTGAGAATAGGATTAGCCCTGCTTGTTCAGTGCGTTAATTGTTCGTCCCAAATTGCGAATCTCCGAAGAGATGTCCCCTCCTGCAATGATCGAGTTCATATCACACTCAAGAACCCATAAGAAGTAGGAGGGAGCGGGAAATGGTGTCAAATTCGCGCGACCACTGGGATGAACACCCTGTAGGAGTTTTTAATATTATTACTCTAATTTTTGTAAATTTTTATTAAAATATATATATAGATAATCCTTCTCTCTCTAATTGTGAATTTTAAAACTTTTAAAAATTATTTCGTCAAATTGTTGCTACGATCTTTCAAAATGTTAATAAATTCAAAGAAGACAAGTTTGGCCTGGATTAAGTTTGATACATGAATTATGTATATTAAACCACTAAAACAATTCCTCCTTTCATCCTCCTCTTAGAACTCTTTCATCCTCCTCTTAGAACTCGATGACCGTGAGCTCAAGAGTTCAATTGGATTAGACTTGCTCCGTGATTACAAAAATATTACAAATTGTTGTATATCTAATTTGTCATTATTGTGGTAAGATCTTTGCTAGCTGTTTCATTAAGATTTAGCTAAAAAAAAATTTTACGAGCTAATCTTAAAACCAAATATTTCAATATCAAAAGTAACTCTTCTTGTTGCTTGCATTCCAATGATTAGTATAGACGGTCACATGCTCACTTGTTCATTGTTTCGTATTTATAAGTTCATTTTACTAATTGTTTTCCTCGTACTTTAGAAACGATTTCCATATCTCAATCTATGTATTAAGTTTCCATCAACATTTCCACATCTCAATGAATTCACCATGAATTCACCGTTAACTTAAACGGTGATTTAATATTTCTTTTTATATGGTAAAAAAAACCATTGAAATATAAAAATGACAATAAAATGTAATTGATGTAGTGTCATAGATTCAATATTTTTTGAATATTTTTTTTATGAGTTTTCACAGATTTAATTGCATATATTAGTTGAGAATTTACAGGGTGAATGCGACCTGAAATTGGGACCTGGAAACAAGAGAAACCAGTTCCCTATTTGACAGACGGCAGATGCCAATCAAAGTTCATCAGCCTTTTGAGCAACACCTGTTGAGAAGCATTCAAAAGCAACTATACATCTCACTTGAGAACCAAAGCACCTCTAGTCATTCATCATCCACAATTACCACTTAATTTCAATCTGAATAATAGCAAATAAAAAGCATTCCCCTCGTGTTATTGGGAAATTGCAACACAGATTGGAACAGCACTGTATTTGAATATGGAAGCAAACGCCAGTGGGCAGTGCATATGACACCTAAATTCGGTCTGATTCATTGTGGTAAAGGAATGCAAAACCCTACAATTTAAGGACTTTTTACAGCTCAATGCCCATTTCAGATCCCTGTCTTGACAGCAAAGTAGTAAAGTATCATTGTTTAATTTTCCCACTAATCTCTTCCCAATTGTTGCCTGTGGTTACCAAAACGAGGGGCAATAGATGTGCATGCATTATAAGAATTTCATTAAACCTGATCAAGCTTATAGTTCATACAAATTTCATACAAAGAAGAGTCCTGACTTTACAAGATTACAAGCATGCACAGAGAGAACCCCAATTTCCTACAGAAATGAAACACTGCTGGACCCCTATTAAATAGAGTGTTTACAGGCACAGAATATAATGGGGAAAAGGTCTATGAGGCATAGAACAGGTCGTGTCCTAGGCACTAGCACTTATCCTTTTTACTGCTGTTAAGCACTCTGTGGAGTTGAAAAGCTTCACCTTGATCCCCATTCAAAGACCTTCTTACCAAACAGCAAGCAGTAAGCTGCTTGAGTAACCGTTCGAGATGTGGATGCAAGCAACCTTGCAAATCTTTCACATTCGGATTAGTTGATAAGACCATGGCATTCACTGTGTCAGCTACAATTTCACGCTGTGTATCCTCAAGAAGATAACCAACAGGGGACTCTTGTGGTCGTTCATATGCCAGCAAAGCAACAGAGTCCTGAGAAAAGGGAGTTCAATTGAATAGTTACAACAGGGTCTTATTAAACCATACGGAGAGGATCATGCGCTAGAAATCTATGTTGCAAACGAAAAACATCATTCTTCAACAGATGGGTTGTAGTCTAGTGTACTACATTTCCAACTAACTTCAAGGATTTAACATTATGAATACGTAAGTGGCATAAGAAATCCAAATGAAAAAAAGAAAATATAGCTGCTAACCCACTGCTTTCAAAGATTTGATTGGAGGAGAAATAGAACTTTTGAGAATGTTCACAAAAATTTTCCAACTTTGGGTCCAAGTGACATTTTATCATTCCTAGGTGTACTCTCTCTATACAATTTTGTAATTATGCGTCCTTTTCTATAAAGACCACTAGCAGAAGTTCATTATATTTTCCTTTGGTTGCTGATGGGGATGGGAGGACAGCTGATCTTCCATTCTTTTGGAACTTTCCTCTCATCAATGAAATGTTTGTTTCATATTAAAAAAAAATGGAAAATCAAACCTAACGCCAGTTTTTTCAAGTAAAGTGAGTGAAGACCTTTGATTACATGTTTCTTCATTAGCCTTCCGGAGAAGTTTTGGCATATATTAGACTATTCTGAGTAACACCTTAGTGAAGATATGGTTCACAAGATCACCTACGTTCTTCTAATTACAATGAAGCCTCACCCAAAAACCCTTGTACAACATTGTTTAAAAATAATAACCATAATAAAAATAAAACCCTTGCACAGCTTGGGCATTTTTTGGGAAATCTAGTGCGCATTAGTAGGAAACAACCCTTTGGCTTCATTACTAATAGTTTGGCAATTCTAATAATGTTTCATGGTGAACTAGAGTAGGGTTTTACAATCTACCTAGTTTCCCCATTAGGTTTGGACCCAATCCACTCATCGACTTATATTTCTTGGGATACAACTGTTCTTGTTACAAGAAGGTAAGTTTTAAATCAATTTAAATTAAATTTTCTCCTTAAAACACTTTGTAGTTTTTTCCTCGATCAAAAGTCCAAAACTCTGGCACTTTTGTTTAAACCCCACACTCCAAACAACATCGTTATGATTCTTAACTTATTATATAAATCTTGTATTCCTAACCAGGAAAAAAAAAAACAATCTTGTTTACTTATGGACAGCACCTTTGCAGTCAACATATAAACACTTCTATCCTAAAAAATCTTTGCATGAACAAACATGTAAATGACACTAGAGCAGAAGGAATTGCGACTTGTACTAAATGCTTCCACACTCCTACTAAGAAGAAAAATCTCAGTACCTGAACTAGATCCTGAAACCCAGGCAGACCATAAAACTTTGCCAGTTGATTCCTTCCATATTTAACAGCCTCCTCTAGTGCTCCAACCTACACATAATAATAGCAGGAAACTAAAAAAACAATTCAGATATTACATTACGATTTCAAAACATGTGACATTTCCATATTTCAAGAACGAAAAAAGTACCCTGACTAACTCAATGAATTTTTGACAATGAAGGAGAAAGCACGTAGCTGATTTTTCATCCTGCAAAAAAGCAAACTTCTTATCACTACTTAATAAATAATAGATCTTTGCAAGAAGATTGTATTTGAGTTGATTAAACTAGGATGCAAGGAAATAAAAAACTGATGTAGTGTATTTCTTGAGCACTTTCATTATTTCATGTGTGGTTTCTTGGGCCTTCATATTCGTTTATTGGCTGTTATTAATAAGTTCTTCATCCTTGGTTAAATGTTTTTTTTTAACCAAGGGAAAAGTTTCATTTTTTTTTTTTTTTTTATATATATATAAGAGACAATTTCATTGATGATTGAAATTTACAAAAGGGATGTATAATCTAAAAGTTTAAATTTTAGGATTTACCTCAATTGGTTTGTTGATTAAATCCATCGGTTGATTAAGACTTTGTAGGCTGTTAGTCTATAATTACTTGTAAAAACAAGCTTTTTTGACTAATTGCAAATTCAGTAAGAAGTTTCTCAGAGATTTTACATTAAAAATTAAACTCATTCGGTTCAACGAAGAAAAATCCTGGTATATATTTGGCAATACAGAAGAGAACAAAGAACTCAGAAAAACAAGAAATAAAGATAATCAAGTATATATATGCATAAAAGACGAGATAAATCAATACATTGGAAATACAGTATCCTAAAACTCACAGCAATCCATAATGGTGCACTGACAGTGGGGATAATTTCTTCTCTTTTTTTCAAATAAAGAATTATTTTGAAGACTCAAAAGATCGATCAACCAAATTGAGTTTTCACTATTATTCGGATGTACTACCATAGATATAGATTTGTTACAAGTCTAAATTAGACTGCTGTTTTTCATATCTATTTTCAAAAAATTGGAGAAATGCTAACTAAATCTAAATTCCTTAAATACTAGGTAATCTAAATAAATCCGTAAATAATAGGTAACAAAATAAAATAAATCTAAATAGATCTCTAGTTACTAAGTAACAATATAGATAAGATTAAATACTGGATTACACAAATATTCCTTAAATCAGGTTTTTTCTTCAACAATAAGGTCACTCAGAAACACCAAGATATACCAAGGATTAGTAATTGAGGTTTTCAAAATTATCCAAAAGATCAGCTAATCAATAGATCGTATCCTATAGCACTCCTTAGCACTGGAAATAATATTCTATTTCGGATTTCTTATTGTTTTTGCTATCAAATCACTGATTATATCCTTACGGACATGGCTACCAAATACCCACAAAGAGACACACTACAGTACGTATATGCTTCTATAGCCAAAATCTTATAAAAAATATTGAATTAGTTTCACACGGTCATTCTATCTTTATATCGTGGTTGAGCATAGAAGGCATAATTCAAATAATTTATGCCTGCTTGAACATCTTTACTTGGTTACATTTACATGATGGCTAATTATGGTCATAAAATATGAAAGTTGAAATGTCTTCTGAAAGGTGAAGGGTTTTGTTTTAGGCTATAAAAATTCATGTATGTTGTTGTAAAGTAGACTTCAAAATGAAGTAAAAAGAGCATTTGTGCTTTCTTTTAGTCAAGGGCTAAGTTTTTTTTTGCAATTCTATATAGTTTAGATGACATATTTATCTTGTTTGTGGAGTGATTCAAATCTCTCACAAGTGTTATTGCCTTGAGATATTTTATCAACAAGGCAATCCAAATCTTTCTTTCCCTTGCGGGATTCCTTATCATTTTGAGATTATTGGATATATTTAGATATAAAGATCTTATTATTCAATCAGGTTGTTAGATCATTTATAATGAAATCAAATTGACATGGGAATTTTTGCATTTGTAAACTAAGGGTTTGCACGTCTAGGCACTTATGAAGGTTCTTAGATTCAACGTCTAGGCACTTATGAAGGTTCTTAGATTCAACTGGCTAGAGTTCCATATCAACTAGCATCAAACAATCTGTTTGTTCTGCCATGTCAGCCTAATGGTCACATGGGTGGGCCACCAGGCATCCTCGATGTCTATGTGTATGCCTCGACCAAGCTAGCTTGTATGCACTGCAGCCTTGTCTTCTTATTTCAAGTGTGCTGCCCATGCCTATTCTGACATTGGCTCATGCAAGGCCCACAGCCGTGTCACGTCTCAAGATTGAGATTTTCACACTTGGCCACCTTCCATCCCAAATTCTTTCTTTTTTTTTTTTTTGGGGGGGGGGGGGGGGGGGGGGGGGGGGGGGGGGGGGGGGGGGGGGGGGGGGGGGGGGGGGGGGGGGGGGGGGGGGGTGGGGGGGATGAACAAACAAAGCTTCATTAAGGACAAAGGAAACGATACAAAGGGCATACAAAAATAAAGCCCCGAAAAAAAGAAGGAAAAAAAAAAGCTTCAATCAAGTAAAATAAGACCTACAGGATAGTTAACAAAAAGCTTTTTAAATCACCAATCAACTCAAAAGCTTAAAAGTTATAGATTATGACCGGTGTAGATAAGGGTTTACAACACAAGATAACATTACTAAGCAAAATAACCCAAAACTTGTAGCCAAAGTACACGTCATAACGATGCTAGAACACTAGAGATTTTATGAATAAAAAACGGGCCACCTTCTTGGCGTACAAGTTATGGATCTTAAATCTTAGCCTTAATATGTCTGAAATCATATACAGTTGGATATTATACGTTTTTCATATGATAAAGCAAATGTGAAAATTTGAATTAAACAATGGTTCACCTGAACAATCTGCGGATACCACTCACTGAGCTTTCCAAGTGCAACATCAATCTCCCCCTTCCTGATCAGCTTCATCGACAAAAAATAAAAATAAAAAAATAAAAACTGATCAAAAGCAAAGTACCATACTGGCTGATAGAATAACATAACTCGTTTTGATGTGTGGAAGAAAGAAACAGTGCTAAGAAGTATTATATTCGTTAAGTAGAATCTGATTGTTCTATTTCTTCTACTTTTTTATATAGAAAATAGAACCACCAAAGCATATAAACAGACAAGAGTCTAAGCATTAGTTTCGAAAGGAAAGAGTTCAATAGAAGGGAAACGAAGATAGGAAATGCACCTACCTAGACCCTATGTCTAAAGAGGTAAGAGGGGATGACAAATTGGCATTCAACAAAAAGGGGGAAATTACAAAAGCATTGATTTCAACAACTATATGTTAAAAAAGAAAAAAGACGACAATTATAAAATTTACAATGTGCATCCATTATGCGAATACAGGAACCTGACTCATTGTGCAAACAAGACCACAGATTGCAGGTGAAGGCAAAGAGAATTTTTGTTTTGTTTTGTTTTTCTTTTTTTTTTTTTTTTTTTTTTTTAGTTTTTTTTTTTTTTTTTTTTTTTTTTTTTTTTTTTTTTTTTTTTTTTTTTGAAGAACAATATTTTAGTTTCCATATTTAAGAGATACTTTCTCCTTTCTGTCCGCAGCTTTTACAGTGGGCATCCAGGTCTATATATATGTATATAACCAAACTTTCATAGAGAGAAATATAAGAATACAAGGAGATACAAAAGTAAAGCCAACAAAAGCAGGTAAGTTGAAGAAAGGACCTCAACTCAGGTAAATAAAGACCATTCAGACCTAATAGGTAATACAAAAATGTTACAACACGAAAGCCCACAAAGAGATGTTAAAATTAAAAAGGACCCAAACATCACTCAAAGACCTCTCGAACCTTCTAAAGATTTTGTTGTTCCTCTCTCCCTAGCACTTAACATCTTTATTTAATCATCTGATGCTCACCTCCACCATCAACTCCTTTATTCACAATCCTTGGATAGCTTTTGAACTAATTATTGGTAAACGCTTCACATTATTAGCAATGTTGCAAACATTGTCTCAAACTCACAGTTAAGTTACTTGATTCTAGAGGTGAAGAGAAACTGCAGAACTGGTGAAATAGCCCCACATCTTGATAAACCTTAGTTTTGATAATCAACTTCCATCAATTCTTCTTCAATTGAATTTAATTAAGAAGGTCATGAGAAAAAGTGGTTGGAAGATTCTTTCGATTCTTTTGCTACCTTAGCTTCTTTGGGACTGGATTCCTCTTCCCTCTGCCCTTAGGTTGTCTTCCTTTTTCATTCTTATACAAACCAGGTTTCTTATAATAAAAAATTTATCATTCTTATTCTTTTTCAACAATAAAAGAACATTCTTTTTTGCTTCAAATAAAATATTCAACAGTGCTTCAAAAAGCAGGGCAAGAAAACAACAGAGTTAAAGACACATTCTGACAATTGTACACAAATTTATAAATAAAAAAACAATAAAATCGAGGAACAGCTCCCCACATAAAGAACAAATGCAAATTCACAATCCAAATCCATGGAAGTCTGGTGAAATAATTCATACCTGTCTTAGAGTCTTTCTCTGGCTTAGATCATACATGATATCTTGCTCATCAAAGCCATTTTCCTGAGCTATATAGATAGGAGGGACAGTGCTTTTGCACGCCATATCAAATGCACTGAGTGTATCCTCATAACCATAATGTTGCAAGTATGAGCGCACTATTCTGGTGAAAAAAAACATAACTGTCTGCGATCAGAGATCATATTCACTCTGCTGACATTAAATGAAGTAGTTACATAAGTAATTTAAGAATATGCATAAGTAAAAGCCCGTCCCTCACTCAAAATCTATTCTGCTGCTTTCTTCTGTACTATCATCATTTTCAATGAAATGCATATTCCTTACATTCATTCATTCATGCATCCATATATGCACTGTCACCGTCCTCAAGGAAATTCCTATTGCTTACATTCATTCATGCATACACACAAAGAAGCAATAACATAAGTAGCTCAAGAATATGCACAAGTAAAAGCCCGTCCATCACTCAAGCACTATCCAGCTGCTTTCTTTTGTTACTATCACCAATTACATTGAAATGCCTATTCCCTACATTCATTCATACATCCAGATATATAATGTCACCGTTCTCAAGGAAACTCTTGTTCCTTACATTCACTCATGCATACACACATCCATATATGTATATATATCAACAGCACTTGCTAGTTAGGTGGCTTCTCTATGTAAATAAATAAATTTAATACTAAAAAGGTGGCTCCTGGATGATGGAAGATTATCATTATACGTAATCAAGGAGAAAAATATTATTGGGAGTACAACCAAAGTCGAACATTATTAGATAAGGAGAAGATCAAGGGTATAGAAATGAGGACACCCATCCCCATTGGTATGAGGTCCTTTGGGTAAAACTCAAAGCAAAACGATGAGGGTTTGTGCCAAAGTGAACGATTTTCTGTGGAGATGTGAGAAAGGTCGTTCTCTCTAACAAGTGGTATCAGAGTGATGTCCTTGACTTAGTCATGTCAGTAGAATCCTCTCGCGCCAAACAAAGAAGTGATGAGTCTGAGAGAGACATAGTCATGTAGCATTGTGGATGAGCCCTCAAATGCCTAACAAGTGTAGTTCGAGGGGAGGAATTGCTTAAGGTGTAATAAAAAGTAGACGACATCATGTAACCCACGATGTGATCTATGGTATAGCTTTACAGATAAACGGTGTAATCCAAAGAAAATTTGTCTGGATGAGAGCTAAGTCTCGATGAAGCCAATGAGTTGAACGGTTGGAATGACTATTGAAGAGAAGTACAATAGTACTTTGTTTGAGTGAGGATTGTTGGAGTGCAACTAAAGTCCCACGTCACCTAGTTAATGAGAAGATCATAGGTATATCAGTGAATACAACATAATGGCACGATGCCTTTTGGGTAAAACCAAAACAAAGCCATAAGGTCTTATGCCCAAAGCGAACAATATCATACCAATGTGGAGATATGTGAAGAGTCATTGTCCCTAACAAAATACATTTTTGGGTCATGAGATTTAAACTTAGTTTCTATTTGGTCCCTAGAATTTTTAAATTAACATTTTTGGTCCTTCAAACTTAAATTTTGTTTCTATTTGGTCCCTTAAGGTTTCAAAAGTGACATTTAGGATTCTCAAATTTAGAATATGATTTCTAAGCAGCCTCTTAAGTTTGAGATTGGTTTCTAAATGGTCCCTTGTAAAGTAGACAGTAATTGGGTTAATGGAACGATGACATGGTAGTTAACATGCTCTAACTAGACTTTAATGATATGTATTTTCTTTTAAATGAGTTAAAATCTTGTCTATATTTTTGTTTTTATATTTAGAAATTAATTAGATACCAATTTCAAACTTCATAGATCAATTAGAAATCTTTGAAACTTCAAGGACCGATTGGAAATCAAGTTCAAAACTTAATGACCGTTTATGTCATTTTTAAAATCTCAAAAATCAAATAGAAACTAAAATCAAATATCAAGAACCAAAAGTGTTAGTTTAGAAAACTTAGGGAACAAATAAAAAATAAGTTCAAATTCCAAGTACCAAAAGTGTATTTTACCCTTTAATCAATCTCATAGATTATCTCATTGATACACTGATTCTATAATGTTATTTTATCAAATAGCAAATCATCTCACAATTTTGTAAACCAATTAGTCTGTCTGAGAAATCTTCTCTTTCTTTGGGTGCTCAAGAGTTGGCCAATTGGTTGAAAGCTCATGAAAAGGCTATAGGGTGCCCTGATACTAGCTACAGTTTATCAATAGGCCTACGGCCAACTACCCATGAATTTCCTAACTACTAAATTAATCCTCAACTAAATATTGTATGGTCAAATGGTAACTCAACAATGTCAAACTTGATAAACTAAAGAAGGGTTAGAGGATTTTAGGATACTTAAAAATAATATTTTTTACCTATAACTGACATTTGATGGCAAAGATAACTTCTCAATGGTGGTTTGTTGCTTCATCCTCTCTTGTGCTTCAAATACCTAAGAACAACAATACAACACAGGAAAAATATCAACATGCATTTCGGTTAACCATCTCTAAGTTTAGATTCTACTGCCACATGCATGCAGCAACAACCATAACAACTTGAGCTCAAAAGAATTCTTTCAGAGCATGATTCCTGTTTCTGTAACTCCAAATATTCGGCAAATCACAGAATACAACTAGGAGAGAAACTTCCAGACATTGTATCCAGAAGGCAAAAGGTACACACAATTTTATTAAACGGTACCTATCTAGTATTATCTATACGTGTGTATGTACGTAGATAAAGGTTAATAAAATAAAATTCATATTCATTATGGGTGACAAACAACTATTGAAGAAACGATAAACTTCAAAGTGTTCTAGGAAAATATTAATAGTGCAAGAATTTTACATCTCATGAAACTTAATTTTAACAAACAGAAAAGTTTTTAACTCAGCAAGAAGGGGTTTTCTTTTGTAGAAAAGGTTAAGTATTTTCGGTACTATCAAGATTTAAACAAGTCTCAGAGAGAAAATACGCATTCTGCAACTACATTTAATCCATCAGTATAATAGACTTCTTTTTTTATAAAAAAAAAAAACATCAAAAAGAGAGAAAATGTCTTCTTACAATGATCAACTCAAGTACCCATGATTGAGAAAAAAGAAACCGAGGCTATGTGGGTATAATTGGTTATGCATGGGTTTAGTGCTGGAAAGGAAATAGTTTTTTTAGACAAAACATGGGAGAAAAAAATTGAGACATAATGTCTTCTTGTCAAGAATAAATATAAGATCCTCAGACACTTGAAGGAAACTGGTATTTAAGAGGACGTAAGTTCAGAAACTGACCTTGAGATCAAATGCAAATGGTTTCTGTCCAAAGTTGACAAGCACCCTGTCAGATTATAATAAATTCTCTCTTAAGAGTCAAGATATTCATAAAAATTATATAACAAAACTTTCATAAAAATAAAGTAAGAAGTTAAATTCAATAGCACAAGGATCTTAACATATTAGTAACACAACAATCACCTAGTTGTATATTGTAAGGCTGCACAAAGTCCAAATGAAGCCACTATAAGAAGAGATGCTTCAAACTTCAATTATCATTTATCACATGCTAAAACTTGAAAAACTTTAAGAGGCCTAAAAAAGAGAAAAGGAAAAAGCCATTGAAGTTTGCCACCATTACAATCATCATTGAAGCTTTGTGGACCTCAAGCCTCTGTGCAGTCAACATCAGGGAAGTGATTCAGAATATGTTCCCTAAAAAGATGGATAAACCAAGCTGGTTGTGTCACCTATTCATTTGGTGTAAACAGGCCAGGTTCATTTGGGATCATACAAGTGCTTCATTTCAGTGGCAGATGGCACTTCCTCTTGACATTCGGGATCTCCTTTCTCTTATGTTCACAGGGCATCCATTCAAGAAAGAAAGGAAGATCCTTTGGCTAAACTTCATTCGGGCTTGAGTGTAAGTCTTGTATCTTCTCAGATAAGGAACAAGATCTCCAAGCTCTTCTCACACATCAATTATTTTCCTGTTCTCTTACACGGTGGGAATTGAGCCCCTTTGGTAATTATAGCTTATCTACCCTTATGACCAACTGGAAGAGTATTTGAAATCCATTGGATCGAATATCATCATTTTTGTAATTTCATTTTATCAATGGAAAGAAGAAGAAAAAAAAAAAAGATAAAAAACCAAGCTGATTGTGTACTCTGTTATGCAAACGAGAAGACCCAATCAAATGAGATTGATTGGGTCCAAAACTTATCCTTTCCAATCTAATGGAAAATCCATATGGTCTTCAAAGGTCATTAGTTGCAAGAATGTCGGTGTCTTTGGTCAGCCTGGAATGTTTTTTGGTCATGTGATTCTTCTTTGAAGGTTGGCTCACTGGCAGTTTCAAGAATTAGAACTTAGGATCCTTCCAGCCTCGGTTTGTCCCCTTTGCTATGTCAATGGTGATTGTCTCTACATATCTACTTACGTATTAGCACAAGCTTTTCTCCTTCTTCAAAGATTCATGGGTTCCCTACTCCAATTTGAAGGGTTTCTTCATCAGTTTATCCTTGGCTTTCATAGGCTTTGAAGCTTCACCTTTTTATGGTTAATCACGATTGTACCGCTTCCTTTGGTCCTTTTGGATGGTCAAGTTATTCTGAGTCTTCTTTGTCTTGATCGACTTAAGTCTGCAAGATTGATAGCTTAAGATTTTCTTTTTTGTGTTCTCTTTGTAAGCCCTTTGTTGGTTTACCTAGATAGTCTGTTTCTCATTTGGAATGCATTTATTTCCCTTATGAAATTTGTTTGTTTGATTTTTGTTTTCTTCACTCCCTTGTGGAGTTTGTATCTTTAAACTGTTTGTCTCTTTTTATTTCCAACGAAAATCTTGATAACTATTCAAAAAAAAAAAAAAAAGTAGTATGGTAAAGTTTTTTCATTGTCTAATTTCATACAAGTGGATTGGTACCCCAGACATTGCGTGTGTGCATGTTTTTTCCCCTTAAGTTTAATCAGAAAGTTTTGTGATACTGGCCCCTTGAGATTGGGAAGCAAGTTAGCTGTGTTACACCAGGCATTCTAGAGACAAAAAGAAGAAATACTTAATCAATGAAGCTTTAGATGAATCACTATTCTTCCAGGTGAATATAAGAACATGCTTTAATAAAACCGCCAACGGAAATACGGGAAGGAAAAGGAACAAAGAAAATGAAGTTCTTTTGAACTTTGTGTATGCAGACATCAGAGTTAAACGCTCCTACAAGAAGTCAAAGGGGATGCCCAAACCTATCCAAATCGGTGCTCTCTGTTAAAGGGCAGAGGAAAACATGGGACACGTTTTTTTTTCCTCTTGTTGGAAAGGTTGGACATCATTGCTACAACAATTTGATAACAGGCCTTCGATAATCAGATGCTATTCTCCACTGTTCTGTGGTCAAAGGCTTAGAGGAAAAGCACAAAATACTGTGGCTCACATGCAATAAAGGCTCAGGGAATCTGGTTAGAGAGAAGTTACCAAGAATTATGAGAATGGAATGAGGATTTCAGGAAGGCTTTCTATTTTTCTTCCTGGTGTTCCCTGTCTAATTCATTTTATAATTGTACTCATTTTCTAATGAAATCAAATACTCTTTTTATAATAAAAAGTGTGCTTTCAACCCCTAAAGAGTAGCCCCTTTGGCTAAGGCCTGCAGTCTCTAAGTAGCACCTACCTAGATGTCATGTGTTTGAAACTTGTCAGGTCCCTGGACATGGTGGATGGGCTGCAGCTTATGATTGAATTCTTTATCCAATTTTTTGACACATCACCTGTAATAAAGTTACTTAGTTTTCTATCAAAGAAAATACAATACCCAAAATGTTTTTTAAAGATATAGGATGGAAGCGGTTTAATCTCTCTCGAGGAGGTAGGCTTACCCTTTGTGGTTCGATTTTGTCAAGTATTCCATTATATTACACGTCGCTTTTCCTTATGCCCCACATGTGCGTGAGTTGGGAAAGGCTGATTCGTAACTTCTTTTGGGAAGGGAATAATGGGGGTAAATCTAATCATTTGGCTTTTTGGAATTTACCCTCTCAGCTCCCAAGTGACGGGGGGTAGGTTTCAGTATTGGTGCAGGAAAAAATAGAAATTTTGCTCTTATTGTGAAGCAGACCGAATCTTAGAAGCCTGTGGATAAACAATTCCAAGATTTTGGAATCAAATGGATTCTTATACATCTTTCAATTTGGGATTGGGAAATTGGATTTGGAAAGATAATAGGGCATGCGACTCTCCTTTAAAGACACGTTTTCCTCAACTATTTACCATTTCTTTTTCTCCCAATGGTGTGGTGGCTAATTTTTTAATTCTCATCACTTATCTAGGTCTATTGTTCTCAGGAGGCTTCTTAAGGATGAGGAAATTTTATATTTTCAAGCATTGTTGGGGTTCTTTCTTCCTTCAAAGCTGGTTATTAAGAAGACCCGAGAAGATGGTCTTTGGAGGCTTCGGGCAAATTCACAGTGAAGTCCTTATCAAGAAAACTGGCATAATCTAATCCTTTGCATAAGGATATATTATTTTGTGCTGTATAGAAGAAGAAATGTCCTGAGAAAATCAATATAATCTTAATGATTTTATTGAATGGAAATTTAAATACGTCCGAAGTCTTACAAAGAAAGTTTCCTTTGTCAGCCCTTATGCCTTTGGTTTGTTCTCTTTGCTTCGAGATGGGGATTCTTTATTTCACATCTATTTTGGCTATGCTTATTCACTTAACTGTTGGTATACAAGCTTCTCTCCATCTTCAATGTTTTAGGAGTTTTCTCTTTTAATTCGATGGATAATATTCATCAGCTTGTTCTTGGGATCTCTTTGACTTCAAAGCCTCTTTTATTGTGGCCTAATGGGATCAAACTCTTCCTTCAGAACTTTGGATGGAAAGAGATTTGAGGAATTTTATAAGTATCTGCCTTGGTCGACTCAATTCAATTCATCTCATTTGAAAGTTTCTACCTGGTGTTCTCTTTCAAGCTTTGTTGGTTTGTCTTTACCAGATATTAATCTTAATTGGGGTGCTTTTATTTTTCCTATGTCTTATATTTTATTTGTTTTAAGTACTTCAGTTATTCATTATTATTTTATAAAAAAAAGCAAACTTTCATTGAGAAAAAATAAAAAAAGAATCCATAGGAAAACAAAAAAAAACAAGCCCACAGAAAGAGGAGCCAAACTACAAAAAGGGGCTTTATTCAAGCAAGATAAAATCAAACGAATAGTTATAAAAAAAATCTCGACATCGAAACCCAAAGAAGCATAGAGTCTAATAAAGGACGACACATCACTAAAAGATCTCTCCTGCCCCTAAAGATTCTACTATTTCTCTCATTCCACAAACTCTATAAAATAGCACAACCCCCAATCCGCCACAAAAACAACTATTTCTCACGAAAAGACAAAAACATAAGAAGCTCCACAAACAACTTTCTACTATTCAAATGAGAGTTATTTCTTCCATTATTTTTAAAGAAGATTGTGAATACCTAAACCAGTAAACTATGTTCAAGTTGGTAGTACCAATGATGTTTTTTATTTCATCGATCATATGAAATTTCAAGGAGGGGTGAAACATGCTAAGGTCGGTAGTACCTATGGTATAAATAAATGAATTACAACTTCCACGCCATTTATATACAAAAGAATGAAAAAAGTAAAAACTAATCTAAGTGAATTGTTTTCATAACCACGGTATTCGGCAGCACCCTACTACTCCACAACAAGATTCCATGTGCCTAACGCCATCTCAAGGAAACAAAGGGCTTTCACATGTTAAGCTTTCAAAGGGCTATCTTGTTTAAGACTTATTGCATCAGAAGAAGAATTCCATTGAGTTGTTTAAAACCCTAAGACATACACAATCCTAACTAAATTATCAGAATAGACAACGTATATGAAGACAAAGTATCAAAGGGATAAAAGTTTGAGGAGGAGCATACTCTTCATTTTGGCTGTGAACAGCAATTGTAGGGAACAAAGGACCCTTCATGTCCTTCTCTACTGCTCCGACTACTATCCCATTTTTTCTGGTACATCAACAGAAAGAACCAGAAAGTATCATGATGATAAACTTTAAAAATAACCGCACAACGAAACAAGTACAGTAAACGAATGTCTTACGTGAAAAAGAATTCCTGTGAGGTGTAGTTAATTCCAGCACCAACAGTATCGCCAGAAGTATATGTTGGACCAAAAGGCTCCTTCTTACCTAATCCACGATAAAGCAGTCCGTCATCTCCATGATATCCACAGCTATTAGGTTCCCACCTACTCGTCCAAATTAACAAGACAGGGCATTTGAGTGCTATTGAAACTAAAAATCAGAAGGGAGAGGGGGCCAATCGAAACAGAATTTCTTTTTCCTTTCATTCAATTGTGAGAATTAAAGATTGAGCAAAACTAAGTTGCATACACTCGAGGACTGAAAAAGCGTTTTGTGTTGATTATTATAAAGATCAGAAATAACTCGACGATTGTAGAAATTGTAAATTTGAGATACATTCATAATCTTAACTTGATACAGAGAGTGAATATTCATAGTCAAGGCAATCATACAGAAATCCAATAAAAGAATTACGAAAGGTATAGAGATAGAGGAACTATGTCGCACCCGGGCTGCCTTCGCATCTTGAAGCTCTCAGTGGTGAAGCCAATGGCAATCTGGCCTTTTGCCCCAGCGTCCTTTACATGAATCTCGAAGTAGTAGACAAGTCGCTTAATTGGAGCTGGCTTATTGGCTTGGACGACCCCAACATCGTGACCGTGAAGATTCACATTCGTATACTTCACAGAAAGCTTATCGGTGGTAACCAACAAGAAACCTCCGGAACTGTTGATGGTATTGAGTTCAGTGGGACACTCCTCGTCCTCGTCCATGTCGCATAGCCCCCGAGGCAGCCCCAATCGAGCCATTTCCAAGAAGTGCAATCCGAGATCTTGAGCAGGAGGAGGAGGAGGAGGAGGAGGAGTACTGCTATTGATGTTGTTGTTGTTGTTGTTGTTGCTAGTGTTGTTGTGATTGTTCATCTTGAAGACAATTCGTTCCCCCTAGAATTCGAGAACCATTTCAGAAACCAAATGAAATCGAGGCCAACTCGGGCACTTGGAATTTCAAGCTATGGCAATGGCAATGGCAATGGAGATTTTGGGGGAATTGACGAACAAGGAAGAGGAAGCACAATGGAGCAAGGAAGAATCTGTAGTATTCTTCCGTTTCGTTTTTCCTTCTTTTTCTTAATTGTCCTCTTTCCCTAACATAAATGAGAGTTTTTATTCCCTACAACGATCCTAGGGTTTCAAACACAAAAGATTTTGCCACGTCAATAGCCAGATGAAATCTGACGATTTGAATGAATTGTATTCAAATCATTATTGGGCTTTTAGGGCTTGGCAAATTTCGTATTATTAAGAGATAGATCAAAACTAAACAAGAGATGGCTTGTGTAATAAAAGTGATCAACTTTGTGAAGGGTGTTATGATGGTAGCATGTGGTACATCATCGGGAACCTTATACATCACTGCATAGTGTAGAAACATGATTGTTGTTTTTTTAGAGTGCTTTCAGTTCAAGTCTATGACACAATAAACTTGGATAACATTAAAGAAATAAAGATGTTGGTTACGAAATGAGCTTTAGAAGGTCTAATATCTATAGATATGGGTGTTCTTGAGTGCTACGTTATGAGCAAACAGAAACGAGTTTGTTTCACAAAGGTTGATAGATAATCAAAGAAAGTATGATTGGAAATCATCCATACAAATGTTTGGGAACCATCTCTAGTTTAATCACTTGGCGGATTCAAATTCTACATCACCATGATTTCAGCAAGAAGGTATGGATTTATTTACTAGAACACAAGTCAGATATGTTTGTTATAGGTGAAAAGCTGAAGTTGAAAATCAAATTGATTAGAAGATCAAATGTCTAAGGTCTGATAATGGAGGAGAATATGACAAGTCTGAATTCAAAACATTTTGTGCAACGGAGGAAATTAGATTAATAAAAAGAGTCTATCCAGACAAAATGGTATTACCGAAATGATGAACAAAACATTGAATGAGCGGTAAGGAGTATGAGGATTCATTATGGGTTGCAAAAAACATTATGGGATGATGATGTGAATACAACAATTTCCTTGATCAACACAGAGCCATCAATATCTTTAGGGTTCAAGATGCCAGAAAATGTATGGACACGAAAAGAACTCAAGTATTTTCACTTTTGAATTTTTTGTTGCACTGTGTTACGATCATGTTTTTCCAAGGCGTGTTGCCTGTGGCCGCGGGTCAGATGTCCCTGTCATACTTGTCCAGGACATGTTCTCCATGACCACATGCCCATTCCAATCCCATTTTACTAGTGTTCATGTCAAGTTAGGCCTTTACTAGTCTTGTCGTATCAATACCGGTGTGTATGGTTGTTCACCAAAATCATGGCTACACCCGCTAGGGCTAAAATACCCTAGAATAGAATATAGGGAATATGACTAGTTGTCAATTTTTACCCAAGTTACGTGCTATCAAAGTTGTGGTTGTTGTTTATTTGTTCTTAGCCTATAGCATTGTTTTTTACAAATTATTTTCAACGCATTTCCTCACTCGTGTTTTCTAATGCACTTTCTCTCAAACGTGACCGAAGCTCGACCATACTTCAAATTGTCCGTGACTTATGATTTCCATACGACTGACTTGTTTGCTAGGTTAGAACAAGTACTACACACTCGTTGTCCTGCTACCACAAGAGTACGATTGTGACAAGTGGTATTAGAGCAATGCCCATTCATGAATAAATGGTTAGGATTGAGGCTCTAGAAGACAAGGTCACAATTGTTGGTGGCTTCGAGTGTGGGGATAACTCTGTGGGCTCTATTGCCCAGATGGAAGAACATATCGAGGCCCGAGACAATGCCCAATAAGCGATCTTTTAGATGGTTTCAGAAATGTTTGACGAATTAAGAACAACTCTTGCAGTGGTCAGGGATGAAGCGGCAAATTTGAGAACTAAACTAAAATTTCACCATAAGGGGAACCAAACCCTAATTGGAGATGTTGTACAATCTAACAAGGTGAAGGTACTGGAGTCAAAGCCCTTCTGTAGGGCTTGGGATGCTAAAACTTTGGAGAATTTTATCTTTGACTTCAAACAATACTTCGAAGCCACAAATACCGTGATAGAATGGGCGAAGTTTACGTTGACCACACTTCATCTAGCCGACGATGCAATATTGTGGTGGAGATCCAAGTACATGGACATTTAAGATGGTCGATATACCATGGACACTTGGAGAGTTTAAAAACAAGAACTCCGCTCATAGTTCTTCCTAAATAATGTCGAGATAATAGTAATAAGGAAGTTAAGGGAACTGAGGCATATTCGGAATATTTGAGACTACGTTAAGTAGTATTTTGGACTTATGTTGGATATTTGTGACGTGTTCGAGAAAGACAAGGTCTTCAGTTTTGTGAGGGGCTTAATTCGTTAGCTCTACCCGTCTTAGAAGTTGCAAAGACAACTCTGATTAAGCTAGAAACTTGGACTGGCAAACCGACCTTGTGATAGTTAAGATGGATGACTTTGACATCGTGTTAAGAATGGATTTCTTGTTAGAACAAAAAGTCACTCTCATGCCTCTAATGAAATGCCCATCAACCAAGAGGGTGAAGATTATGTTGGCACTATAGTTGAGAAGAGATCTTAGCCATGATGAACCTACGCTCGTTGTCATTGCCACACGAGGATAGCCCACAACTATTGGGCAGTTGTATTTTTTTTTACTTAGGTTGCGAGTCTTGAAGAGCGAGAGAAGGTCCGGCACTAGGATAGCCTACAAGTAATGCGCAAGTTTTCGTATTCATTTTGGGGCACGATGAAAGTTCAGTGGGTCATGTTAGCATTTAGTTTGATGTTTGGGTTGTCATCAGGGTGATGTCGAGATTAAGTGGGCAAAAATGTCACAATTCCCCGAAAAAGTCATCAAGGATGATGACTAGGTTAAGTGGGGTAGAGTGTCACAACCTCACTAAGAAGATTGTAGCTTGTGACCCCAACATTTCAACAGACAAGACGGCGACCCTCTAATGGTGCCCATTCGTTCACGTGAGGCCAAGACAGATAAGTGTCATGATACGACTGAGGAGGACGGTGCATCATCCAATACACCAAGAAGAGTGCATTAAAGCCAAGCTAAGAAATAGACCAGGTTCGAGAGAACTAGGTGACACGAGTGTCAAAGACAAGCTCGGAGAAAGCCGAGTAGGGCCTTGGGCCAAAATTGTAGAAGTTGGAGTTTCGATATGAGTTTCGACATGTGACTCTAGAGTTAAGTCCATCTATATGAAAGATGAAAACTCACAAAAGTTGGTGTCAACGGGTATCCTACAAAATCTCCATGGGGTCATATGACCGATCGCCAAAATGAATCTACTCCATAAATATTAGAAATATCTCAAAATGGACTAGGGGGAGGCATAGAGTCAGATCCCACCATTCCTAGGCCCTGTGGCCTAAGTGAGCTACTATGTGGCACATACGTGTGTCACAGTGAAGGCAAGCGTTGCGAGATGAGTGTCTCAGGCCCTTTTGAAATTGGTCTTTTAAGGATAGTGTTTGAGGGCATGGGTGTGCTGACATTGGGTCATGAACCCAAGGTAGTTTACTATAGGGGCATTATAGTCATTTTGTATCAATACTTGATTTAACTACCTAATCTAATGATCACCAAATTTCATATAAAATATTAAAATGTTGTATTATGTCAAACATTAAAATTTCATGGGTAGCAAATTTTGCTTGGTAGGTTACTCTAACATTACTCGACTTTTGAGCAAAACTCTCGGTTTAGGTTCTTAACTCACGATTTTTCGCTTATTTATTCCTTTAATCATACATACTTACATTAAGGTTCATATTGAAATTCATGTGATTCCTACAAGTATTTCTTAATAAAAGTTCAAGATGGCTACTTGCCTCCGTTGATGGGGACC
The DNA here is from genome assembly GCA_018691285.1 of Cucurbita argyrosperma subsp. sororia. NCBI lineage: Eukaryota > Viridiplantae > Streptophyta > Magnoliopsida > Cucurbitales > Cucurbitaceae > Cucurbita > Cucurbita argyrosperma. The sequence goes on along the minus strand of CM031881.1, from coordinate 4,707,343 downwards.
TTCTTTCTCGAGCTTCCGATATTCCAGTTACTTCAAGTTTTTTTTAGATCCATCTTTGACCCTTTGTTTCTTGAACTTAAAAAAAGTAACACCTAAAAATAAAAATAAAAATAAGATAATAATAATTTTAAAAAATGGTAATTCTCAGACAAAAAAGAAAAAATTGCAGATTTGGAGAGAGAAAAATAAATTGAAAAAAAAAAATTGAGAAAAAGAAGAAAAGAAAACAAAATAAGGAAACAAAGAAAGAAAGAAAAATTGCGGGAGAGAAAAATAAAAAAATAAAAAAGCCAAAATGACCTCAGCTTTTAAGTAGATTTAACGGAAAAGAAAAAAGAGATAAAAATAAAATAAAATAAAAACTTAGGAGTAAGTTAGGCGGTTGGTAACAATCTATCAATTGATAGGAACATATGTGATAAGTTATAATATGATATATTGTGATGTGATATATTATGATATGATATGTATATGATGGAAATTGTTATGTCTGAAAGCATGAAATGTTATGATACGATATATTTATGTAATTTGAATGATATGATGTGATTGACATGCAAAACGACGAACTAGAATGAAATAGAACCTCGACATATGCATGAAAGATATGATAAACAATACGTGAAATGATATGGTATGTATGAAATGTTAGCAAGGTTGTATTAAATGATAACGAAAATGAAAAAATATTGGAACCTCATGCATTTGGGGATACCCCTTATCCTATACAATGAATTTAACAAGATTGGTTACAAAATATTTGATTTCTCCTTATTAATTCATTGATCGAGAAGTTAAATATTTCATAAGATGATTAATCCAAAGTGATCTAAGAAATATTATATATAAAGGCTTGTTCTTTTATTTTTATGAATGAGAATGATTTTTGTAGTCATTCACTCTTTCTAATACAAGGGTAAGCAGATGAGTAGTTCCCGAAATTATAAGTTTTTTTTTTTTTTTAATGGTAGCCCATTAACTTAAAATGACAAACTAGCTTCCATCTTTAGGCACCAAAACATCAAAGTCACTTGCGCTCCACTCTGCTGTGGCCCCTTCGCTAAAGTATACTTCTGTGCCAACATTGATGGAAGTCCATATCCGCCTAGCTGCCTTCGTTCCCGGATCCTACATCGCCAATGAACACTCACTCTCTTATCAATTAAGGAAACCAAAGACTTCCTCTTTTTAAAACTAACTTACCAAATCTCTTTTACGGACCATACCACTTTTATGTTCATATTATTTAGCTTTCCACCTCTTTTTGCTATTTGTCTACTGCATCCTATTACAATATGGGGTATTAGGGTTGGTTTGTGGGTAGTGTTTTAAGCTTCTTAGCGTGAGATCCCACGTGTATACCCTAACAGATGTTGTCTTTTTTGGGCTTTCTCTTTTGCAAGGTTTTTTAAATGCGTTTGATAGGGAGAGGATTCCACACCCTTGTAAGGGTGTTTCGTTCTATTCCCTAACTAATGTGAGATCTCACAATCCACTCTCTTTAGGGTTTAGCATCCTCGCTGGCACTCGCTCCTTACTCAATCGATGTTGGACCCCACCAAATCCACCCCCTTTGAGATCCTGCGTCTTTACTGGCACACCGCCTCGTGTCTACCCGTTTGATGAATAGCCTCCTCGCTAGCACATCGCTCGATGTCTGGCTCTGATACCATTTGTAACGACTCAAGCCCACCATCAGCAGATATTGTCCTCTTTGGACTTTTCCTTTCAGGCTTACGCTTAAGGTTTTTAAAATGCGTTCGCTAGGGAAAGGTTTTCACACCCTTATAAGGGTGTTTCATTCTCCTCCCTAATCGATGTGGGATCTCACAACATTTGAAGAGGAGAGCCAAACATTTTTTTATAAGGGTGTGAAAATTTGTCTGCCGGAGACACATTTTAAAAACCTGGAGGGAAAAGCCCAAAGAGGACAATATCTGCGGGTGGTGAGCTTGGGCCGTTACAAATGATATTAGAACCAGACATCGAGCGATGTGCCAGCGAGGAGGTTGAACCCTGTAATGGGGTGGTCACGAGGCAGTGTGCCAGCGTGAACCCTGAAGGAGGTGGATTGGGAGTCTCACATTGATTGAAGAAGACAACGAGTGTCAGCAAGAATGCTGAGGCCCGAAGGGAGGTGAAGTATGAAATCTCACATCAATTCGAGAAGGAAACGAGTGCCAGCGAGAACGTTGACCGTGATGGGAGGTGGATTGTGAGATCCTACATAGATTGGGAAAAAGAACAAAAACATTCTTTATCAAGTGTGTAAACTTCTTTCCAGTAGATGCATTTTAAAAACTAAAGATGACAATATCTACTAACGGTGGACTTGGACCGTTACACTTCTAATCTCCCTAACCTACTCGGTTGTTGAAGAAAGAAGATTTACCTGGTAGAAGTACAAGCGATTGGACAAAGCTCCAACGTCGAGCTCCCAAGTTCTAGGATCTCCAACCCATCCTTCACCTTGCTTCTGAGGATAGCCATGAACAGCCCATTCAGGATGTGGAAGAATCTGTACCAACTCTTGAGACTGCGGGTTGCTATATGGATCACAAAGTTCACATGGTTTCTCCAAATGCATAGCATTTCCAGGACCGCAATACAGATGATAAGCTGAGTATGGAAACCTCGAGGTCTCATTCCTGTATATCTTCTCTCCTGAAGAACTAACATGATAGGGCGGACAAGCCATGAGATTGCTCGGCTTGCACGTACCACCGGTCTTGGGGTTGATAATCATTTCACTGTATCGAGTTACATCGGTAGTAGTGTCGCCATTGCAAGGATCTCCATTGTTCTTCCAACAGCTTCCTATGTCTAGCAGATAGAATTGGCTGCCCTTTCCACCACCACTTTTGATATCAAGTGTCAACCTCACCTTGAAATTTGGGGACTCAGGCAACTGATAATAACAATTCAAAATTTCACTTCAATATCTAAACTCAATTTGAAAAACAAGTGAAAAGAGAAGGGGATGAAGAAGAACCTTGCTCATAATGCCACGACCATCATAGTGATACCCACCATTGAAGCCCTTGGTTGCATCAGATCGAAGGTACAACATAAGCCAAGGATACTTAGAAGATGTCGTCAATCGATTCAAGAAAACCCAACTCCCCGTCGTAACATTCTTCCGCCAAGACACCGAAAAGTAAGAATTTTTCCCTATACCATTACTCAAATCAGCATCAACTTCATAAGTTCCATAGAACCCACCACTTAAAGACACCATCCCGTCCTCCAAAGACACCAATCTCGAATAGTTATGGTAAACAAGAGGTGGGTTCATACACCCTTCACCGAAACAGGGGAACTTCAACTCTGTTTTAATTTTACTAACCTTCTTACCATTCTCAGGACAAAGCGTAGAATTCTTGTCCAAATTCCCATTTTTCAGCATAATCATCCAGAAATTCCATGGATTTGAAGAGCCATCGACCTCGCATAATGAACCCAGATAGCGCTCCTTCTCCGCGGCGTATAAATTTGGGTCTGTGTATGGCTTGAATCGCTCCGATGGGAATTTTTCACCGGCTTTGAGTTTGTTAATTGATTCGTTTACTTTGTGGGCAACCATGGTGGGAGCTGATGAGGGCTGCAAATCAGCGCAATCGGCCAATCTGGGGCTGCCCATGGTGGGAGCTTCGGCACCAACTTCGTTACAGGAATTCCATGCCTCCAATGCCACTCGGACATTTGGGTTCTTCATTCCGGGATCCCCGATGGCAGATATGTATGAACAATGGATGAAACTTAGAACAAATGGTTGAATTAGGAGGAAGAGGAGGAGGAAGGAAGCTGAAAATGGAGAAGCCATGTCCATGGCGAAACGGGGAATGGTTTGAAGGGAAGATGGAACTTAGTTTATACTGGCATCAGCATCGTTGTTCATGAGTTTATTACAATAATGCGACTCTCCACAATAGTATGCTATTATTCACTTCAAGTATATACTTTTGTAGCCCAAAAGAAACTTAGTTTATATTGGCATTGTTGTTCACGATGAATTTACTAATTTCACTGAGTACCAAATGGATTGGATGGAAGGTAGTTTATTTTGGTAGTTTATATTGATATTGTTGTTTATGATGAATTTATTAGAAGAACACGACTATCTACGGTGATATGATATTGTTCATTTTAAGCATAAATTCTCATACCCGAAAAGGAACTTAGTTTATATTAGGATTGTTGTTCGGGATAAGTTGACTAATTTCACTTAACACGTTAGATTATTTTGCTGTTAAGGAAAGAAATCATTGCTCTGGATTGGAGGTTAGATTTTTTGAGGAAGTGGTATGATTTTTACCTTAAATGAATAAGGTTTTTAGTTTATTTTATAATAAATTTTAATGGTTACCTTTAAATAAATGAGTATAAAATTCAACATGCAAATCTTATATTAAAAAATTAAATATATTATGATAAAGTTTACTAATAAAGTGAATGTTCATGTCCTAATCTTGTAGTTGGAAAAGAATGAAGATAATAATATCTAATTTGATAGGAACAACACTCTGAAAATGAATGTAACATTCGACCTAGTCCACTCACACAGTATAACTTGCACTTCTAGTGAACACGGCAAGAAAGAGCTTTCAAAATTTTAAAAATTTTCAATTAACGTCCCTAATAGTAAAATGTTTAGGAGTATATGTGAAAGTTAGTAAATTGTACTGATATCATCAGGAAATGACTAGTTTGAGTACAAATATAACATGAGGAAGTTTATCACATCTCACATCGGTTGGAGAGGGGAACGAAGCATTTTTTATAAGAGTGTGAAAACTTCTCCATAACATACACATTTTAAAACTTCCCGAGAAAGCCCTTGAAGAGCAAGCTCAAAGAGGAAGGAAAAGTCCACGTAAAACAACATTTGCTAATAGTGGGGTGAACTTGGGCTGTTACAAGATTAGTGTTCTACTCTGTGTATATGATAAAGTCAACGATATCTCTCACATTTACTAAAGAAGCATGAGATTATTTGCTCCACTCATCGTTGAACTTGCACGAGGCTATTGATGTTAGGGAGGGAGTAAATCTTAAAGAGTGACAAGTCGTTGCTCGTGATTAGCTAAATTGTCATCATAAAGATAAATAATGAGGTTATCCCTCAAGAAACCGTTATTACAATCTTTGAAGATTTCAAAGTGAAAACGTGACACGGGTGATTCGACGAACTTACAAAATTCACATATTTCTTATAATAGGACACAACTATACTATATAGAACGTCAGTATTAATATAACACAATTATATAGGGAAGATATGGTTAGATTACATCAGAAATTATAATTTAAATAAAAATAATAAAATGGGGTGACTAGAATTACAATTTGAATAATTAGCTGATAATTAATTAAAACAAAAATAATCAATGTGTTCAACAAATATAATTTTTTTTCTCTTTGGTAACGTGAAATTCAATTTATTGCAATTTAAAAAAATTAAGATAAATGGTGCAAAATTTACCCACTGGTAAGATAAAATAAAAATGAATAAAAAGAAGTGGATAACCCTAATTATCCACGCCACTTCTTCTACACGCCCTCTCCTCCTCTGTTGCAGGTCGGTGTCGCCGCCGGCTCTCTCCCGTTTACGGCTGCCGCCACCGTGGTTTTTGTTACGTTCGTGGCGCCGCAGCCTCTATCCTAGCGGCTTTGTATTGTTTTCTAAGAATAGCGGAATTGCAATGAAAAAGGAACACCCTCCTGGAAAATTGGGATTGTGGTTTGTGTCTGGCTGTCTGATTGGGAAACAGTGATCGGATTCTCTTCTAATTCCACAGCTCAATTCGTCTTTCACTCAGGTCTCCCCTTTTCGCATGAACATGAACCTTCGAAGAGAAGGGGCCTACGAATTAGGAAATGAATGACGTAAAAAGGCTCTTGCATCTAAATTGCTTATTCTTCATTATGGTCTCAGTAATGGGGGTTACAATTTGTCTTCTATGAGCCTGGTTGATCGTCAAGTGGGCCTTTTCACTTCCAAGCACACGACGTTTTATCACCATATTAATTCCATTTCAACAAACTAAAAATGCATTATAAATTGTACCATTTATATATAGTATAGATTACCCTTCCAATTTCTCTGCCTTCTTCTTTTCCTCTCAATTCTGCAAGTGTCTGAATTCGCCGTGGAAGCTACCTGCTTGTGCCTATGGTGATTCCAGCGGCCTTGGTGATCTTGCCATTGGGCGTCCTCTTCTTTGTCTCTGGCCTCGTCGTCAATCTCATTCAGGTATTTTGCACTAGTTTGATCCATGTGTGTTCTTTCTTTATTTTTTGATTTTGTTCATCAAGATTCAGTTCGTTTACTGTTGGGTTATGTTCTTTTTTGTATTTTGGTGTGTGGTTAAAGTGAGTTGAGGAGATTTTAGTAGTTAGGTTTAGTTGCTTCAGGCCTTCAGCCAATTTATTGGTATGTTTCTCGTCCAAATGCATGTTTATTGCTCTCTTATTTGGATTAATTTTCTGGTGGCACAAGGCTAACTTGTAAATTTAGCTAAGATTTTGTTTTCCTTCCTTCCTGTTTTCATCATTCGTTTTTTTTGAAAAAAATGTTTTTAACTCACGAGGTGTTTTGGGTTAATAGTATGCGTTGCTTGTTACCATTGAGTCGCCTGTGAGTTAAACCATCATGGTTTATCATCTAAGCTGTCGTTGTGGTTGTACTGTTGTGCTATGCTAGTGTCTGTTTTTTCACTCCATCTTCTTTGAAAGCTTTTGCTGGTTATTCTTATATATACACACTGAACGATGTGATCGGATCTCAAATTTTTGTTCCCTTGTTTTCAGGCAATATGCTTTATCCTTATAAGGCCGATAACAAAGAATGGGTACAGAAGGATTAATAGATTGGTGGCAGAGTTGTTGTGGTTGGAGCTTGTTTGGATAGTTGATTGGTGGGCAGGTGTTAAGGTGCATCATAGTGATATTGTTGCTGCTTGTTTTTCTCTCCCTTTTGATTTTTTAATGATTAATTACTTTATCTTATCTTTTCATGGCTTACTATATTTTGATGCCACAAAATGATCAATTTTCTTGTAAATTTCACTGAATCGTTATTAAATGACCTAGTACTTGTGTTTTTGGTTCTTGGATTGGATTATTGAAAGCTCAATTTGTTGAACTATTTTGAATGCAGATTAAAGTGTACACAGATTGTGAGACCCTTAAACTGATGGGTAAGAGTATTGACTACAAATTTATTTATCTTTTGAAATATCTGCAAAATGGCTCAAATCACAACTTAGTTATGAACTTTTCCAGGTAAAGAACATGCACTGGTTGTCTCTAATCACAGAAGTGATATTGATTGGCTTGTTGGATGGATTCTGGCTCAGGTGCCTATTTCCTTTTCTTTCTTAATCAAGGATAATTCAACTTCAATATGTATCACTCATATTTATGGGTGCATATTTTTACATTTGCTGGTATCTAAATATATTGCATGTTATGTGTTTCTATCAGAGCATAAAATCAGTGTGTTTAATGCCATTTTGTTGTTTGTCTTATACTTTCTCCTTATTAATAATTTTGAATTTCATGTGGTAGAGATCTGGATGTCTTGGCAGCACGTTAGCTGTAATGAAGAAGTCATCAAAATTGCTGCCAGTATGTTCATTTTTTGGAAGTATTTTTAGCATTCATGAGCTTGTTGTTATTTTCATTACAAATTTTAAAGTTATTTTTTAATGGATTAGTTGTAGACATGTTACTAATGCTAAATTTCTCCTAGTACTTAACTTCAACTCTATGAGCTGACGAAAGTCATCCAAGTTGTCAGGGAAGAACTTACCATTTAGAGTTCTATTCTGGTAGGTTATAGGTTGGTCAATGTGGTTTTCCGAGTATCTTTTTCTTGAAAGAAGCTGGGCCAAGGATGAAATTACTTTGAAGGTAAGACATTCATGCTGTACTTAATATAGATTTTTTCACTGTTCGTTAGTCTTTACAATTTTACCATGTGATTCTATCTGTACGTCACATGTTGGTTTCATTTGAGTCTCATGTTATTGCGTCTACAGTCAGGTCTTTTACGGTTGAAGGACTTCCCTTTGCCTTTTTGGTTGGCACTTTTTGTAGAAGGGACTCGATTTACTGAGGCAAAACTTTTGGCAGCTAAAGAGTATGCCAATGCAAATGGATTACCTGTTCCTAGGAATGTTTTGATTCCACGTACAAAGGTCAGTTCATTGGAAACAACTTTTTCGTGATTTTTTCATTCTGATCATGTTTAGGTGATTTTTTAATTGTTTATTGCCCCTTCTTTGAACTCCTAGACCTCTGCAAAGGACATACAGTAATAAACAGAAGATACAAAAAATCCACTCTGTTCTTTTCTGTAATTTTCCTCTTCTCCTTCTGTGTTTCGTTCTGTTTGGTTCATGCTATGAATTGCATGATTTAACTTCTACTTCTTTTTTTTTTTTTTTTTCCAAGGCTTTTAGGTTGGGCTTGAAAATTTCTTTTATATAAGGGGATGGAATATGCTAAAAAAGTGGGAAGGAGACACCTTATGACATGTCATACAAGTAGACTTTGATTAGAAGGAAGGATCAACATGAGAATCTTGTTAGCTAAATGGCTGTGACATTTCTCCTTCTCCTTCAACAGCATAAGGTCATGATAAGCAAGTACCTTCCCATTCTTATGAGTGGACCTTGAGCGTGGTTTTGAAAGACGCACACAGAAATTCTTGGAAAGTTATTTCTGTGGGTTTCCCTTTTTTCTGTCAGTTTATTCAATGTATGGTGGGTGATAGGCAGTGTGAGATCCCACATCGGTTAGAGAGGGGAACTAAGAATTCTTTATAAGGGTGTGGAAACCTCTCCCTAGCAGACACGTTTTAAAACCTAAAGAGGAAGTTCAGAAGGAAAACCCTAAAGAGGACAATATCTGTTAGCGGTGGACTTGAGTTGTTACAAATGGTATCAGAGGCAGACATCGAGCAGTGTGCCAGTGAGGACACTGAGCCCTAAAGGCGGGTGGACACCAAACAATGTGCCAGAAAGGACGTTGTGTCCTGAAGGGGGGTCGATTGTGAGACCCCACATTGGTTGGAGAGGGAAACTAAGAATTTTTTATAAGGGTGTGGAAACCTTTCCCTAACAGACGTGTTTTAAAACTTGAGGGTAAGCCCATAAAAAAAGCCCAAAAGGACAATATCTGCTAGTGGAGGGCTTGGGTTGTTACAGGGAGACACTTATTTTTATGGAAGACAAATGGTTGGGAATTGACCCATATGCTCTATGTTTTCTCGATTATATCACCTTTCTTCTATGAGGATAATTGACTGGCTTCTATTCTCCCTCCTTTTGGCAGCACATCATTTCTTTTTCTTGGGTTCTATTGTCCTTTATTTGGTAGGGAAATGATTGACGTAACTATCTTATCCTTAAAGGGTGTTTTTGTTTGTCTGGGAGATTAGAGTTTTTTCTATTTGGTGCTATTCGGTTCTCATTACTTCGATCCTAATCAATGCACAGTTGGTGCAAGTTTTATTTGATTGCACATTTTTGTGTGTTGTAGTTAGAAAACATTCGATCGTACTTACATTAATTCACCTAGCATGTATTGATCTATATTTTTTGTTGCTTATGAATTATCATAACTTGTTATTCTGCTGCTTTCAGGGTTTTGTGTCAGCTGTAGGTCATATGCGCTCATTTGCTCCAGCAATTTATGATGTAACAGTAGCTATTCCCAAAAGCTCACCTCCACCGACAATGCTAAGACTCTTCAAGGGGCAGCCTTCTGTGGTAAGTTGCTTTGGATAAGTGTTTTTTTCCCTAATGTTTTTCCTTTTAATGGTTAAATCTATTTGGAGGGTTAAAGCAGAGTTCTTCGTTGATTTAGTAGAGCTTGGTGTATTGGGACTAATTTTCTGTTCTACTTTAGTAGTGAATATGAGATTCAATAATCTTGATTGGTATGGGTAATTAAATCTGTATCCTTCAACAATTAAATTAAAGAAAAACTCCACTCACAAATCATCGTAAAGTTAAAATGTGAACTTATTGATTATTTTAATACACGTGTACACACATGGGAAATCGAACTTTTGTTGAGAATCTCAATTAAAGAATATGCATGTTGAGGAGGTGTTGAGGATTGTTGGGAGAGTAGTCCCACGTTAGCTAATTAAGGGAAAGATCATGAGTTTAAGTAAGGAACACTATCTCCATTGGTACGAGACATTTTGAAAAAACCAAAAGCCTATGAGAGCTTATGCTCAAAGTGGATAATATCATACTATTGTGGAGGGTCATGGTTCCTAACATGGTATCAAAGTCATGCCCTTAACTTAGCCCTGTCAATAGAATTCTCAAATATCGAACAAAGAAGTTGTGAGCCTCGAAGGTGTGTAGTCAAAAGTGATTCAAGTGTCTAACAAAAGGTGTACTTTGTTCGAGGGGAGGATTGTTGAGGATTGTTGAGGATTGTTGGGAGAGGAGTCCCATGTCGGCTAATTAAGGGGTTGATCATGGGTTTACAAGTAAGGAATACATTTCCATTAGTACGAGGTCTTTTGGGGAAACCAAAAGCAAAGCCACGAGAGCTTATGCTCAAAGTAGACAATATCGATCATACAAAAAGAAGACGTCGAAAAAACAAATTTGAGCCAAACTAGCAACAACAAAAAAAAAAAAAAAAAAAAACCTAATTGATAGTTACAAAAAAATCATAGAGATTGATCACTAAAGCGACATTCAATGAAGGAATTGCCTGAGACATTCAATGCTTGGTCGTTGGTTCTATCTTTAGATAATTCCCTTATCTATCTCCATCTGCTATTATAGGTACATGTGCACATAAAGCGACATTCAATGAAGGAATTGCCTGAGACAGACGATGCCATTGCACAATGGTGTAGAGATATGTTTGTGGCAAAGGTTTATATTATCCAGTCAGTCCTGTTATAGGTGAAATGCCATGGATCAATTGTCTTACCCTCTTGTTTCTTGCCTTCCAGGATGCGCTGATGGATAAGCATGTAGCAGAAGACTCCTTTAGTGACCAAGAATTACAGGACCTCGGTCGGCCAATCAAGTCTCTCCTGGTAAGCTCCTCCCTGCCTCCACCCACAAAATAAAGAGTTAAAGTTACATAATATTTGAACTAGAGAAATGTTTATAGCACTTGTTTTTTTAAGTCTACACTTCTAGAAAACTATTTTGTGTTGGATTGAGGAATTTTATTGCGAAATTTAGTAACTTTTTGCTTGATTTTGTGGGTGGGTTTTGAGTGCTTTTCATGATTAGGTTTTGAGGTGTAACTTAATCAAGAGCTGTAATTTTTTTTTTTTTTTTTTTTTTTTCCTGTTTAATGTGAACAGGTAGTAATTTCATGGACATGTTTACTCATCTTGGGGTCCCTCAAGCTTCTTCAAGGCTCTTCCTTCTTATCCTCATGGAAAGGTCTTACTTTCTCAGCATCCTGCCTCGCCATTGTTACAGTTCTCATGCAGATCCTCATACGTTTCTCCCAATCGGAGCGGTCAACCCCTGCAAAAGTCGTCTCGGCCAAGCCTAAGAGCAGTGGCGAACCACTCGACACCAGAGGGCAGTCTAAACAGAACTAGACTCTAGATATATTGTACTTTTGTCAAAAACCTTGTATTTTTTACACACGGTTACTTGTTTACATGCAGTTTAGGTTGTGTTTTAGCTACTGTATTCTATGTCAAGTCTTTTTCCTTATGAAACTAAACATTTGCCTCCACAGCATCGTGTATTTGACTGGCAAATTACCAGATTGGTGTTCGATTCTTTTGTTTTTAAAATAATTGTCTTGTTTTGAGAGTTGTATCCATTTATTTTTCTAAGTTGTGTTTTTTTTCCTTCAATGAGAGACCAAAACCAGTTAAATTTACAGAACCTTCTGTTGCCATCAACTATGAATGGTGTCCTTTGTTGGAAGCTCTTACATAGATTAAATCGATGGAGTTGAGAAGCAAATTTGTTTTGTGCATATGAACGCAAGGAGTTAAGAATGATGATATGATACAACAACCAGTAGGTACATGCAAAATTTGAAGATGCCTCATTTGAATGCAGTTCAATAGATCTTGAGATATGATGCAACTTATTTTTGTGCCATAGAAGTGAAGAATGCAAGCTAGTTGGATATTGTGATGTTGACTATCAACCACTGACAATTTCTTGGTGTAACAAAACAGCCAACATGTACAACTCAAGCCCACCGCTAGTAAATATTATCCGTTTTAGTCCATTACATATCGCTGTCAACCTCACGATTTTGAAACGCGTCTACTAAGTAAAAGTTTCCACACTCTTACAAGGAATACTTCATTCCCCTCTCTAACTAATGTGAGATCTCACAATCCACTCTCGTTCGGGGTCCAGTGTACTTGATAGCACATTGCTTGGTGTCTAGCTTAGATACCATTTGTAAAACAACTAAAGTACATTGTTAGCAGATATTGTCCGCTTTGACCTGTTACGTATCGTCGTTAGCCTCACGGTTTTAAAACACATATATAGAGAGATGTTGTCATACCTTCATAAAGAATGTTTTGTCCCCCTTTTCAACCGATATGAGATCTCACAATTGCTAGCTACAAAAGCAGAGTATAGAACAATGGCTAAACCAGCTCAAGAAATTTAGATATTTAGATATTTTAATAATACAGATCCAGATATTTTTGAAATAAATTTGGTAACATTGTCTAGCCTCTATTATAAATCCTCCTCCACCCTTTTAAGTCTTTTACGTAACTCCTCCACTTTTTAGTAGTTTCTACCGAATATCTTTTTAACAATCTCTTCTTGATTTGTCTTAACAAAGAGTGTGAGTGTTTCTCACAAAAGAGTTGTGTTCAATATCCAATATTAACAAAAGTTGCATTATTTACTTAGCAAATGGAGTCACCGTCAATTTCCTTGGACTACCCAAACCAATATCAATGGTCGACTTGAGCGCCTAATTGAACCTCACCATGAGAGCAGTGGGAAACCAAGTCCCTACAGGAGGATCATTCCAATTCAACAAGATAGAAGTTCAACAACATGCTTGAAGAGTTCTTGCATCACTTTATCGATGCACAACATAATAACTGGGTTTAAATGCACGACTTTGCTCAATTTAGCTTCAATTGTCAACAAAGCTCATTCAGGAAAGACAACCTTCAAGATAGTATGTGGAAAATAACCACTCGTGCTCCATATCATTGATCAACTTGATGGGAAGAGTCCACAAGCCTATAACTTTACCCTAAAAATTTCTATTCCAAGATAATAAAGATCAAAGACCGCAGAAGTATGAAGGATGCGTCGACATCATAAAAAAAGTGGGGTAGACTTCATCCTGACTGATGAAAATTCACCCTATTAATCCATGTTAGTAATTTGAAACTATATCACCCAGTCGATGATGTTTATAGGCGCAATGAATTCAAACGACCTTCGATCACGATAAAAGATACAAGTGGGAAAGAAATAGAAGAGATCTTAGCCGAGCAAACACGTTACATTGGTAACCCATGACGAAACGTTCAAGAATTATTGGTCAAGTTGAAAGGGCTCCGAGATGTAGAAATCAGTTGGATATGCATGGATGGCTTGAATTCGGCAACACATCAAATCGCTGAGTTGAAGAAAGTAGACGGTTAATAGGGACATCAACCTATTCGGTGAGGAAGGATATCACGATCATGTTTGTCCAAGGTGTGTTGCCCATGGTCGCTTTCCCATATCATACCAAACCCTTGTATATATACTCTATTTCTTTATTGCTTTCTTGTTGTAGTAGCTTGTAATTTTGGAGCATGAGATTTCGACAAATCATTTACTCTTGGTAGATTTGAAATGCTTCAAAATATACTATAGGGAATGCGACTAATCGTCAATTCTTCATTCTCAAAGTTATATATTATCTAAGCCGTTGTGTTACTTTTTTTTTTGCTTATTAGCCTAACATTACTTTCAAAAGCTAGTTCGAAAATCTCTTTGTCCTATTTTCTAAAAATTTCTTCTCAAAGCAGGGCTAGAGGCTTGGTATACGTTCAATCAACGACAACTCGAATTCGAATAGGCTGACTTACTCAGTAGTGAGAATGAGTGCCACACAATCGCTTACAAACGTCCCGAAAAAGTGTATTATTTATTTATTTGATATGCCAAAAGTGTATTTTATCTTATTAAATATTTGCGTTAATAATTAAAAATCTAGCATAATTTGTATAAAACTTTACAAAAATATAATAAATAATGATACATAATCAGTTTAATTAAGGTTACCATTATAAGTTCAATAAATTATATATATCTGTTAATTATTGAACTTATAATTGGTAAATATATTATTGATTACAATTAATTAATGTAAACTTGGTATGTTTAGCGTGTATTATTTGATTACAATTTGCTACTTCCAAGTTCCAATTATTAATTAGAAAAAAAAAAAAAAAACAATTAATTAAAATTTTGAAAAATTGTAAATTAATTCTCTCTAATATTAAAAGGAAATGGACTTGGGCTGGTAAGTCTGAGAACTAACTATTGAGCCCAATCCGTAGTAGAAGAAGGAGGAGCAGCAGAAGCAGCGAATCACCGCGGCTGCCCTTCTCGTCTCTTCAGCGGAGGAAACTGTAAGCCATGGAAGACATAGAAGACTTGCTCATCGGCGGCGGCGGCGGTGGAGCTCCCCCTGGTTACCGACTTCCAATATCCGCAGTCGGTGTAAAGCCGAAGAAAAAGAATAAGCTGAAATCTAATCCTGATGCTGATGATTCCAGCAGCGGGCTTTTTCCAACCCAAAATCTACTTGCACCTAAGATTCCAGGCACTCAGGTCTCTCTCTTCATATCTTCTTCTATCGCCTTGAGTGTTTTTTGTTTGATGTTCGCATTTCTCTTGCGGATACTGATAACTTTATGCGTCGATGTATTTTGGCAGACAATTTATGTTAAAACCTTTGGATGTTCTCACAACCAGGTTTGTCCTTCACACCTCGCGTGTTAAATTGATTTCTATTGTTTCCTTGGCTTAAATGTATGGCTGAGTCTTTAATCCCGTTAGAGTTTGTTTATTGTATAGTAATCCAAATAGAGGATGATTGGTTATTAGTTTTTATCCTTGTAATTTGTTGTGACATGAAACTGGATTTTACTATTTCCACTGTGCATTCCATCATTGTTTCATCTTTTATGCGTTTTATCTAAGGCTTCCAGTTGTTGTAAATTGATTTTAGAGTAAAAGTTTTCAGTGCAATGTGATAAATGTAAAACTAGAACTTTTTGCGAGTAGATAAAATGCGTGACACAGACACATCATATATTAAATCTATTATTATATTTTCTTTTCCTAATAAAGATCGGAAAAAGCTATCAATGATCCTATTTTTCAAGAGGACTAGTCCTATTTAGAGGAGAAATATAAGCAATACTACAAGCTCAATGGAATAAAGTTGGAATCGTCAAATTATATTAATTTTTTGCTCGAGTGAGAATCTCCACACACTGCCTAGATGTTCATCATAGAAAGCTCTTTGACAGCATTAGAAGTGTAAAAGAAACAGCAGTGTCCAAGTGCATTATTCATGAGATATCTTTCTTTTCGTTCTTTATGGTCTGCAATGGAAAAAAGCTTGATGTGAGATAGGTATCACAAGTTTCTCCTGTTTTGGACGAACCCAAGAAATTCTTGTTGCAAAAGCACAAATATTTAATAGATGATTTATGTTCATGTTATCACTTTTATGTAGAATGCATCTGTCATGAGGGAGGAAAGATACTGATGAGGTCTTCTCTTGTATCATTGGTGATTAATTTTAAATAATTTAATGAAAGTTTGAGGTTAGTATTTTGGATTGGAGAAGAAACTTACCAAACCTGAATGTACTATGGATAAATGTGGTTATCTTATGTCGTGGTTGGGAGGAATGAAATAATTTTCAATAATAAACAACCTTCTTGGGCTGATAGTTTTTGAATCTCCAAGATTAAAGGCTTCATCATGATGTTCTCTCTCCAAGTATTTTGCTGTTCTTTTTTACAAGATATATGTTTAAATTGAGATGTTTTTAGTTTTCCATTTTAATTGTCTATTTATTTACTACTTTTCTTCTCTCAATGGTGCGTTCTGTGTCACCATTGCTAAAATAAAAAATGGATACAACTTTCATCATTGTTTTTTATTTCAACATCAGAGTGACAGTGAATATATGGCTGGTCAGCTTTCAGCATTTGGTTATTTGTTAAGCGAGAATCCTGAAGAGGCAGACTTGTGGCTCATAAATACGTATGATCTGTTCCTTCAAATGTTACCGTTTCTTATTTTGTCTTAATTTTATAGAAATGTTCAGTGAAAATTTCTTTCTTAGTTGCCAGAAAACATAAGTTGCCTGTGAATACTTTCTAATGGTTTTTTGTGCCTCTAATGTGCCTTGTTGGCCTTAAGTGTACCATTTGTCTCTGCATCATTTATTCAGTAAACTGTTCTCTTTCCCAGGTTGGTTATTACATCTTCTTAAGGGCATTAACCTTTAGCTAACCTACCTAGTGTCTTCTCTTCATTATTGTTCTTTGATGTAGATAGCTGTGCATATATGCGCTTTGACACAGATATATATTTTTGCATAGACAGTTATGAATTTTTTTCCCTTTCTCCACTTATAAAAGAGACAATATTTGGAATTCTGAACTAATAGCCGGATAACTATTTTTTCAGTTGCACAGTTAAATCCCCTAGTCAGTCTGCTATGGACACTCTAATAACAAAATGCAAAAATGCAAAGAAGCCTCTTGTGGTAGCTGGGTGTGTACCACAAGGTAGTCGAGATTTAAAGGAGCTAGAAGGGGTCAGTATAGTAGGAGTCCAGCAGATTGACCGTGTGGTAGAAGTTGTGGAAGAGACACTGAAGGGTCATGAAGTAAGGCTATTGAATCGCAAGACACTGCCAGCGCTTGACCTCCCAAAAGTGCGAATTGTTTCCTGTTCTAGCCTTTTGAGTCTTCTATTTGAGTTTGATTTAAGAAGCTTCTTTAACATACATTATCTTTGTCTTACCCTTTCTCTAACTATTAAAGAAGTTTATTTTGATTTTGAATTTTGAACAGGTGAGAAAGAACAAGTTCATCGAAATACTACCAATCAATGTTGGCTGTTTAGGTGCTTGCACTTATTGCAAGACAAAACATGCTCGTGGTCACTTGGGAAGTTACACAGTAGATAGCCTTGTAAGAACTTTAAACTAATGTATGGTTTTTGTTAAACATATGTCCCTTTTTTTTCAGTTAGAAACTTAATGTTGTTCGATCTGAAGAAACATCTGATAAAACTGTATTTGCAGGTAAATCGTGTAAGAACTGTCATCAATGAAGGAGTCCGGGAAATATGGTTGAGCAGTGAAGATACTGGGGCATATGGTACTTTACTCTACTTCCATATAAATATATATAGTGTTGATTGATTTATTTTATCAGAAGAGAACATTGAATCCATAGAAATATATAGAGTAGGATTTTCAAAAAATGTCAATATCAATTAAGATTTATGGCCCAAAACCATCAAAATTTTGAATGAAACTTATATTCTTCATCACTATGGACATCTCAATCTTTCCAATTATCATTTTTTAATGGATATGCATTATAAAAAATAGTTTAAAATTTTTTGAGGAATTAATTGCTTGCTTTTATTGTTGAGGAATATTCTCTCTTGGGGTCGAGGGGACCAATTATGGTTCTTTTTATGAAAATTAAAGTGTGCTCTCTCCCTCCCTCACTCACCTCCTTGTGGGGTTGGTGGACCAATTATGTTTCTTTCCTCCTCTCTCTTTCGGGAGACGTCTCTTTCTTTATTCTTAGGTTGCTATACTTGAATCGATGATGATTTCGTAAGCTTCTTTCAATGCTGATTCTCTCCCTCTCTCCCCCAATCCACCACCTGACCCCCATCAAAAACCATGGCCAAACTCACACCACCCGTCCCTGACCATGGCAATAGACCCACCATTGTAGAAGAAAATTGTTACTATCAAAAGGAAGAAGTACTCTTAGAGTTAGACAATAGATATCAAACGAATAGAGTAAAGGTCTCAGAATTTACGCAAGAAAGGCTTTCTTCATACCTTTACATTGGGAACCTTTGAAATGGTTGTTACTATCACACATACGTGTGCTCCTTTAAATGGGAAGTTCTTTAGGGAAGAGTGGTTTACCCAATGGGTTATCTGAGTTGAAAAAATTGCAAACAAGAAAGATACTCTTGTCGAGGTTGTCCTTCTACATACCAAGGAGGGTTAAACAAACTCTTTGTACCTATTGATGCAGAATGAAAAGGCTGGGATGTTTTTTATAATCTCATAGCTAACTACCCTGCCCTACCATTAAAGGTGGTTTACCAACCTAAAATCCTTCATTCTTCAACAAGACTACTAATGAACCTGCTCTTAAACCCTTTTACCTACCAAAGACTACTAATGAACCTACTCTTAAACCCTTTTACCTACCGAAAATTCTTCCCCCGCTCCACTGTCATTAAATGGTAGTCTTGTTGAAGGGGATTGAGGGTTTAGGTTGGTCTTATTATTGGGATTTTGCTATGATGGTCACTAGAAGAAACTTTCATGATAGTTTGTACAAGATTTTTAATGGCCCTATTTTTCTTAATAAAATAGTGATGTGATATGCCTAATATGTGCAAAAATTCATTAGAACAATCACAAGTAAACGTTTCCATGGACTTAAACGTTTGCAAAATTCATTTAAAATGAAGGTAAAAGTGATGTTAACAATAATAACAGAAATCAAAATAGCAAGAAATTCAAATGAATGGAAACACCCTGATCTAATCTGAAGGCTACAATGTTAAATGTAAATGCGACTACCCTAACTTCATTCCCATGGCCTCCACAACTACGCTATCATTCGTACAAAGGTGCCTTACCTTTACCTGAGAAAGATGTAGCACATGACTTGAGTATTTATAGGAATACTCAGTAAGTAGCCTTATTGTTGAGGTCGTGAAATATAATCACATGTGATCATGTTGGGACCTATTTTTTCATAAAAACATCATGGTCTTGAACTCTACTTTTCAGTTCGGATGAAAGTGGATGTGTAGTATTTCTCCACACGGCCCACCACGCGCACATGGACCCTCCAAGCGGGCTTGTATACATACCTCTTGGGTTTGGCCTTTGACTAGCACACGCTCACTCTGTCGAAGCCACAAAGGAAAAATAGCTTGCATAATATCATGGGGTACATAAATATCGTAATGTACGCACTCATACAAATCATAACGGGGAAGCATCTTGATGCACGTGACATACAAAATGCATGAGGTTCCATAGTATCAAATCATGACATATACTTATCATGTAAGTTGTACCTCCATTCTTTTCATAACATAGCATTCTTATGAGACATGCAATGTATACTAAGCATATCTTTCATGGTTAACATATATGGTTTATCAATTTCTCGTAGGCATAGAGTGAACATGTTAACATAATATATGGTATGACATATGGAGGTTCATGCATCATATAATGTAATTAGGCAGAGTCATTGAGGGTTCAACAATCACAATGTGGATGAGTTGTCAAACTAAAAAGTCAAGGAAAAGCCAAGCAGTAACACTACAACTAAACCAGGAATCATGCCAAAGAGAGGTTGAGAGACCATTACCAAGACTTCTCTGAGCACGATTAGCTAGGTCAATAGATGAACAAATAAAACCAAGATACGAACTAAACCCCTCCAAATATGTCGAGACAAAAAACAATTGTTCTCTGAAGAATAATTATTTTGTTATTCTTCTTTCCCTTGCTTTTCAGTGCTTTTATTTGTATTTTAATATTTCAACAATAGGTTGGTCTAATGATCAAAACAAAAACTTTCCATTGAGATACAATCGAAGTCATATATAATCTTCAATATATCTCTAAGTCTAGATCTTGTATATTTGTTTGGGTGGTCGTTTGTAAGATTAGCAAAAACACGACATAGTGATCTATAGGTTGAAGAGAACCAATGATTGGTTTTGTATCATGAATACTATGATAATTTTCAATATTGGATACATTTTTTCTAATAATATGAAATTTGAACCTTGAAATAAGGCATACATATTATCCAAGGATCTCTAAGATCGTAAAATATTTGTCCTTGGCTATAAAGTATCATCACTTGTAAAAGGGCCAAGTATTGATGTCAGACTTATATCGCACTTCTGTCGACACATGTTTTTCTAATAATATGAAATTTGAACCTTGAAATAAGGCATGCTATTATTGTTTTTTATATTATTTTTCATTTTTTGGCATGGCAAGGACATGCTCGGACACAGCTAGGGACACACAAATACACGGTTAAGACATGTAATGCCAATTTTTTTCAAGTTTCAAGTCTTTTAAGATCATTTAAAAGAAAGCCCACTCCGCATATAAACCTCAAAGTATTAGAGTTTCTTACCATCATCTTCCAACCTCAAATCTTGCATCCACGACATGAAAAAAAAGTCTTCACAACTGCTCATCAACGACAACAATGAATGACAGTTGTCGGTTGTCGTTGATCACTAGTGACCATTGGTGAAGAGGACAAGGATGGGGAAAATATGTAGTATGTAGAAGACTTGTTTTGTTTGATTCTATCTTGTAGTTTTCTGTGTAAGACTTGTTGAACATTGAATATTGTTGATGTTGAAGTTTTTTGTGTAAGACTTGTTGAATATTGGATATAGTTGATGTTTTTTGTTGATTGTTATCTTATCATTATCTTTTTAATGAATTTTATGGATGTTCTTTTGATGTTTAAATGTAGAACGTTACATTAGAAGTAAAAAATATTCATAACATGTCAAATTATACACATTTTAAAAAATAAAACAAATGTTTCCCCAATCTGTTGTGTCCTACTTTTTTGGAAATTGATGTGTCGCATGTTCATGTCAAGTTGTATCCACGTTACATGTTCTTTCCTGTGTTTTTTTTTTTTTTTGTCCTTCCTAATATCATATGATGAAATTTCAGGCCGTGACATTGGGGTCAATCTTCCAATTTTGTTAAATGCAATTGTTGCCGAGCTTCCTCCTGATGCAAGCACAATGCTTCGGATTGGGATGACAAATCCTCCTTTCATTCTTGAGCATTTGAAAGAGATAGCTAATGTTTTGTGTCATCCATGTGTATACTCCTTTTTGCATGTGCCAGTTCAATCTGGGAGTGACACAATCTTAAGTGTAAGTATTGTCTATACCCAAATTTTCTTAGATTACTTGAGGCCAGTACAGTTTTAAGGAAGGAAATTACTTGTAGTCCTAATCATTACATTTTCTCTCAGGCAATGAATCGAGAATATACAGTCAGTGAGTTCAGGACTGTAGTAGATACCTTAACTGAGCTTGTTCCTGGGATGCAGGTCGCAACTGATATAATATGTGGATTTCCTGGTTAGTAAGTGGGTTTGAGGCGATTGATTGATCCCTATACTTCTATTGTTGTCTCTCTATTGGTTTGCATGGATTTTTATTCTTTGCATACTGTTTTGGATGGGAAATGAAACTTTCACCTTCATTGATTTCCTTGTTGCAAAACACCAACTGCTGAAACAGTGTAATCTATAAAATTATTGTTCTCCTCAAAGATGCAATATTTGATCTATTACTTACAAACATTTTAAAATATTGATTTTCATAATGGTCAACTATATTGATTATTATGAAAATGTAACCCTTTGGCCTTGTGGGATACCTCATCTCCCCCTCTTTTTGTAATAGTTCCTCTTGTTATTTTTACTGTCTCGTTTCCTTGTTCAATTTTTTTTTTTAATTTTTTATTATTATTATTATTTTTTTTTATCAAGAAAACAACTGAAAAATACTAAAGTTCAAGTATGAGTGGTTTGTTTTGGTCGCTATGCGGCAGTGTGAAGATTATTTCTGTTAGGTTTGTCAGGGCCTTTATCCCCCATTTTTTGCTTTGTATCATCTTGAATGTTTATCTCCTCCAATGTTGTATACAACATTAATTCGCATTTTTCCGAGAATAATATCTTAAAATTTTATTACATGTGAATGATTGCCGAACTTTTGTTAATTCTGTGGCTTTTCAGGGGAAACGGATGAAGATTTTTGTGAAACTATCAACCTTATTAAAGAGTACAAATTACCCCAAGTTCATATCTCACAGTTCTATCCTCGACCAGGTATGGCATCATGTTCAAGCCTCCTTATTTCTTTGCATAGACTTTAACTAAAGAAGGTAACAGTTAGACTTGAATGATAATGACTAGCTTAATAATCCTCTTATCTCAAATTAGTATGAACCTTGTGCTATTCCTTGTGTATTATTCAGGAGACACATCACATGCTTAAAATGTTTATTTCCCAGGATGTGGCAATAAGATTACCTAGGAAGCATCTATATATATATATATATATATATATTTGGTTAATCCAAACACTTTTATATCCCTTCTCATTTAGTTTTCTTGTTGTTGCTTGCAACTTATTAGGACCAAGGTTTTTTAATTTATTAATTTGTCTAATTTTTTTTTCTTAACATGACTGAGAAAAATAGAAGAAAGCAAAAGGGCATCAAAAAACAACCTAGAAAAAAATCCTGAAAAAAAAAACCTAACTAAACATGAAGGGATTCAAACCAAAAGAATAAAGCCAAAGAGACATTGAACGAAGAATCACATCGTTTTGTTTGGAAGGTTTTTTTTTTTGTTAGGATGGTAGAAACAAAACATTTCTTTGTCTAATTTTAAAGAGCAACTGCTACTTATGGATCCCTCTATCATACAAACAACCTATTTTATACTTATTCAGATGAAACAGTGTGATACTAGCCTCAACAAATGATTGAATGACTGAGATGAATTATTCATGCATGTGCAAAATCCAGCAATCAAACTGTTTGCCCATGTTACCTTAGAAGAACCCTGGCTGTAGCAATTTCTTTCATTAAATTGATTGTCTTGGATTTATCTGGCTAGACTAGGTTTTGGAACTTCTTTGATTCCAAGTAAATAGAATGTGATTACTTAAAACTAATATTTCCAGCCGTCAACTATTTAAAATGAAAAAAACAGTATTCTTCCCTCTTGTCCTTCAGGGACACCTGCTGCTAGGATGAAGAAAGTTCCAAGTGCTATTGTCAAGAAACGAAGCCGTGAGTTGACTTCAGTTTTTGAAGCTTTTACTCCATATAATGGAATGGAGGGCAGAGTGGAAAGAATTTGGATTACAGAAATTGCAGCTGATGGAATTCACTTGGTAAGAAAGCGATGCTGTCTAGTGTATTTGTTTCTAATTCTTCCATGTATTTGCCTACAGTTGTTTCAGGTGGCTGCTTCTACACAAAATAGTTAGGACAATGGTGAGAAAAACTGTTTGGATCAGTTTTAGGCCCAAATTTGAGACATCAAGGCTGTTTAATTGACCTTTTAGCTAGTGTAAATGAAATTGTGTTTACAGTAACACAAACAAGAAAAGGGAGAAAATAGGATAAAAAAAAAACTGGTAAAATTCACTGTTGACATATTGAGAATCCATATAAAATTTTAGACTCAGGCTGCATGCTTAACAAATTATAGAAAATATTTATTGGAAAGAGTAAAAAGAAAGATAGAAAATATCTACTGGCGGAGTTATCAATCAATAAACATTTTAATTCACCATGTTCTACACGAGGAAAAACCCAGCTGTACCATCTGTTGGCCTTTAAGTGAAATAGAATTAGATACCCTGACCAAAATTAGGATTTCAAGACATTAAGGACTTTTGCATTTCTACCTAGCATTTATAACTAAGTTATTTTTTCTTTTTAACAAGAAACAAAATATTTCATTGAATTAATTAAAAGAGTCTAGCAAATATCTTGACCATTGAGAAACCCTCCATCATTCCATCTCAAAACAATCAACCCAATATTTAAATATAAGTAGGCTCTATTAATCTTAGTTAATTTTAAACATTCTTCAAAAAAAGGATTTTCTTCAAACATGTCTTATTTGACGTTGCTTCTTTAGACAATATGTAATTGGCTTGTTCATGAGCGGAGTTAAATTTTATTCATTGTTTCATATACGTATATAAAATATACTATTTACATTAGCTTAGACCATTCCTAACCCAAGGCCTGGGCTGTGGAATGCCTGTTCTCTGTTCGCAGTTAAGACCATCCAAGTTAACACTATCTTGTGGTGAACTTGGATAGGAATAAATAGTAAACCTTTAGAAGGTAAGCTTAGATCGTGAGCTGAAGTATGGGCTGAAGTCTTTGGTTATGTTAAGTTTGTGATGTAGTAGATTAGCCGACTAGGGATAATCTTGTAATTTTTGGCTGAGCTTGTTAATTGTTAGTTGTTAGTTGGGTTTAGGTAAAGGGTTTTGGTAGTTGAATTAGTTTGTTAATTGATTGCTTTGTTTGTAACTGGGTTTTACTTAGCTTGTCAGTTGGCATCCAGAGGATAGTCTCTTGTAAAGACTTCGGAATAGTAATTAAAAAAAAAAAGGTTATCCTTGGGTTCTATTTTTTGGTTGCGAGGTTGCATCATTTTTTGTATAGTAACTTTTAGAAAAGGGCCAAATTCTCTCGGACAATTGATTGAAGAAAATGTTATTAGTTATGGATCTAGGTTTGGAGAGATCTTGGGAGGAAACTTGTGGTAGGCTAGAAAGGGACAACATAATTTTTAGCGAGCGGAGAGATTTTGAAGGAAGTTTGGGAGGTTGCTTGGTTTGCCTTCCCGTGGAAATCCTTCCATTGGAGTTTCTTTTATTGTTAGCTTTGTTTCATTCCTTTGAATTGGAATACCATCCTGTTGTTAATTGTTAACTGGTTCTTAATCAATTTCAATTCTCATATGCATTTTAGTGCATCATGGAAGGGAACTTCCTTTTCTGAGCCATCTCATAAAACTTCTGTTTTTATATGCTTTTGATCATCTAATGTTTCAAAGAACTGTTGTGTCTTTTTCGATAAAAGCTCAATTTATATTGCTCCCCCAGGTTGGCCATACCAAGGGATACATACAGGTGCTAGTAATTGGTCCTGAAGCTATGCTGGGAACTTCTGCTTTGGTGAAGATAACATCCGTTGGAAGATGGTCTGTTTTCGGGGAAGTGATTGAAACCATCGTCACCAAACATCATAAAACAACTGCTCTCGAAGACGTGCCGATTCAAGCCAAGGTTCCTCCCTGCTCTAATTCTCATGAAACATGTGCATGTTCTGTGGAACCCGAAGCTTGCGCTTGTGGAGCAGAAAGCTGCTGCAAAGGACCAGTTGCTTTGGATGAAAAAGATGATTCTTCAAGAAATATGCCATTGCCTGAAGAGCCCAAGCGGAAGAATCTGGTTGAGTGGCTGCTATTGCGGAAACGGAAGAGCCACGCGCCCAAAAGGGAGGAAAGGGAAAGTCCGGTAGTGTCCGAGAGAAAGCAGGCATCGGCTGGAGGAAGCATGAATGAGTGGGGCGTCGTCGATAGGATTCTTGTTGGAGGAATACTAATCAGTATCTTCACAATTGTTGGTCTGCTGTTTCATCTTGGATCCAGGACACTCTCCTCCAGTTGATGATATTAATGATATTATACAATGCTAATTTGTATTGAACCATATATTTAAGAAAGTTTGTAATGAGAGCTATAATCCATCATATCTTCATGTTCCTTTTTCAACTTTCATCTATGTAGATCGTGTTTTGACGGTCACAATTTCAGAAGTACATGGAATAATCGAATTAACCAATTTTGGAGGGATGATAATCTAAAGTTATTGGATTTTATTAATGTATTTAAAGATTTTATTTATTTATTTTAAGGTCACAATTTATACAGTGAATCCTTCTACTATGGTCTTCACTACTTATACTATGGTCATAAGATATGAATGTTACAATTTTTGAATTGTCGGTCATAAGATGTGAATATTACAACTTTTGAATTGTTTCATGGGGTTAAAAGAGTTTTATTTTGAAACTGTATAAAATATTGGCATTTTAAAGCATGGGGTTAAAGAGTTTTATTTTATTTTGAGGCGGTATAAAGTCATGTATATGTTGTCATTCTAAAGCATGAGGTTAAAAGAGTTTTATTTTGAGACTATATAAAGTCGTGTATATGTTGTCATTCTAAAACAGACTTGAAACATTGTAAAAAAAAAAAAAAAAAAAAAACATTTTTACTTTTCTTTAGACAATTATTTAGATTGCATGTTTAAAATTCTTTAAACTTAACATGATCGATTTTGCTTGTAGAGTCGAATCTCAAACGTGTGTTTTTGTTTGAGATATTTGATAAACAAAGTAATCCAAATTTACGTTATTCCGTATCGTTAGGGACATCGTTAATCTTGCTTGTTGAGTAATTTGAATCTCCTCTTACTTAGGATATTCAATCAACAAGTGTTTTGTAGTGATTTCTTATCATCGGTAGCTAATTACCCAAAAGACATGACAACTACTAATTACTCAAAAGACATGACAACTACCAATTGTGCACGAACTTGATGCTTAATAAAAGACATGACAACTACTAATTACCCAAAAGACATGACAACTACCAACTGTGCATGAACTTGATGCTTAATGAGGCGGTCATTAATTGAGTAGAACAATATTGTAAGAAATAATGCATTTGAATGTTAATGTTTTATAAGCTATTTTCTTCTTAATCTAATTTCAAGTGATTTTCAAATAAGTTATCGGCCCATTAAACATTAGGAATACGAACAAAATTATCAAGAAACTTATGCATAGCTCGATATGTTCAAAGTAATTATCTACAAATGGTTGGTTGATTTGGACTTAATTTTCATTAGTCTAGTAGTGCATCACATCCTACTAAGAGAGCGTCACCAACGACTGGTATCAGAGCGATCTTGTTGTAGCAAGAGTGGCAGCAGAAAGACAAGTGGATAACTTTGTTCAACCCAAGATTTGATGGTCACTGTGATCATTGGGAGATGTTGATGGGGTCACTTGTACATGTATTTATACATGTATTTATACATGTACAAGTGACCCTTCAACACATGTATCTATTCATACCGAGAGGTCATGGACGAGAGACGGTAGTTTCTTATAAACATTATTACTTATATATTCCAAAATCTAAGATTTTGAAACTATGAATTTAATATTTAAATTAAAACTAAGTTGAACCTTTTTACGTGGAAGACTATATTATTATTATAATTTTAATTTTTTTAGATATTATGTTGATAATGAATAATATATTATATTTTGTTTACATTTTTTTTATACAAAATTATATTGTAAAATGAAAATGATGTATTAAAAAAGTTTTGTCAAAAAAATAATTTAAAAATGAGAAAAAAAATTCTCATGGAAAT
This sequence comes from Cucurbita argyrosperma subsp. sororia, assembly GCA_018691285.1. Classification (NCBI taxonomy): domain Eukaryota; kingdom Viridiplantae; phylum Streptophyta; class Magnoliopsida; order Cucurbitales; family Cucurbitaceae; genus Cucurbita; species Cucurbita argyrosperma. Next base: position 4,679,993 of record CM031881.1, on the reverse strand, counting down.
ACGATCTCCACCAAAATAAATAAAAAAAGTTCGCGAGACGAGAATGGAAATGTGAAAGGAAAAGTTGTGATAAATAAATAAAGATGAAAGCGAAAATTTATAAAGAAACACTAACTGCTCAAGCACCAACCACTTGCAAAGTTGGTTGATCCTAAGGCGAGGAAGGATCATCTTTCTTCCTTACCCCCACATGATGCCGATTATTGGTGCGAAGCTTCATCGTTTTTATCTTCAAGTATTCATTCATGTTAACTTATGATTTTTTGGTTCAATAGTTGTTGGTCAACCTTTTTTTTTGGGTGAATATGGATCAAACTTGTTATCATTTGAATGTAGGGTTTGGTCTAGGTCGAAATGGACCAATAATTGTTGCGATTGCTAACGAAAATCTACCAGATAAGGAATCTTCCTATTACATATAAATGTTTTTGCTTTTTGAATTGTTGGACGTGCATATTTGTATAGCTTTGTGACGTGTGATTATGATATATGATTGAAAAACATGATAGATGGCTTGTTGTATGTTTTTGATAACTACTACCATGCTCACTTTAAAGAGTTTACATGTTCTACTTTTTGGATAATTAGCCACGAAAGTTACTTTAAAGAGCAATTGCGAACGATTGAGTGGCAAAGATTACATGTTATGTCTTTTGGGTAATTAGTCATCCATGACCACTTTAAAATCATTCAAGCTTGACATTAATCTTACTTTGGAATGATTCGAATCTCAAATAAGTGCTATGGAGTAATAAGTTCGATTGAAGCTTAAGCGAAAAGATTGTTTTGAAGTATTGGAAGTTTAGGAGTCTACGTCTTAATCTGGGGTGTTAGGATCGCACAACAACGCACACACTCGATCGAGATGAACACAAAGAACATGATAGAAGTATTGGAAGTTTAGGAGTCTATGTCTTAATCTGGGGTGTTAGTATCGCACAACAACGCACACACTCGATCTAGATGAACACAAAGAATAGGATAGAAGTATTGGAAGTTTAGGAGTCTACGTCTTAATCTGGGGTGTTAGGATCGCACAACAACGCACACACTCGATCTAGATGAACACAAAGAGCAGGATAGAGAAAATGCAAGGAGAACGGGCTATAGGTATGATGATATTGTCCACTTCCAACAATCCTCTCCTTGAACAAAGTTTAGGGCATGACTCTGATACCATGTTAGGAATCACGACTCTCCACAATGGTATGATATTGTTCACTTTGAGTATAAGCTCTTATTACTTTGCTTTGGGCTTCCCCAAAGGGCCTCATACGAATGGTGATACTATTCCTTGCTTGTAAATTCATGATCATTCCCTCAATTAGCCAATGTAGGACTCCCTCCCAACAATCCTCAACCATGAACGAAAAACTATAGTTTCTTATAAATATTATTACTTATATATTTCAAAATCTAAGTTTTGAAACTATGAATTTAATATTTAAATTAAAACTATGATGAACCTTTTTACGTAGAAAAGTATATTATAATTTAAAATTTAATTTTTTAAATATTATGTTGATAATGAATAATATATTATATTATTGTTTACATTTTTTTAATACAAAATTATATTGTAAAATGAAAATGATGTATTAAAAAAGTTTTGTCAAAAAATAATTAAAAAATGAAAAAAAAAATTCTCCGGGAAATTCGATCTCCACAAAAATAAAGAAAAAGTTGTGATAAATAAATAAAGATAAAAGGGAAATTTATAAAGAAATCACTAATTTATTTTATTTGGTCGATGACTTGAATTACTTTCAACACTTCGGATTGAAGAACCATTATAGGAGCTAAAAAGTCGAATTTTAGAGGGCCTTCATATTATATTACTTTTTTTTATTATATTTTTTTTGTTTTATGTCCGAACTTCTCGATATTAATGCATGGGTAACACCACTAATTTAAGCTAAGAAAATTTGGGACGTTACATATTAAATCAACAACATAATCTGAATCTTACTTTCTCTCCGTATAATTCCTTGTCACCATCCATTATCGTCTCTTGTTGTGCCTCCTCAACCTCTGACCGTTCAAGCCCCTGCAGCTCCAACCGCTTGCAAAGTTGGTTGATCCTAAGACGAGGAAGGATCATCTTTCTTCCTTACGCTACATGATGCCAATTATGGTGCGAAGTGCATCGTTCTTGTCTCCAAGTATTCACTCATGTTAACTTATGATTTTTTGGTTTAGTAGTTGTTGGTCAACCTTTTCTTTGGGTGAAAAAGGATCAAACTGGTTTTTCGTGAGTTTTTGTGGATCTTCGGTTATTATTTGAATGTAGGGTTTGGTCTAGGTCGAATTAGACCAATAATTGTGACGATTGATAACGAAAACCTACGAGATAAGGAATCTTCCTATTACATACAAATGATTTTGCTTTTTGAATCGTTGGACATGCATGCATTTGTATAGCTTTGTGACTTGTGATTACGATGTATGATTGAAGAACATGACTTGACTTGCTTGTTACTATGTTAAAAAAAAAAAAAAATTACGACATATATGACATGTTGTATGTTTTTTATAACTAGCTACCACGCTCACTTTAAAGAGTGATCGCACAAATTTTTGTGGTAAAAATTAAAAGTTCTAATTTTTGGATAATTAGCCACGATAGCTACTTTAAAGAGCAATTGCGAATGATTGAGTGGCAAAGATTACATGTCATGTCTTTTGGGTAATTAGCCACCGATGACAAATATGATTGTTGAAAGATTTATGTCGGAATAATTAGTATCTGAATAATTAATCATTAAGGTCTCTCAATTTTGTTAGTTTCAAGTAAATGCTTCCGTATTTAAACTTGGAGCGACGAGGAAAAGTTGGGTGATGCTCGATGGATTGTTGGTGACTCTATTGATTCTCCGGTCTACATGAGTTTCGAAAATTATCAGGAATGTGAAGCATTAAAGAGAGAGTAAGTAAATTTCACACACACTAACGATAGAATGCTCTGATACCGCTCTATGAAAAGAGAGTCGAGAGAAGAGAGAGATGTAAATTTCACACACACTAATGTGAAGGAGATGTCGAGAGAAGAGAGACAAGGAGACAAATAAACAATGATTTTGTTGGGGATTATTAGGAGTGAGTCCCACGTTGGTTAATTTAGTGGAAAATTGTAGGAGTCTTTTTAAGAAGTCCAATACAAAGCCACGGGCTTAAAGCTTATATCCAAAGTAGACAATATTCCATACTATTTGGAGAGTCGATTCCTACCATATTACTGTGATTTTGACACTCTCATAGTAACATCATATCGGCCTTCGATGGCAGCCGCTTGAAGAAATTAACAGGAACAGACGGAAAATTCCTCCTGAATCTCGGGTGGCGAAGAATATACAGTCCGATCAGAATTGCCGCCACCTGAAACGGTGTAACGTACATGAAAGCTGCCCACATCAACGAGTAGATGATGAACAACGCTGTGGCTCTCGGATCCCTCCACCCCAGAATCGCCTGTGCCCTTTCCACTTGTGTCGCCAAATCTCCGACCACCGTCTGCATTTTCCCGGCCACGCTCCTCAGTCGGTCGTACCTCATTCTCACCGTATCCATGTGTTTCGTCGTTGGAAAGCTGTCGAACTCTTCGTCGAGCTCGTCGGGGTGAACGTGCTCCGCCTGCGACAATCTCGTGTTCAGGTGCGGTGGATACCTCGGTCGGAACCGGTAATTCCAAATTCCGATCACGAATAGGTAGAGGAAGATGGTGGGAAGAATCAATTCGGGATAACAGACGAGAATCAAGAACAGGACATGGACGAGACAGGTCGTGTTAGGGTTTCTCCAAATGCACACATCGTTGAACCATCGGTAAATCGCTGTGGCTCCTGAGAGAAGCGACATTACGCGATTGAAATTCGCTTTGCTTCTTCTGAGACTAAACATGTGGTAATCAACGTCGAGCAGTATATACTCCACTGCCTCCCGCGGAAGCGGCGGCTCTGCTCGAGACAACCTTGCAGCCACTATGTTCATCGCTTGGAAGCGGAGCAGTTCAATGTGTCGGACTGGGATTGGTTGCAGATAGTGCATTTTGGGCAGCAATGGCTTCCCGTACAGTGTCAGCATGTTGGCCCAAGACGTGCAGGTGAATCTCAGAGCCAATTGAAGCTCGCCATGCTTTTTCAGGCCAGATGGATGAAGAACCAACAAGGGGTAAGAATGCGTATAGATTTTGTCCGTCTCTAATGTGGATAATCGAATCCTTATTTTTCCAATTCTCTGGTCTTTTGCGTCTTCTTTGCTTCCATTTGTGTGAGCGTTGTCAAAAACCCCAATTGTTATTACAGTGCAAGGATCGTAAACTTCCCATGTGTACTGCTCGTTCCAGCGCGGGGCGAGGGTGTCTAAGAGAGTTCTTGTTCGAACCCATTTGTTGCCGTATTTGGCAACGCAGTAAGCATCTGTGGTTCTTCCTTCTTTGTTCTTCATTGGAAGCAAATTTCGAGCGCTTAAAATCCCTAGGTCGAGTACTCCGATGCTGTTGTTTCTGAGAATTTTGGAGGATGGTTGAAGATCACTGCTGAAATGGGTTGGTTCGTCTAGAACATGGTACCCTGAGTCGATCCAGAGACGGACATGGATCTTACTGGAGAATTTCTCCTTTTTTTTCTCTGTTTCCTCTGTTTGAGCAATGGATGGGTGGTGGAGATTGTACCAACGGGCGTCTGGGAGTTTTGTGGACTCGATTCTTTGTGGAATTTCTCTTGATGGGATGATTACTCTTCCTAGAATCTCCCCTGTTCCTCTGTCTTCAACAGTGATGATGATGAAATCTTCAAATGGGTCGGATGCTACAAACATCAGCTCCTCGTTCCAAATTGGGTTGATCACTCGCATCTGTGAAGGTCTGGTTACTTTCCCTTGATTGCAGAATTGTATTCTTACAAATGCGTCTGGAGGAGGTTTGGATTTGTCTGATGGGATGAGGTCTTGACCTTCAATCACATGGGCTCTCAGATAATAGAGTTTAGGAGAGAAATAGACCTTTGATCTTGTGTTTGCAAGGTTGCCATGGCTGATGCTGTGCGCATCCGAATGCCAAGCATCCGGGAAAGACTCATCAGCCTGAGTACCCATCCAAACAGCAAGCATCACCTCCCCCTCGGCTTTGATCCCTTCCTTGTCCACTAATTTGTACCATTGAGGAGCCAGTGGACTATCTGGAGGAACTCTCAATGGAACCTCAGGGATATGAAAGACAACTTTCCCAACAAAATCATCCTTCACCAAATCCTTGTCTTTCACAGTCACTTCCAGTAAGTTTGCTTGCAATTTCTCTTTTGGAAAGGCAAAACTCTGTTTCCATATTGGGTTTTGGTTCTTCTCCAAGTACTTTGTAACTCCTTTGTAGTTCCCTACTTTCACTTCCACATAAGGGTCTAATCTCCCCGAAATATCCATGGCAGGGAGATCTTGAGCTTTAACCACGTTTACATACAAAAAATGCATCTGCTCCACCATGTCATAGGTGCTGATGATCTTGTATTTTCCGCTGTAACCGGACTGCAACCTTGCTGGTAACGGCGGGCTGGTCTCCACCAATGCAAACTCTGGACTCTGCATTTGAATTGGCAAATGCTTTACTGTCATCACCGATAGACCCGTTCGAGCAAAGTCCATCCGTGTCCCCACTGACGGTGGCCGCTTGGCTCCTATGGAGTGGAAGGTCTTGACGCCCTTGTCCTTATTAGTCGATTCATGGTCGTGAATCACATACATTCGAATCCCAATATCGCCTTTGACATTAGAGAAGAGGCCACGTTTGTCAAGTGGGTATCTCTGAAAATCAGCATCCTGTTCAGAAAGGGTCACCGACATGCCAGAGATTCTGACACGGCCGAGAAAATCCGGGCAATGGCCTGACTTCCTCTCGCTATAAACCACCACATCGATGGTGTTGTCGGGAAAAGCTTTAGGGTCGGAGATGTTGAAGAGAAGCTTTTCATTCCAGTAAGGATGGAGGTGTGTGTGTTTGGTGAGAGTCCTCTGTTTTTGGTGGTCAAAATGGACCTCAACAAAGGGGTTAGCAGAGTGGGCGTGTTTGGACAGGAGGCCAGCGGCGTCGAGGACATGGACGACGAGCTTGGCCATGATAGGGGTGGGAATCTGATACAGAGGAGTGATGATGAAAGAAGAGAGGTAGGTAGAAGGAGGAGTAAGAGTAAAGAAGGGGAGAGATGGAAGAAGCAGCCACGATCATTTGGGATATTGGAGGGATGTTGGTGTGTTTGTTGTAAAGCGAGCTGTGATTTTGATCTATGGAGAGAGTGTTGGTTGTTTTATTTGGCTGATAATAAATAATGCTGCCTATTTCAAATAAATAATAAATAATAAATAATAATGTTGGGGTCGATGAAAATAATAATTCAGGTTTGGCTATGTGAGATTATAATAATTTAGATTAAATTAATAAAAATATCTCTAAATTTTTCAAATATATTCCTATAACTTTTAAAAAATATCCTTTAAATCTTTAAAATTTAGATTTAAATAAAAAATTTTAATATTTTATTTTAAAAATATTCTTAAAATGTTTTTAAAATATTTTTAAAACCTTCGACTTTTTATTAATTTTTAAAAATTTTTAAAATATACTCTTATTGTTAGTATATAGATGGGACGGATAGTGACATAAGAGATTTAATATTTTTTTTAAATTAAAAAGTTTAAGTATATTAACGTTATTTTTGAAAGTTTATTAGTATTTTTTAATTTAAAAAAAAAATTAGAATATTAATGAAACTTTTAAAAGTTTAAGAGTATTTTGTATATAGTATATTAATCGTTTCTATAAATGTATTTTTGTAAAGGTATTATTAAAACTTTTCACATTTATTAATTTGTACCTTTTTCTTAGCTTAAGAATTCAATTTATAAATATCAGATAAAATAATAACATAGATTTTAAAACTTTTGTGTTAGGATCATTAATACTTTATTTCAAAAATATTCTTAAATTTTTTCGCATTTTCAAAAAATCTTTTAGTTTCGTTAATACCTTTAAATTTTTTTAAAAACTTCAAAAATTGAGATAATATGATAGATATAATTTTTTTTATTCATATATTGATGTTAATTTTTTTTATTATTATTTTTATTAAAGAGAAGAGAGTTAATGCTACTTTTCAAATTTTATAAATATTATTTTAACACGTAATTTTGAACTTTTTTAAAAATTTATCATTTCTATATCGTTTATCATATCATTTATCGTATTTTGCATATTAATTATATCATTCATATCACATATGTATCATAGTATAATATTTCCATATTTTCAGACATAACAATCCACCGCATATCATATCATAAATCGTGAAGTATAGCTAGTTAAGATTATGCTCGAAGTGATGAATTGCTGTAATTAAGTCATGATTTGCCCTCCATTCGATATATATGTATAGAAGAAGAGAAGACAAAACACTTTATCAATGGTCTTCTAGGCTCATGCTAGAGCCTTAAAGGCAGTCATTACGTTGGACATGAACACGAACACGCCCCAAAGTGAATCCATTATGAGAAACTAGAGATAATCGGGGAATAAGCAAAAATTTGTAGAGGCATCACTCGGATCCAAACAAAAGGCAATACAAAGACTTACCGACGTGGTATGCATCTAGAGATATAAAGTTCTTATGTGTCTAGAGGTATAAAGTTCTTCAACTTTGCTATTGTTTCTTACCCATCAAACAAGATGAACACACATGGAAGAAGAAGAAAGGAAAAAGAAAAATATTGAACCAAAGAACTATATATATATATATAATCATAAAACATAGTTCCTTGTGGAAATACTCTCCCGATGTAAATAGAGAAAAAAGTGTCTATTAAATAGAAGAACATGCATGTAGTAAAAAGATGTATCGCTCAACCAGAGCGTTTTGGTCTACATAAACATACCTCTTTACTGTTATCAATCTTAACAAAGACCTTAGCTTCGAAAGTTGTCGTTGGAAGCTCTGTTCCTCTTTGTTTGATATCAAAAGTGATGTAATACATGAAACCCGACACAGCTTGTTGGTTAGCCTTCACAACTCTCACAAACTCAAAGTTTGTACCCTAGGCATATAAATAAGAAGAAGATTTAATAAGAGGTTAGAAAGGTTATTGATAAAAGGAAATACATATAGAATGAGAAGGTGAGAAGGTGAAGTAAAATGTACATATATTTTCCATTTTGTACTCACTAATAGCTTTTTCGGCACAGTCTCGAAGATTTGGTCTAGATAGATATTCCTCACATACAGGTGCAATGAAACCTATAAGAGAGGTGTTGGAAAAAGTGGGTACATCAAAACCCTGTGTAGCCGGATATTACACAATAATATTTGAACGTGGGACTAAAAATAAAGGGAAATTAGGAGGAGAATGGAAAAGAATAATACGTCGGACTCTTGTAGGGCTTGATAATATAGTCTCATCTGTTCATCAGCCAAATCGTCCTCGACTCATAAGAATCAATTGGTTTGTATGCACGAACAGAGTAGGGAGACAATTAGGAACATGAACTTGAATAGAGATTGAACATGAACTCACCAGAGTGAGACAATTAGGAACGATCTTTAGAAATCATGACTCTCACAATAATATGATATTGTCCCCTTTGAGCATGAGCTCTCATGACTTTGCTTTGGGATTTCCCTTGAGATAGTATTCCTCACTTATAAACTCATGATCTTCCACTAAATTAACGAGACTCACTCCCAATAATCCTCAACAAAGCAAGAGCCCCGAAAACAGAAACTCACTTGAGAAGCATTGCCATAAGTGTGTTCAAATAGAATAGCTTATGATACGAGTACATTATACATTCATTATATATTTATTTTAAGAAAATGATTTATATATTTTTATTATATATTCATTTTAGAAAAATGATTCAGATATTTTATTATATTTTAAAAATAAAGATATATAAATATTTTAAGAAAAGTGAGTAGTCCTATGATGCGGGTACAAGATACCCGTACCAGCTTGTTGGTTAACCTTCACACTTTTCACAAACTCAAACTTTGTACCTAAGTTATAATAAGAAGACTTTTAACGGAGTAAAAATATACCTACATTTACAATGTTGTACTGACTAATAGCTTTCTCCGCACACTTTCAAAGTCTTGGTTTGAGTAGATATTGCTCAGAAATAGAAATAGGTACAATAAGAGCAATAGATAAGTGTTGAAGAGGTAGGTCACGTCAAAACCCTGTGTGGACATATGATATTACAAAATGATAGAATTCGAGAATAAAATGAAAGGGAATTGAAAAGAGTACATCGGTGTCTAGGCTTGATAGTATCGGTCTGTCTCTTCACTATTCATCTCACGCACACCATCTTCGTAGTATCCATCCGAACATATGACATTAGAGAATGTTCCAAAAGACGTATATCGTATATCATTTAGAGTATCGAATTTTAAATACTCTCGAGTGTTGGACTATGAATGTAGTTGATTTTTTAACTGTTATTAATAAATTGTTTTGTTAAAGTAATTTTTATTTTTTAATTATATGTACTATATATATATATATATATATTAATTAAAACATTAATAAATTTTTATTTTAAATAATATTGTAAATGGGTAAGAAAATATCATTATAAATATAGTAATTATAATTTTATTAAACCTAAATAACTGATAATAAAAAATTTAATTATAGTTAATAATAGTCCATTAATAATGATAAAGAGTGATAACTAGGTCGATGAAGAATTTTTTACGTTCAAAAGAATATTTGACTATCGGAGTTCGGTGGAAATAGTAATCTCAGTTGCACTTTTTAAATGATACTGGAAGTCATAACAACGTCAACTTGATCAGCTTAAAAATATGAAAGCGTACAAAGGCATTAGATCTATCCCATTCTTGGTACGGTTTTGTAACGACACTATTTTTTTTTTTAATAAAATAGAGACGTCACTACATAATATTATAATATGTACGGAAAATCTTTAAAAATGGTGGACTAAAAAGTTGTCGTATTTCAATGTTCGCAAAACTCATTTAAAATAAAACTAAACATGAACTTAACCGCAATTTAAAATAAATGCATACGCCCTTATCTAATATCTAATGTAAGGGATATAACTTAATGAAAATGCAACTATCGTGACTTTATTTTCATGGCATGTACATTGACACTGTCATTCATACATAGCTATCTTTAACTTATCTAAAAAAATAACGCGTGGCTTCAGTATTTAAAATGCTTCATGAGTGGGAGTTGAATGTGTAATACTTCTCTATTTACAACCCACGCACGGGCACATGGATTTACTAGAAGGGCTCGTATATTACCTCTAGACTTGACCTTCTCTACACACGGCTCATACATGCACACATGGATCCACCAAGGGCTCACATACGTGCCCCTAGGCATGGTCTTTCGCTAGCATATGCTCACGTTGTTGGAGCCACGAAGAGAAAGAAGAATTTACTTATAATACAAGTCATTTATCCATTCTTTTCCTAAAGTAGCGTTTCTATGAGAATTTATATGTTTTACTTGTCATATCTTTCATATTTAAGATACATAGCTTTCTAATGTCCTATAGGCATAAATCGGATGTATTATGTAATTTATATGGCGTAGCACATGAGGGTTCATATATTACAACATATTGTAACACGACATAACATATATGATAGCATAAACATAACATTAAGCAATCATAAAACATGACAGCAATTATAAAACATGACACAATAGCCGGACACGTATCATTCATACCGTAAACAAGTCATCCAACCGAGCCAACAATAAAACTACTTACATGATTGACCTAATTCGACCTAAGTGGGAGTCATCCCAACTCTAACGGCTAAAAATGTCTAAAAATATAATTAAAATTGACCGTACAGGGGTCATACTAGTTTCAGATGCTGGAGGTAAATATGTAACACTCGTGCATTCATTTGGTCCGTAAATTCTTTAATTTTTGTATGTACTTAAACAACTTCAAAACACAAGAAGAAGAAGAGATTCAAATACACTCTTTTCACACAGATCCCATCACTTCTACTCTACTCTTCTCTTTTACTCTTCCATCTCATCTTCATCAATTTCCTCAATCTTCATCTTCTTCACAGTCTGGGCAGCAGCATCGCTTCTTGTGCCATTCTTGAGTTGAATCAACACATCAGACTTATTCCCAGTTTGAGCATCAACCAATCCCCCGTTCTTCTCCACTCTGTACGTCAACCTATCCCCATCACCCCCTGCATCGATGAACACAGTCGAATTCTCATCGATTTCTTCTTTGATCAACATTCTCGATAGCTCTGTCACCACTCTCCTCTCCAGCCATCTTCTTATGGGTCTAGCACCATATACCTGAAGAAACAATCCACACAACCAACCATGTTACCATTTTTGTTCACCCAAATTCAAGCTACATGTTTGTTCTTTCACTTTCTTCATCAATATACTTACCGGATCGTAGCTCTCTGCCAAGACATGGTCGAGGGCGGCATCCGTCACCGCCAAGGCAATTCCCCTCTCGGCCAGGCGGGCTGCGACGTCTTTCATCTGCAGTCTGGCAACTTTCCTCAGCTGGTCGTGCGAGAGAGGGTCAAATACAACGATTTCATCCAAACGATTAAGCAGCTCCGGCCTGAAGTGTTTCCGCACCTGAAACAGCAGCAGCAAGTGTTCGTTACATTGTAATGAACAGACGAAGAATTGTGAATAAAGAGCACAAAACTTGTTCTGTTTTTCGTACCTCTTGCATAACTCGATCACGAGCAACTTGCATTGTGCATTTTCCCATAAGCCCAGAAAGGAGATGTTCAGCTCCAAGGTTAGAGGTCATGATAATGACTGTGTTTCTGAAATCCACAGTGCGGCCTTGACCATCAGTCAATCTCCCATCGTCTAGAACTTGGAGAAGGGTGTTGAACACAGAAATGTGAGCTTTCTCCACTTCATCAAACAGCACAACACTGTAAGGCCTCCGCCTTACAGCCTCTGTGAGTTGCCCTCCTTCTTCATGGCCAACATACCTGAGAAATCACAAGTTCCTATGAGATTTTGTTCTCTAAAGCAAAGAAAGACCAACAACTTACACTATATGGCGAAAGTCGGTATCGGTACTTACCCAGGAGGAGCACCAATGAGGCGCGCAACCGAGTGTTGCTCCATATATTCAGACATGTCAATTCTCACAAGGAGGTTTTCATCATCAAAAAGTTGCTCAGCAAGCGCCTTGGCAAGCTCAGTTTTGCCAACACCAGTAGGACCCAGAAACAAGAAGGAACCAGTTGGCTGCTGTGGCCTTCCCAATCCAGCTCTTGACCGTAAAACAGCCTCAGCAACAGCATCAACTGCTTGATTCTGCCCCACAACTCTCTTGTGCAATCTCTCAGCAAGCCCAACCAGCCTCTCTTTCTCATTCTGCCCGAGCCTCGTGACAGGAATTCCAGTCCACCGGCTCACAACTTCTGCTACTTGTTCCGGTCCGACGGTTTCGGTTAACATTAGGTTCTCATCAGTGTTCCCTTCAATCCGTGCTATAGCAGATTCTACTTCCTGGATTGCTCCATATCGCAAGTCAGCAGCTCTTGCTAAATCATATCTTCTTTCTGCCTCTTGCAAAGCTATCTGTAGTTCCTCCCTCCTCTGCTTCAGTCTTCTAATCTCATCTACCCTTTCTTTCTCCTTTCGATATTTCATCAGCAATGGCTGAAGCTTATCCCTCAAATCATCCAGCTCTCTCCTCACCTACAGCAAAGTCAATAAAATGTCAGCAACTAATCAACAATGACAAATAATGAAAGGACAATCTGTAGAAACAATACCCACTTCAACCAAACGAGCTTTACTAGCTTTATCCTTCTCCTTTTCAAGCGCATGGAGTTCAACTTCAAGCTGCATTCGCCTCCTCTCCAAGTTGTCAATTTCTTCAGGCTGGCTATCAAGCTGGACCCTCACATTAGCACAAGCTTCATCAACTAAATCAATGGCCTTATCAGGAAGGTGTCGCCCTGCACAATGTAAACCAAATCAATATCAGTATCTTCATCATCCTTATCAATAGCCCTGGAAATAAGAAACAGATACATACCAGTGATATATCGACTCGAAAGCTGGGCTGCAACGACAAGAGCTCGATCTTGAATCCTAACACCATGATGACCTTCATATCTCTCTTTGAGTCCTCGAAGGATGCTGATAGTATCAGGCACACTTGGTTCAGCCACATAAACCTGCTGGAACCTTCTTTCAAATGCCGCATCCTTCTCCACGTACTTCCTGTACTCTTCAAGAGTAGTGGCCCCAATACAACGTAGCTGCCCTCTAGCCAGCATAGGCTTGAAAAGGTTAGCGGCGTCCATTGACCCCTCTGTTCTTCCAGCACCAAGAACAAGATGAATCTCATCGATGAACAGTATAACCTTCCCCTCTGCATCTTCAACTTCCTTCAATACAGCCTTCAATCTCTCTTCAAACTCTCCCCTGTACTTAGCTCCCGCAACCAGAGCACCCATATCCAAAGCTATGAGCCTCACATCAATAAGATTACTTGGAACATCCCCTCTTACAATTCTTTGTGCTAATCCTTCAACCACTGCAGTTTTTCCAACACCAGGCTCCCCAATAAGAACAGGGTTGTTCTTAGTCCTTCTCGATAAGATTCTCACCACCCTACGAATTTCCTCATCCCTACCAATAACTGGGTCGAGTTTCCCCGCTTGTTCTACCAGGTCTCGCCCATATGTTTTAAGTGCCTGAAATGTTGTATCGCCAGAGGCACTCTCCACTTTCTTCCCTTCTTTTCCACGTAGTTTCTCGACCTCGGATTTAACTTTCGCCGTGGTGACACCGGCTTCTTTGAGCAAATCCCCAATCTGAGAATCATCAAGAAGGCCAAGAACCAATTGATCGACAGCTAAATGCGTGTCCCCTCGCGATTTTTGTGCCGCTTGTGCCCTTCGAATTACCTTAATCAGAGTTGTACTCGCCGGCACTTCATCCGGTGCAGGGGATTGAGATGGAAGCTTCTTCAATGCTCGATTGAAGACCGTCTCCACTTCTTTTTGGGCATTTTCACCACCGGAACTAGAAATCGCTTGGCTGAAAATCCCACTCGGATCAGAAATCAAAGCAACCGCCAAATGAAGCGGTGTCAGTTGCGCATGGCCAGAATTCAAAGCTAACTCGTGAGCTCCGGCGAGTGCCTCATTAGTCTTGTGGGTGAATTTATCAGGATTCATATCCGTAAAAAATTCTAAAAGAATAAAATAAAAACAGACGATCAACACCAATAGCAGAAAAAAGCAACGAAAGCCATCAAAATACAAGAACAATCACACAATGAATCAAACTGAAACCCATCAATTAAAAAGAAAGAGCCAGAGATCACCATACCTTCAATTCAAAGAAGAGAAATGCAGTTGTACAAAACCCTTGCGGTCGTAGCAGACTTGATTCAAAAGAAACTGTTCAGTATCAAAGAGAAATCCGATCTCGATTATCGAAACGTTGCGTACAAATGTTTGTGCAGTGAAATGGAAGAAGATTGCAGAAACACGGAGGCGGCATGGTGTTCTTATGGAATGAAAATGGAGGCATCTGGAAGGAACTAGACTTATAATTTTACCAGACGTTATAATTTGCACGGCCACGAAGTCTTCCCCTTGGTGGCCCATACCGCATATAATGCTTTTTTTTTTTTTTTTTTTTTTTTTTTTTTTTTTTTTGTTTTTGAATAATCATATTACAAGATATTTTTGGTTTTATCTTAATAAACTATACCTCCTTTATTCTTATTATTTTTGTTTTAAATAAAAGTTTGTTAGTTTGTTAACAAAAAAAAAAAACTGTGATTAGTCACCTTAATTTAGTTAATCAATATTTAATTATCTTTCTTTTAAATATTATTCTCGGTTAAAATACTCTATACGATTAAAGAAATAATATTATAAAATATAAATTTATTCTTTCCGACCAACTCAAAATTTCAAATTGATTGAATGGATAACAAAAGTTTGAGAAATTTTTTTTCGACCAACTCAAAATTCCAAGTTGATTGAATTGATAACTCAAGTTTTTGAGTAGATAAGTTTGAGAAATTTTTTTTGGACCAACTCAAAATTCCAAATTGATTGAATTGATAACTCAAGTACCTAAAATTATTTCACAACTCAATTCAACCGTTTATTTTTTTGGTGTGTTTCAATGCAATGACGAAGGTGAAGAACGCGACTAGTCACGTGGGCAAGGGCGACGACTGACAGCGAGAAGCTACATAAGCAATGGCGAGGGGTAAGGATCATGGTTAGTGACATAGACAAGGGCAATGGCTAGCGACGAGGAGTTGCATCTGCAAAGGGTGTTTGCATCTAGCATCGATGACAAGAGTAAGGTGAGGATTTGCATCTATGTCAAGGGAAACCTAATTTTTTTTGTCCTATATATATTTGAACCGGTTCAATTCTAAAAAAAAATATCATCTAACTCAACTCAACTGTTGTGATTGAATGATATTCTTTTTATAAATATTTAGTAATAAGACCGATACTAATTTTCCTGATATTATGCATGAATCAACCATATCATGTCGAATTCTTCCGAAAAAATTGTCTTCCAAAATGGACTCAATAAGTGAAATTTCAAGTAAGTGTTTACATAATTCTCTACTGTCTGAAGAAATGATTCATTGAAATAATGAGTCATTATCGATATCGACAGATGTTCTAGATTATTTAGTCCACTTTCTTTATTATTAAGGATACTTTCCTCCATTTTTATTTTAATATAATAAATCATTGATGAAGATTCTGGAATCTTCAATTAGCTGACTGGTGTGCGCCAATCCGAAAACGACTTGACCACCAGAGGACCCACTCCCATTTTAGTACTTTATAGTATTTTATATAAATAAATAAATAAAAGTCGTCGCAATATTTAAATATACATGAGTTTCAAAAAAAAAAAAATACATAAAGACTAAAAACATTGTCTAAACAAACTTTTCATATTAAAAATCCCAGTATTATAAAGATCTTTCCAACTCCTCACACAAATTCATTGCCATTTCATGAAAGAATGAAATTAAAGCGTCAAATCTATCTTCTTTGTATGATCATCAGAACCTCTCAATCTATTTCTCTTGCCAGCAGCCAAACAGAGCATGATATCGAATATAGAGAGCATTAGAGTTCGAATAGCAAGGGAAAAGAGAAGGGCCAGCCAATGAGAACAAGAAAATCAATGCTTTTCCATGGAGACAGAAATTAGTAATGGGTTGTTTTGGCACACAGATGAAATTATACCAAGAAAACGCCATTTTCATACCGTGATCTCATGTAACCAATTTACAGAAGTGGGATTAATAGCCAGAGCCGCATGAACCTTTTGAATCTGCCAGAGTTGGGCTGGTGAGTTCTTTAGTCCTCCACTTGTTTCGCAGTTCGTCTCTCTCGGAATAGAATGCTACCATTGCAGAGTGATCAACCGTGCCACCGCCCGCTGTTAATTAGAAATGTCAATGAGATACAGCTTTCAGTTTCTTATGAAGTTCTTATAACAAATGAAAGCAACCATCCTAGAAGGGAAAGCACAGAAGACTATCTAACAAGTTCATGAGTAAAAAAGACTTCTTGAATTGGCAGAATTCTATATCAACCATTATAACTATTCATTAAAAATGATTTTGGCACTGTAACAACTTCAGAAAAGGGGGAAATACTGATTTTGACGTTGCTGGTTACGAAACTCAAGATGAGCAATCCTAAAAGAATTTGAACCAATGACACTGACCGCTTATGCTAACATGCGTGTCTAAAATACCAAAGAGATAAACCACTGAAATATACTCTAAAATAAAAATAAAGCAAACTAAAGATCAAAAGAGAAGTGATGAATGGATATTTGCAAGATTTTCCAGTTTCCACCATCATTAGAACTCAAATGGAAATGAGATGAAAATGCTCACTATTTATCTCATATGAAGCAAGTTTTCAATCCTCATCGCTGTCATAAACCACTGCCATCCTGCGATGGGTTGCAACCTTCCTTGGAGGAGACTCCTCATCAGACTCAATCCCCTTGCGCTTGTGACTGCCCCCATAATCTCTAACCTTATGCTTGGGCTCCTGCAAATAGAGGGGAAAATTTATCGCAAACAGTGGAAGGATGAAATATATAGAGAGAGTTTATATGTAGTGGGTTGGGATGGTTTGGAGAATTTTGCACCAAATTCAAGGATTTAAACACTGATTGGAAGTTTTTGTGCAATGGTTTCCCAATTTGTCCAAGGCAACAAATCGCAAGGGTCGTAACCTGCCAACAAGCAATCTCCTTCTAGCACTTACTTTCTTTTCTCTTCTTTCGGAGGGTGCTCTCCTTATGTCTATAAGGTAAAACTTAAAAGCCAATATTCATTTTCTCTCACTTATTACCCTTTCAAGACAGCCAATAATCTTCGGCTAAATCTCATTGGAAGTTTCTCCTGAACTTTAATCAAGGAAATTACCAAATTTGTATAGGCAAAGGCAGAAACCTGCTTTCTTTTCTTCATAAAGTTATTCTTGTTAATGCTTCTAAGTGAACACTTAGTAAATCAATATTCTGTTGTAATTCAACCTGTAATGTTTGGGCTAGTTGGAAACGCTTTATTGCAACTTCCGTGAACTGGGGATTTCTTCCCCTTCTCTGTATACTTCATTATGTAATGAAATCTCAAGAATATATATATATTAAATCATACCTCGGCCTCTTCATCCACATCTGAAACTTCATTAACTTCTGCCTCTTCATCACGTTCATCGTCTTCTTCCCCCTCTTCATCATACTCCTGCTCTGGTTCTTCAACTCTCCCATGAGCACCATCTTCTCCTTCACTTTCGTACTCAGACTCTTCCTTCTCACTGTCAGAGAAATCCACAGGACGCCCAGATGATTTAGCAGCGGGCAAGGATGACTTCCAGGGTATGTTTCTAGTTCCCTGTGATGCAAATTCCATTTGCACTTTTAGCACTCTAACAAAAATCAATGGGCAAGATTTAATTGACAAGGTAATAGACCTTCTTTGCAATCATTATCCGCTTTTCGGCTCGCTCTTCAGCTTCCAAATCTTCCTCAAAGCGGCGGCTGGAACGACGTGAATCAATATAATCTGTATCATCTTCCTGGACAAACATGGTAAGTTAAGTAATCTCCATGACTTGCAAAAGAACATAACGATGTGCTTCCAGTAATTTTATAACTGAAATGAGATCTATAAAGTTGTATACAGAAGCAACAGATGCAACACATGCAACCGCAGCAACTTTTCCTTCTTTTCAGCATCATAAGCAACTTATAACCCCTAAACCAGAAGTCGGTTCAAATTCGCAAATCCTGAATGCCAAACTACCCAAATAGCCTAACTTGACAACTTAATACAAGAAACATTCTCAGATCCCAAAAGATTTAGATAATGGGAAGAGATGAGAAAGAAAATTACAACAGCATACCTCCTCAAGGGCATCTTCCAAGAACCCAGGTGATAGTTGGCGCCTTCTGTCAATGACAGGAGTATATTTCTTGTTAACCTTTTCCTTCTTCCGATTAAGAAGTACATTTGCCCTGATTGTTTGACTTTCGGCCTACAACAGCACAATACAATACAGCAAGTGAACACCATGATTTATGTACGATTCAGAGCAACAAACACCATTAGACCATTTACCCTTTCTTTTTCCTCTTTTTCCCTTTCAGGATCAATGTGCGTTACGCAATTCTTAACCTTATACACCTTCTTATGTCGTGAGTCAACCAGAGCAGTTAACAAGCGGTGAGAATTAGATGTCAGGGACGATGGAACGAACCTCATCTTTCTCATAAGCCTACCTTGTGATTGCAGAATTCCCTGCACGTACAAAACAGATGATCATCATATGAAATACATTTCCACCAATAGAGAAGGGGGAAAAAAAGACCTGTTATTTGTTCGTTTACAAAGGAGGGATCACCCTAGAAAGGGAAATAAGAGTTGCAAAGTTTAAACGATGCAAGTAAGTTTTCTAATTCACTTTTTGCAATAAGAATAGGTTAGTTATCATATCCACATCCCAAGCCCAAAAAAATTAAAAAGCATAAATATATCTATGCTCCAGATATAAAATGATCAAAATATCTCTTCAAAGTAGAAAGGAATTCAAATCCTAACGCAGGTGAAATAAAAACTAGCTTAATTAAACTTCTACACTGATGCAACAAAATGATACAAATTTCAGCAATATTCTATGTAGTTGAGCACGATTCTCAGTCCCAAATCCTTAAGAGTAGAAAAAGAGCCTTGAGTTCAAACAGTTAAACAAGAAAAAAATGTGACAGAACTATAAATCTAAATTTCAATTTTAATTACTTTTGAGACATTACCTTCCCATGCCTAAGAAACAAGTGTGCTTGGTCGTGCTTTGCATCTTGCACGTTTATGTCAAGCACTTCATTCCCAATTAATAGCTGCAAACTGCCATCTGACCACCTCACAAAACGTGCATTACTTTCATACTACAAATCAGGAAAACAAATGTTAAAACTTTTAGTAATGCAAAAGAAAAGGCAAAAAAAACCAATTTAGCATAATAAACTTAGGAAAGCCTAAAAATGTATAAAATCTGACCGAGAATCTTGTTTCTTTCCTTTCATACTCCTCCCACCAAAGTTGGGACGACACTCATTTGTAGCAAAACAATAATAAAAGAATGTACTACAAAATCTTCTATAAGATCATTCATTATGCACTACTAGCAATAATTAAAATGCTAATTCATTAAGCAAAATCAATGGCATGAATGCTAAAAACATACACTTGTTGTGCCATCGGGTTTCCTAACAGTTCTCCAGCGCACGATGTTATTTTCCAAGCGTATGCGTTTGTTAGCTCCAGATTCATCTGTCACAAATACATCCTCTTCCACATATGTTTTGGGATCAAATGGTTTTGGATCGATGCCCATAATATTGGAGACTTTTATCATGTTCATCTGCAATTAGATTGAAAAGCTGTTATATTTACATCACATCAAAATATTGGTAAAAGAGAAGCACAACAAAATAATTTTTGACACTTCCTAATTGAATGACTCACAAGGGGGGGAGGGAGATTGTGCCCCCACATGAAAAAAGAATCCTTAAATTGTTATTACACAAGCAGGCAGAGGATACATATATGATCAACCTAGAATCAAATTGTATGCAATGTAGCATTTCACTCCTAACATCAGATAAGAAGCAAAATTTGGTGGTGCGAAGTAAAAATTGTGTCAAATGACAGTTCAATGCAATAGAGTTCATCAAAGAACCTTCTCTGGGCGGGCAGGAGGAGGACGTAGTGGAATCTCTAGCTCCAACGGAGGCCCAACTGGCTTCTCTTTATGTTTTACCTCGAAATTTTCCTCTTCTGATTCATAACGAGCATCTGACTCATACCGAGCATCTTCATCAGGAATTATATCATCTGGCCTTGGACTCTTCTCAAAGCTCCCCTCCTCTTCCATAGGTGACCTCTGAAAAAATATTCAACTTTTTATGATCTTTACAGCACAAGTGTCATTCAGCTTCAACAATCAGAAATTATTCAACATTGCAAATGAAGATTTATTACTCACAGCTGAATCTTGCTTAATATCATTTTCAACAGCATATTCTGCTTCATCTTCCTCATCAGAATCACCAAATACATCACGAATTTCAGCCACTGGATGTGAACTATGATCCCTCTCCTCCCTGTCTCCAGTTCAAAATTCAAATTCACAATGCTGGCAGAAGTAGCTAATGTCCATTGATAAATTAAATACTTAGATGTATTTGATACAATATAAATTATTGTGATCTATCGTATCCATGAAGCAGCTCCTTTCTGGTAACCCTTTAAAAGGAAATGTATAAATGCTTTGCTCCAGTACAATCGGGGCCAGTTTTGAAGGGTCAGTTGTAAAGAAATCACCAAATTAAAGAAAGCGAGGCTGGAGGTCATGGGCTCTTCCTAGCTACTCTCTCTCCTATTTTTGTCATTACAATTTACCTTCGAGTAACTGATCTACGTGATTGTTTATGAACTTCTCTGGTCTCTAATAAGTAAGAAGAAAGAACAATATGATAGAAATGTTGTGTACAAAAACAATTAGAAGAAAACTGCTGTCCGCAAACTGTGCCAATGAGAAGCTATAAGATCATGAAGCTAGAATTCTAGAATATAATACAAAAGGATGGGAACAACTGGAATGAAAAGAGATGAAGGGAGGGAGCAAACAGTAAATTCATTACCTCGGACTCCTAGTTTGATCCACCTCTTCGTCTTCGTTGTCAATGTAATGATTTTCTTCCGACCTCTCGGATTCACTTTCAACTAAATCATGCCTCCTGCTTGTTACCACTCTTTGGCCATATTCTTCCCTATCTTCGCTATCCACCTCTTTCCCTTCACTTTCTTCTTCTCCATGATGACCCACGTCTACTTCCTGAGAACTTTGATCTCTTTCACCCTCACTTTCTCCAGGATCCGGCTCAACATCCTGCAACTCACCTTCACTCTCAATTTCCACCTCCCCATGTCCCTCCACTTCACCTTCACCTTCAGGCTCCGCCTCACCTTCTCCTTCATCCTGTAAAACAAGTCAAGAACAACAACAACATTAAATCAACTTATTCCAGTAAAACCAATGTCCAATAAGCACTCAGCATCCACAATAACTAGTTCCCCATATGCATCTTTCCAATTAACACCGAAATATCTATTAATTCCATCGGTTCACGTGACCAGTCTTCCAATACTCTTCAATTTTAATCCTTTTCATTGAAGTGGCAGATTGAATGCTTGATTGTATCCGCAAATAATTAACAACTAAACCAACACACAACATACAGCAGCAACTTCACCCAAAATTCAATCCCTAGACATCCATCAATCTAAGAAAGTTCGAGTAGTAAGGGCGTAAAGAAATAAGAACATGGATAGAAGAAAGTACAGAGGCATAATTTGGCTGCGGATTGGACTCGTGCTCGGAATCAATCTCTTCTTCCTCCTCGGATTGATCTCCGAAGAGATTCTGCATCATCTGGTGCCTCTTCTCCTCCCCCATGTGGCCGTGTGATCGTCCTCTTCGTGTGCTTGACAGTGATTCTGTAGGTTAACGGGAAAACGAAAAATAGTGCAACTCCCAATAGGTCCAAGGGCTCGGAAGTTACCAGAGTTGGCCACTGGGATCTGCCTTTTCTTTCTTCTTTTTCGTTCTTCTTAATTTCTTTTCTTTTTGACTTTATATATTCCCATTAATTCCTCTTTTCTTTTCTTTTCTTTTTTTTTTTTTTTTTTTTTTTTTTTTTTTGTGTTAACCGTTGGGTTATTGACACGTAGGCTCCCCGTATAATAATGAGTACACCGCTGCGCTTTGGAGAACTCAAAATTGCTGGTTTAGTTTAGAGGCCTAAATTATAAAGGCTAAATTAATTTTTAAAAAATACAATAAACTTTGTTTTTTTTTCCTAAATATATATATATACTTAATAATGTCTTGAAATTTTTAAAAATATCTTTCACTTTTGATTTATTTTTAAATATTTAAACTAGTATTAACCTTCTTAATTTTATAAATTAAAAAATTATCATCAATATATAAATGCAGACTGTCTAGCTATATTTTATAAATATCTCTAAATTTTTAAATTTTTTTTGAGTTGTCATATTTTTTAACTTTAAAAAAAATTTAGACATGTTTTCGAAAATTTAAAAAAAAAATTGAAGATATTAAGTAAAAAAATTTATGTGTATTTTTATTAATGTAGTCAATTATAAAAATTTTAATTGCCCTTTTGTCCCTATTGTAAATTTTGTTTCCAAATTCTTACTATTTTTTTTTTCTAATTTTTTTATTATTTAACTTATACTATTGTAGGAATACTATAGTGTACAATTTTGTACATGCATGTGTAACGACACGGCTTCTTTTTAATATGATTTTGGTCATTACGATATGCATGCTATGAAGTAATGCTATGCTAAAGTTAAGATAAAAATTGTTCGGAAATTAACTCTATCATGATTATCTATAGTTCGTGTAGCAATCATTGTCGATCGTTTGAGATGTCTTTTTAAAAAATATATATTTAAAAAAGTTGATTATTAGAAATACCAATAAATGACCTCATTGTTGGAGCCGAAATATAATCACATACGACATGAAACATGGATATGAATGTTCATAGCGATCAACAAGCTTCAAGATTTCGATGCCTATGGGACTGAATTTGTCTTTCTTATTAAGATGTATAAACTGATTTCATTAGTGTTTCGTAAAGAACGAGATAAACTCAATAATATCAAACACAACCTCATCCACTTTAACATGAAGTTTTATTAAGACCCTAATATGGAAGTAGAAAGATAATTACTAAGATTCAAAGCACTCTTTTAACATTCTCAAATAGGTAAATAACATGAAATCTATGTATCGTTCAAAATTCGAAATTTACTTTCGTCAAACAGGTCACCTGACATAAAATGAAATGAAAAAAACCTGTAATGTTCGAGTCGAACAACATCTCTAAATCTTTAGTTCACGGCGCATATAAAACTGTAAACACATCATTGAGTTTGAATGTTATCCATGCTCGATCATGGGAGAGATCTTTAAGATATTAAACCTTCTTAGCTCGTAAGTTTATACTCGCGAAAATCCTTACTATTTCAAAAGGTTACTTGTTCCTCACATCTTACCGTAATCAATTTCTGATAATCAATCGAAAACCACATATATGAATATGTCTTCTTAACATATAAAGCTAACGTGTCTAATGCAAACTCTAAGGTATATGGTTGGTCATGTAAGTCATATAACTGTGACTCGGGCTGCCTTAAGCTTACTTTTTCAAACAAACTGATCATTCACTAATGACTTATATAAATTTGAAGCTCATCGAAGCCCAACACGGTCAGTATAAAGAATCTTTTATGAACTTAGGTACGAGTGATTAAACCTTTTTACCAATAAAGCCTCAAAGTTCGAGTTTTAATCGTCGGTTTTAATACCATAGGTAATAATCATCTATTAATAATAGGTTATTTTTTTCGATAATTGTAACTCATATGGTAAAGATGCACTCGAGGTCTCAACATTTGGGATTTGGGCTTTGAACTTACTTACGGGCCGAATCAATTTAGGCCCAAGATAGAGTATAATGAAATTGGGCTTGGGCCTGCTTTTATTGGACCAGCCCATGACAAGTGAGTTGGACCCAAATTTCCAGAGGGTAAAAAGGTATTTTTGGATAGAGTGAAAAAAATTAAAGGCACGTGCGAAAACTCGTATTATTGGGAGGAAGGAAAACATGGATTTGCAGTACCTCATTGGGCAATGGCGATGGCAATCGGGGCTCAGATTCGGACCCAAATCATCCATATCCATCCCAGACCTGAGGTTCGGTCCGAACCTCAACTCTGTGCCCCAGTTCGTTGAAATTTTCGCACTCTTTCGATCGCTTTATCTCTCTCTCTTTCTCTCTCTCTCTCTCTCTCTCTCTCTCTCTGAGCTCGGGGAGGCACATATAGTCGTATCTCTCTCTGATTCAAACCCTAACACTGCATAATCCAGCATTATCAGAGGAACGCTTACAAGTTCATGTGAAAGCTCATCAAATCAGTGTGAGTTTGTTGCTTCCTTCTTTCTTTCTTAAAACCCTAATTTTTTCCCCTTTTCCGGGGGTATTTTCTTTTGGGAAATAGTGAATAAGTGCTTCATGGCGGTGTCTTGGGTACGGGCAACTTGTTGCAGCTTGTTGCAGCTTATAGTGTTGTGTTGCGCCTTCTCCTTGGGTTAATCTGGAGAAAATTTGTGGCTTCTGTACCTACCTGTTTGGTTGTCTGGAAAATGGTGGTGGAGGAAGGGATTGATTATATTTGTGGCGTGTTTTACTTCCTTTTGTCGATAATGAAGTTTTTGGACGACATTAGTGTTGTTGCTTGTGTCAGCGCAACATGTCGTCTCTTGATCCCCTTCCCCATTTTTGTCATTTTTGCTTTTCACGTGTTGCGCAAGCTTTTTGGGTTCTGGGAGCGAAAATTTTTACAACGTAATGTCATAATCTTTTCATTGTGGTTTGTAAGCACTGCAAACCACTCTTTATCTTCACGTTCTTTCACTGGTTATCTTACAGAGATAGGACCGGCTTTATATTGAGAATGCATGCAGTCATGTTTATATTATGACTTGTGGAAATATTAGTATCCATGGAAATGCGGTGCTCATATTGTTATATTACCAGGACCTGTTAATTTTATGGTCTTCATTTTTTTTTTTTTTTTGCCAGTATGAGACTGACTTGAACTAGAAGGTCAATTTTCATTATGATCCCATATATCTTTGGATTTGAGACTTTTCGCAGTGTTCTAACTTTCAATTCATGTAGCTCGCTGCATGGTTTATGAGGCTACGATCAATAACCACGCATCACAATTTCACTTTATGGAGTGCAGTTATAATGATGTTAGAAATATCAATCTGTACTGTCGATGATTGGGGGCTAGATTTCTTTCCATTCTGTTACCTTCAAGTTGGGTTTCAGTCTTTTTATTATGAAATTTTTGAAATATTCTTTCTTTTTGGTTTTGTTTTAAACTAGGTAAACAGCCATTGTACACCTCAAAAACAATTGTTGTTGAACAACAAATTTTCTTTTTCTATAAACTCTATTTTTCAGTTGCCAAGAGGAGAAAGGATGTTCTCTCTACCTCATTAAATTGATGAATAAAGATATTCAAAATGTCTCAACACTTGGAACGAGGTAGTTCAGAACCTATGAACATAAGTTAAATCTAAATCCATGTTAGTCTAGCTATAGCAACCTGAAAAGATAGAGACTGGTAACAGGAAAGATATAATAAATTTAAACTCAAAATTCAGTTGCTTTTAAATGGATAAAATGTAACTATATTTTATAGCAAAACAATAACGGTTAAATTGCAACTTTTAAGTGGAATCACAAAGGAGGCTTTTAGGTCTTTTATTCTTTAGAACTTTAGAGCCTTTCTTCCTCAGATATGAAGCCTTAAGATGGCCAAGGAGGATAGCTATATCTCCAAGTAAGGGGACAAGGGAAAAAACTATGGGAGTTCAGTTGCCTTCGGGTGGTTTTCTGTTTGGTTGAGGTAAAAAGTTCAAGTTCTGATTATAAATGTTGTGCTAAAATGAACAACACGTTGCTGTTGCTAGATTGAGATAATAGCGTAACTTACATTTTCTAATATTCTCTGCATGTAGAAGGCTACGAAAATCCCTAAATCAATAACATTAAACCTTGGACTTTTTATTACCAAGATTGGCTTCTGTTTAGAGCATTTGTTTAGTTTCTTAAAAACATTTGTATATGGCCTGAGTGTTTGTTTGGCGCTTGTTTTGTTACCCTTTCTTATTATGCAAGATGTTCTCTCAATTAAAAAAAGTGATTTGAATTGACATGATTGAAATGGTACTACGTGGCTATTATCTATGTAACTCGTTGCTATTTTCTCTTTGGCCATAAAATCTATTTTAGTATGATGTAGTGTAGTGGCTATATGCAGGATATATTTGAGGGGTTCCGTCATATAGAAATTCTGAGAAATCTTAAATGACCAAAAGAGGGTATGTTTCGGACAACAACCGTACTTGAGAAATTACCTCATGTGGTTGCTGTAGGTGGCATGGATTTGCTGTAGCTGATAACTTTTTTTTTTAGGTACCTATTTTCACACCAAAAGTCATTACCAGCTGAACAGTGGGGTTGACCATCTATGCCTGGAAACGAAGTTGGAGACAGGGTCCACAATTTCTTTGTCCAAGAGAATTTGTACCAGGGCCAGCATCAGTCTCAGGCTGCTGATGGAAGCTGCGCTGGTCTTAATAATAATCTATGGGTTCGAAACCAGAGAGAAATAAATTCTCCTTTTGTTTCAAATTTGAAGAATTATAATGCTCATCAACCGGGTATTATTTTGTAGTTCCTTCATAAAGCCGATCCTTACTTTTTTTTCTTACTTCGTGTGGATCATCGTTATTCCTCTCTTTTTTATAGCGTCGACTATATTTTGTTTATATTTTTCCCTAGCAGATTCTGGAGGACTGGGTCAGCCTTCTCACTTGCTTCATGGTTTGAACTTCTCACAATCATATATAACTCCCGAGATTGGAAGAAGTGAGTCTCAGAATCAATATCAATCTCTCAATGGTTATGCAGCAGGACAACAACTTTTCCATGCAAGGCAGGCTGAAGCAAACTTTTTAGATGCAGATGCAGTATCTGATAGGCATATAACATCTAGAGGCCTATCTATTCATGAAGCACAAGTGAATAATCCTGAATTAAGCAAGAAAAATGTAGCTAGGTTGGAAACTACTGATTCTCCCGTAAATTTTGATTTTTTTGGTGGCCAACAGCAATTGAGTGGCAGGAATGCCAGTGTGACACAGATTTTGCCTAAGCAGCAGCCTGGGAATCATGACATGCAGCTTCTGCAACAACAAGCGATGTTGTCACATATTCAAGAACTTCAGAGGCAACACCAATTTCAGCAGCAGGAAGCAAGACAACATGGCTCGATGAATCAGATTTCATCCAACTCAAAGCCGTCAGCAGGAAACCATTCAGCCACGCTGATTGATGGTATTCCTGTTAATGATTTATCTACCTCTCCTTGGTTGACTGAGCATATGGTGAATAACACCAACTCATTGCAACATAGTTTGTCGGCAACAATGCAGGGCTCCTCTAGTGGATTTGTATTTCCTTCTGAGCAGCAACAAGCACTGCGCTCGATGGGTTTAATTCCTGAACAAGTTGATCACTCTTTATATGGGGTTCCTATTTCTACTGCACCTAGTTTTCTAGGTTCAAACTCTCTCATTCCGACAGATAAACCGTCTATGCAGCAGTTATCTGTCAGTAACAACCCCATTTCAGCGAACCATTATACTGCATACCCGGATCAGGTTAGCATGCAGGATGGAATGGTTGTGAGACAGGATTTCATGGGGAAAAGTATGTTTGGCATGTCTGCCAGTCAAGGTTTAAATGGTGGATTAAATTCTGAAAACTTGCAGCATGTGAATCTCCAACAGAGAAATACATCTATGCAGGAATTTGGTAGCAGACAAGATTTCAACCGGCGGTCAGAGGTGTCACAGGAGAAGACAATGGCACAGGTTGCTCCACCACAGACTGTGGCTACACTAGATCCCGCTGAAGAAAAGATTTTGTATGGTTCAGATGACAACTTGTGGGATGCTTTTGGCAGGAATGATAACATTACGGCAGGTGGTTTCAATATGGCAGATGGTATGGATTTTAATGCTGGATATTCCTTTTTACAGAGTGGAAGTTGGAGTGCTTTGATGCAGTCAGCTGTGGCAGAAACTTCAAGTGGGGATATGGGCGCTCAAGAAGGGTGGGGTGGCCTAAACTGTAATAATAGCGGTGCTCCAAATGGTAATCAGCAATCTTCCGATGTTAATGGCAGTGGAAAATTGCAACCTGTTTGGGTTGATAACAACTTGCAGACAATGAATTCTCGACATTCTTCTGTCTCTTCTGCGGCAAATAATAGGCCCAACAATTATACTAACTCAGCCAATGCCTTCGGATTTTCGCAACCGGCTCATAAACCATTCTTTCAAAAAACTGAAGGTTTTCAGAATAGCAGGGCCCAAAGTTTGACTACATCGTTGGATGGTGAAAGAAAATGGATAGACCGTAATTTGCAACATAAGTCACTTGCTGAGGGTCACAATTTGTCTGAAAACGAAGGTAATACTTCAAGTGTGGAAATAAATGCAGATAATATGTCAGGATCTTGGCTCCGTCAACAGAACGTGTCCTCTTATAATAGCCAACCATGTAAGTCTAATGGTTGGAGCTATATTGAACCGATGTTCTCCCATGGAGGTAACAGTATGAAAAATCATAAAACACATAACATGTCACAATCTTCTCAGGGTGGAGATCATAAGAGAACTTTATGTGAAGAGATGGGTTCTGCTACTTTTAAGCAGAACCATGATTCAATTCCTAACGCAACTGATGAGTTGCAGCATGCAAATCCTGCTGTTGAAAACTCGCAGGTGTACAATGAAGGTGCTCATATGATAAACAATGTTGCAGTAACTAATGCTAGCAGTTTAAGAGATGACCTAGGAAGCAGGCAACACAATCCCATTAATCGTAATGTTTCCTTTTGGAAAGATGCTACTACTTCAATGGAGTTAAAAGAAAGTGGTTTCGTGGAAAAATACCAACATCATCATGATAAGGGCTCTCAAATGTTCGAATCACCTGGGAACAGTTGCTTAGAGAAGGGTGCGACTGAAATGCATGAGATTGAAAACTCAAATACTAGTGATACACACACTTCTTCTGGAAGCAAACAGAAAGTAGGAGGTAATACCATTCGAAAGCCATCTCTAACTTCTCGCAGATTCCAGTATCATCCTATGGGGAATTTAGATATGGATATGGAACCTTCTTTTGGAACAAGCCATGCAACACAACCACAGGCTCCTATGCAGCAGAATTCTCATGGGTTTAAAGGCAGTGAGCCAAGTCATTTTAGGCAATCCAAATCAGGAACAGATGGAAATTCAATGGAAGTTGAAAAGGTGATTGGGATTTCAATTTGTTGCAATAAGAATTTTTTTTTCTAATCTTGTTCTTTTGTATATTTCTAATTTGAGAATCGATTCAAAATTTCCATGATTAATGAAGGCTTAAGCTTGTTTTCAGAGTGACATGGGAGCCTTTGGAGATATACCTTCCAAAAGAATGCTTCCACCTTTTGGATCTCGTTTTTCTTCTTCTTTGGATAACCTTACAGGTCATGATCCACGACAAGTGGCCTTACCGTCCAGGTAGTCTAACACTGAACAATTGTTTATTATCATTTATGCAATTTATGCTTGTTGCTACTACCATTTATGAACTTCGATCAAGTGTTTCTTTTTGTCATTGCAACTATTTTTTTTTAATCAATTATTAAACAAAATCTTAAAGCTATTTAGGAACTTAGCTCTTGACCTACTACATAAGACTTCAAATATTTGTTTTCAGGGTAGATTTAATCAGCCTACTGTTTGATTTATGTTAAATAGGGTTCAACTGGTCTTTTTATGCTAATTTTAGGGACAATATAAAATTTTTGTTAGCTTAGGGCCAAAATGACATAAAATGTTGAGGGACTAAAATAGGATTTTAATCTCTTAACTATTATCCATCCTTGTTGCCCTACTTGGAGGGTTTTCTTTGGGTGTTATTTTAGCTTGGTTAGGGCGGATACCTTGCATTTCCTTCCTTTTCTGACACTTTTTTCCACCTTTTTATCTGTTATCTGATATCTGATTTCTGAACCAAGTATCATATTACTGAGCATTTATGTGTTTCTGGATTATATATTTCAACTTAAATGATGATTGTGGTAAAATCCTTCTCATTCTTTACTTATTTGCAGCCAAAATATGCTTGAGCTTCTTCACAAAGTGGACCAGCCAAGAGAACATGGTAATGCTACACATAGTCCCTCTTACCGAAATCCTTCTTCTGAAATGGTTGAAGCAGAAACTTCTGATGGATCAGTTGGTCAAGCACCACGAAAGCAGTCCTCTGATTCTCAAGTTTTTGGTTTGCAACTGGGGCCCCCTCAACGCATGTCCATGCAAGATTCTGCTCTATCTTCTCATTGTTCCTCGCCCATGGTTATGAGTTCAACCCATTCTACCTCAGAAACAGGAGAACGTGGTCATATGTTGGCTTCTGTAGCCTCTAAACAGAGGGATTTGAGAAATAATATAACTGGTCCTTCTGGACACAGCGGCAATAAAGTCCCTCATATCAATGCTCAAGGAAACTTGGCTGCAGCTTCTCAATCTGCCTTTCCTTATCCTAGAAGTCATCTGCACAATCAGCACCTAGTTGCCAATCACTCTGCTAGTGTGTTTTCGGATAAAATTGGTGTTCATTCAAGAACTTTTGATGACTCTTCTGAGCGAGTTGAGAAGAGCCAAATGGCGTCAACAGATATTTCCAGAAGTGGTCTCCAAATGAACCTAGTTTCTTCTGCTGACACATCTCACCTTAGCAGTGGTGATATATCTAATGCACAAAATTCTTCCCAGCTTGCCCAGGAATTGGTTTCTGTGCCCATGTCTCAACAGGATTCTTTCTCAAAAGTCTCTCCTAATGAGTGGGCAAGTGTCAGAACCCAGAAACATTCATTACATGCGGAGCCATCAATAGCTGCCTCAGATTTGCTTAAGTCTCATATGCGTATGGACAATCCAGACAAGAATTTTTCTGGACAGAAAAAGACTGATAATCAAGAGAAATTGGAACTAGAGGGTATTTTCCCTGTTGAAAATTCCATGAATATGCAAAATATTATTGGGGAAGAAAAACAAATGCAAGAAAGCCCTGACAAACAAGTTTCAGGTGGGAAGAGTGAAATTTCCTTGCAGGCTACAAGTGCATCAGGTGGACTGGAATCAGCTGGACATCCCTCATTAGGTGCATCTCCATCAAATTCTATGGCTACTCGAGCAAATATTGACACTTTTGGTCATTCTTTGCGTCCAAATATTAGTCCGCAACACCATTACTCCTTACTGCATCGTATGCATGCCATTAAAAGTGCAGATAATGACCCAACTAACAGGAGTGGGAAGAGATTTAAAGGTCCGGATTGTGGTTTAGATTCTCAGCAGGTTGCCATGGATGGCGGACAACTCTTATTGCATGGACACGGTAATGCTGTCAGAGAGTCATTGCATAACAATGGTTCCATTTCACATGTAGATACAGCAGCGGTAAATTATTCATCAAAGAAAGGGGATGCCTATGTATCATCTAATAGTGACATTGCATCTTGTGTGAGAGGCGAGCATCCTCAAATTAGTCCCCAGATGGCACCGTCTTGGTTTGATCAATTTGGAACTTTTAATAATGGGCAATCTTTAACCGTATTTCCTGGATCTAAAAATGCATCCATAAAGCCTTTGGATCAACCTTTCATTGTGGAAAAACCTCCTGATGGTTTCAATGCTCAAATTCCTTTGAATCAAGCAAATGCTTCTGTTGATGGTAGTGAGCACAATAATTCAAGGGACAGTTTAACTCTCGCATCGATAGAACACAGACATTTGTCTTCTGGTCAATCATTGCCACTTGATTTCATCAATCACTGTTTGTCTGCCGTAGGACCAAAAAAGCGCAAACACTCTGCACCTGAACTGTTACCATGGAATGAAGAAATCACTCAAAGCTTTAGGAGGCTGCAGGATATAAGGTTGTCCTCTTACCCTCAAAAGAATACGACTAAAATATTTGTAGTTAATTGAAAGAAACTGCTACATAAGATTAGACTAGAAATGCAAGTGCAAAGTGACTGCTCGAAAAAGAAAAAAAAAGAATCCATGCATCTTCACTGAAGGTTTTTTTAGCATTTCTGATTGATAAAAGTGAAGGATTGGAACACTTCGAAAATTTTTTAGAACGTTTTCTGTGCATCTTCACTGAAGGTTTCTTTAGCTTTTGATTGATAAGAGTAAAGGATTGGAATGCTTTGAAGTTTTGTTATAACGTTTTCTGACATTTTCACCTTTCGTTTCTTGCTGATTTACACCTCAATCATTTTCTGTACTTTCGAAAAAGCTATTTATTTTTGTTTTGATAGATTTGGTTCTTGTTATCTACATTCTCCATCCTCTGCGAAAACTTATCTTGTGGAAGCTCGACTTCATGGATTAAGCATAGTGCTTGATTTATTTATTTATTATTTTTTAATGCTTGTTCTTATGTATGCTGACTGCTGTTTTCTATCTGCAGCATGGCAGACGTTGACTGGGCTCAGACAACCAACCGGCTGATTGAGAAGGTATGCTATTTGTTTAACTAGGCTCTTCTTGAATGTTCGTTATTCCAGATCTCAGATCTAGTCAAGAGTGCATGATCTATTAATAAAATGATTCTTATTGCAATCATCCTTTGACAGAAAGAAGATGAAGTTGAAATGATCGACGATGGACTGATAATTAAACTAAAGAGGAGGCTTAACTTGACTACACAGCTAGTTCAACAACTCCTTCGTCCTCCTCCTTTTACAACTCTCTCTTCAGACCCCAGCTTACATTATGAGAGTGTGGCTTATTTTGTTGCGAGGCTAGCATTAGGGGATGCCTGTAATATAGTTTCTTCCACAGGAACTGACAATGCTTCGCATCCAGAAAGAAATCTGTAAGAATTTTCCTGACCTTAAAATTTTAAATGTCATGCAAGGACGATAGATTGTACATTGTTTACATATTTTTTTTTTAATACTAATACTTGGTTTTTTCGTATGTTCATTTTAGCCCTTCTGAGAGACCTATAGTATCTGGGAAAGCTGATTATCATAAGTTCATAGAAGGTTTGGAGAATTTCATGGACCGGGCACAGAAGATGCAAGATGATTTATTGAGGTAGCTTTAATGTCTTTCATTTGATTTGATTGTTTTTGTTTTCCAGAGGATTTGATTATATGATGCTAATCTTGCATTGTTTCTCACTTTTCAATCGCAATTTTCTTTCAGCTTTTGGTGTCTGCTGTTGCTGCTATTACTTTTGTGTATTACTGACATTATTTGGTTCCGCCTCTGTGAGGTGTTTTTGCTTTAAATTGGTAATAAGCTGCTTTTGCTATGGCAGAGTGGAGAAGAGAGCTTCAATCTTAGATTTGAGAGTGGAATGCCAGGATCTTGAGAAATTCTCCGTTATCAATCGGTTTGCCAAGTTCCATAGTCGAGGACAAGTTGATGGGGGCGAGGCCTCGTCATCTTCCGATGTAACCACAAGTTCTCAGAGATCTTGCCCCCAGAGATATGTTACTGCACTTCCCATTCCTAGAAATCTTCCTGACAGGGTACAATGTCTTTCACTTTAATTATTAATTGATTGATTTTGTTCACGTCGGCCAATTATCTCTACATCCCTAATGCTTCTCTGGTCGATTTTCTTTCAACTTATAGTCAATATGCTTCACAAATAGAACCATACAATTGGGAATGTCGGAGAGAAATGATTTCTAAGTTATCTTCTTGAAATCAATTGAGGCTGTTAGATAAGATATGTGCAAGTTAGGCCCTTCAATGTCATTTTGAGTAATATAAATAGGTCCATTCACACTTAATGTACAAAAGAAATTGCAATGCTCTGTCTTTCTTTCTTTTTCTTTGTTCCTGCTAATGGGAGGGCAGAAGGATTGCAGTTGTTTCCCAGAAGTCTCCATGCATCCCTAAACCCAGGTATTAATTGTACTTGTATGGGTTTTTTATTCAATGATTTAAGCTTTAGCTCTTCTTATTTGGGGAAAAAAAAATAGAGTGTTAGATGTGGAGGCACAGAGTTGGGCTGGACATTATTAGTGTGCTGGTATTTCAATACAGATTATTTGGCGTTACATGTAAAAATTGTAAATCCTGATCAGTATTTTAGCTGAAGTAATAAAAATATTATCAAGCGTTTATTTTGAATTCGCACCCGAATCATGCTATTTGTTTTGTTGGCATGATCCCCATTTCAATTTGGTTCAAGTATCCAGTCTTTCCAGAGGCATTGTTGTTATTTTGGTCAATTACAATCGGAGGTTTCAAAGGTACCATGTCTTTCTGTGTGCCTATTTCTCCATAGATTTGATATATGCTCTTTTAATATAGAGAAGTTTAACACATCGATATCGAGTTCCAAGATCAGTTTCTGGGATCGTAGAATGTTCTTTTGGATTAAGTTACAAATTTGGTCCATATAGTTTGTAGAAAGTTAGAATTTAGTCTCGAACTTTCACTCCCAAGTTCGATATAACCTGATAAATAGATCCTACGTTTAGAAGTTACTAATGGATTGGGTACGTGCAGGGACCAAATTTGGTTCAGTCCATTCCTCTGTTTATCACGAGTGAGTAATGACCTCCTTTATTTCTATTCAGCATATTCTACGTTTTTTATTTTTTTTTTTTTTTTAATAATGTTCTTGGATGATTGAACATATTGGAGTACATTGAAAGGGTTTAATTAGGTTGAGATTTTAATTGCCTTCCAATTTTTACAATACATGTAAGGTTTAAATTTTCATCCAAAATATTTGTAATTCTATATCTAAATAAAGAAGAATTAATTCCACAAAAAATGGGTGAAAAATAATTAATAAAGAAAGCAAGTAAAATGACTTTTTCCCCATTCTATTTTATTTCAACGCCTTTTAATGATTTTTTAAAAATAGACCTTTTATTTTTTTAAATTCAACGAGAATTCAGTATTTGATTTTGGAAAGTGAGATGTGTTTTAAAACAATTCATTCCTTTCATTATCGTAATTTAAATTGTGAATATATATATTTATGTTATATAATGTCAAATAAAATAATGTAGAAAATAATATCCAAATTATAGAAAACGCTTCTCACTTTCAATTTTATTGCAATAATACCTCTCAATTTTAAAAAATATTCTAAAATATCTTTAACGTTAAGTTTTGAATTAAAAAGATAGCTAATTTGTAAAATCAATTCTCTAAGATATATCTTTTTGAATAGTTCTTTCCTAAAATCGAATGATTATAGTCATGCTCTAAAATCGAATGATTATAGTCATGGTAACTGAATGAACTAAAACTCAAATCGTGCCGATGGTACTCTAGTATTCTTATATTATATTAAAACTTGACACCTACAGTATTTCATTAAATAATTTTAATTTTAAAATTATTGTAATAATCATGATGTAATGCTAAACAACAAACTTAGAGATGGAAGTAGTAGGTGGGTGGTCGAGAATTTATTTTTTATCTCCACATTTTAATCTTAAATTCAAACATCTCGAGAGTTGAATTACTTCATTTAAAAAAAAAAATATATAACAAAATCGTACTTATTCCCGTATGTAAATTCAACCCAACAATAATATAATATAACTTTTTTTTTTTTTTTTTTTTTTGGAGAGTTGGGATAGAGGGTTATAATTATGAATTTTATATTTTTAGAGCTTATTTAGTCGAATTATTATATAATCCATTAATTCTTATTAATTTTGAGGACCAGAGTGTTTTTGAAATTTTAGAATATTTTAAAATAAAATTTTAACATTTTTAATAAAAAAGTTTATTTTTTAAAGTTGAGAGTTATATATATATTTTGAAAAAAAAAAAATAGTATTTATTTTTTATTTTTTATTTTTTTTTTTGGAAGCTTGTGAGTAGTTATCCCAAACAATCAGGAATTTGCCCGCCGAGTAACCGCGGAATTCGCACTGAGATTAGCCCCACGTGAAATCCACATGTCCGTATGTAAATGTGCCACGTCTAAGGTACCTATGGGGCCCAGTGGCTATATGCCAATATAGAAGATTCTTTTTTGGTTGGAATCTTAATTTTATAAACCAGGGAATTTAAAATAAGAAAGATTCTAAAATTTATTTGATTTGGAAAATTAATGGTTAAAAAAAAAAACGGAAACAAAAACAGAAAAACAGAGGAGGAAAGGTGATAGAACACGAGACCTCCATCTGAAAATTCTCAAATCCGAACCTTTCTTCCGACATCGAAAGCTTCGGATTTGGGACTTCATACGATTCCTAGGATTGAAGGAATACCGCGTTTGTACCATTCGAAGATCGAGTTAGGTTTTCCTGTGATCGGGGCATTTGATCCTGTTGTTCATTCATTGTTTTCAGTAGTTTAAATTCATCCTGTTGCCCATTTTCACCGCTTTTCGTGATTTTGCGTCTTGTTTATGAAATGAATTTGGTTTGTACTTGTTTTGAGATGAGCATTATAACGCGATTAGTGAGCCATGAACTTGAATAGTTTGTGCTATTGCCTTTTTTTTTTTTTTTTTTTTTTTTTTTTTTTTTGCTACGATTCTTAGCTGCTAAGCGTCTCATTGGATTTCCGGTCTAATAGTCTCTCAATTATGTCAAAATGTTGTATCGATCTCTGTTGGG
The DNA here is from genome assembly GCA_018691285.1 of Cucurbita argyrosperma subsp. sororia. Classification (NCBI taxonomy): domain Eukaryota; kingdom Viridiplantae; phylum Streptophyta; class Magnoliopsida; order Cucurbitales; family Cucurbitaceae; genus Cucurbita; species Cucurbita argyrosperma. The sequence goes on along the minus strand of CM031881.1, from coordinate 4,643,008 downwards.
GTGTTCATTTGATTATACTTTATATATTCCGTTATCGAGCTAACCTTCGTAAATCTTGTTGAATCTATGTCCTGTTCTCCTTAATCCAAAACCTGGAGCATTAATATAATCTTCGTATTCGTTATATTCGTAGGATTACACTTGACTTTCAACCTTAGAGGATAGCTATTTGTTTTTCATTGCTTCTAATGGTACTGTTCATACTTTCGAGGTTTCATTTTTTTACGTTTATCTTTCACGTTTTCAGGTGGTATACGATTGTCTATCAATATTTTATTTGATTCCTTGGAAATGTGGTGGGGGTTTACATCTGTGATATTGAGATGTGAAAAGATTTTATAGTGAGTTACCACCTATAAATTGGTAATGTCATTATCAAGTTGGCTAAATCATTAAAATTTGGTTCATCATTTTGATTTGGATTACATTTGGGCGGTAAGAAGCTGTCATTTGTCTTGAGCTAAATTTATTGTTTCAGCCATTAGATGGTTTTCTTTTCACATCCGTGACCAAAAGGATGGATGAGGTCTGGGAAATTGGATTGTTGTTCCCTAGTTGGAATAGCAGGAACCCAACTGATCGTATCTTTGTTATTTCTTGCCTTAGTGCTGCCATCATTGGAATTTTTACCGTAGCCCTTACAGCCTTTCTATGGCAAAGAAATATCAATTTGAGTTGGATGAAAGCTATAGCCAGGTCGAAGAGAGACCCAAAGAAAACTAATAAAGTTCCTGTAGCTGCACACTACTGGATTCTAGAATCTGTATCTCGTGGAAAGAATTTGAGTTGTTGTGCATGCTTAAAGTTTGTGTCCCCTTCACAGACTCTTGGTCCTACGGTCGCTTCAGATAGTTTTATTCACCGTTGCAACATTTGTGGTGCTGCAGCTCACCTAAACTGTTCTTCTAGTGCTCAAAAGGATTGCAAGTGTGTATCTATGATCGGCTTTGAGCATGTGATGCACCAATGGGCTGTTAGGTGGACTGAGATTACTGATCAATCTGATGAAGCCTCTTTCTGCAGTTACTGTGAAGAACCATGTAGCGGGTCTTTTCTTGGTGGTTCTCCAATATGGTGTTGCTTATGGTGTCAACGTCTAGTGCATGTCGATTGCCATAGTAGTATGTGTAATGAAACAGGTGATATTTGTGACTTAGGTTCATTTAGAAGGTTGATTCTGTCACCACTTTATGTCAAGGAGTCGATTAGGACGTCCTCTGGTGGATTTTTGAGTTCCATCACCCACGGAGCAAATGAGATTGCATCCTCGGTGCGTGCAAGTATAAGGAGTCAGGGGAAGAAGAACAAACATGGACGTAAATCATCTGTTTATACAGGAACAAGTGGTAGTACTTGTGGTCTGTCTACTGAAAGCACAGCTGATTCTCATCACACGGCTAATGGTTATCATGGAACTGAAAGAAACTGTAATGGTAGCAGAACTTCAGAGGTTCAGCATCAAAATGGTTATATAGATGACAAAAATGTTTCAAATCCAAACATAAAAAAATATTCTTCATTCAACCAGAAAGATGTATCCCATATAGTAGGAATGAACCTGAGATACGAGGTGATTGAGTTTCCTCCAGATTCACGTCCCTTGCTAGTACTTATAAACAAGAAAAGTGGAGCCCGTCGTGGAGATTCTCTCAAACAACGGTTAAACATTCTTTTGAATCCTGTCCAGGTATCGCTTTTTCACCACTCTATTATAGTAGGCTTTAACTTAGAAGTAGACTGTTGTATACTATAGCCTAGAATAATTTGTTCAAACTACTCTGTGCTCTTAGTTTGGTCCCTGGTGATAAATGTGGTAGATGGCAATGATTTGTGTGTAGCTTATACACAAGTTCTATTTCTTTATGGCATTTGGTGGAAACTTGGAGCATATATGTATATATCTTGGTCTATCAAAATCTTTATTATGAGAAAGAAAATAATGTTTTAAATGTGTAGGGCAACTTAAATCTCTTGCGAATTCTATTTTCGTTGCAAGTGTTAATGATGTTCATGAGTTTAATGGTCATGGACTGTATGCTAATATTTCAGGTTTTTGAGTTGAGTTCTGAACAAGGGCCTGAATCTGGTCTTTGTTTATTCAGAAAGGTGCCACACTTCAAGGTTCTTGTATGTGGGGGCGATGGAACTGTTGGTTGGGTTCTAGATTGTATAGACAAACAAAATTTTGTTTCACCTCCCCCAGTTGCTATTCTTCCTGCTGGAACAGGAAATGATCTCGCTAGAGTATTAAACTGGGGTGGTGGTTTGGGCTCAGTGGAGAGACAGGGAGGTCTTTGTACGGTTTTGCATCATGTAGAAAATGCTGCAGTGACCGTTCTTGACCGTTGGAAGGTGGCAATAGTGGATCAACATGGAAAGCAGCTCAAAGCTCCACAATTTATGAATAATTATCTTGGTATATGAATAAGTTTTATTGGTAATTCCTTTTTTTGTAATTAGGATAATTGATTGCATTAAGACCAACTTTAGGGCACATCTGAATTGTATGTCTCATCATCAGGGTTCTCCAATGGAACACACACATCTGTGTTTTTCCCTAATTTCTTTCATTTGCTTATTTTCTACTGCATTATTACCAATTTGTTCCCCAAATGCAGGAATTGGATGTGATGCTAAGGTTGCCCTTGACATACATAATTTGCGGGAGGAAAATCCAGAAAAATTTTATAACCAGGTGATGAAAATTGTAGACTTGACAGATAACTTTAACTCCTCGAAAACAATCCATTACATAAGGTCATGCTACCATAACTGCAATCATGCATGGCTACTATTACAACTTTTCAAACTGTATGTTAGTTTTTTGAGAGAGCAAAGGCAGTTTGCTTTTTTGCGTTCTATATCTTGCATCATTAAATTTTGGACATTAGACTTGTGTCTTACTTCTTTTGTGCCAGAATGTGGAAATTTTTATGTTGTCAAAAAACAAAGCTAAAATGGAGGGTGGTCATTTTATGGAGCCTGAGAGGATTTACTCCTGTCTGATAATTGATAAGTAAACTTAATTCATCAATAATTAAATGGTGCACACAGATGGATTTTAAAATTGGAGTTGATTGGATACATTTTAAAGTTAGATTCATTAGATTATACATATATTAGATTATTCATGAATTATCATACGATTAGTACATGTATTAGGTAGATACATTATACATGTATTAGATTATTCATGAATTATCATACGATTAGTACATATATTAGGTAGATACATTATTTAATGTTTGATACATGAATGGCCGTAGAGGATGTTCCAAAAGGCCTATAAAAGGACACTGTATAGATTTCAAAACCACTCAACTTAAGAAGTGAAATCATCTCTTCCTCCAGAAAAGACCGATAGGAAAAGACAGATTTGAGTATGGAGAGAATTCCATCCCCATTCCATAAAATTTAATGTTGCTCCGGTATTAGAACCGACCATGTCAAATTTTGGGAAAATGTCATTGGGTGGTGTACCGCTGCCATGTCTGCTGAAATCAAATTACAACAATTGAAACATTCAGATTTGAGTCTTGCTCAGAGCTCAAGATGTGTGGGACGTGGTTGTGGGCAGTTTGAATCAGAGCAAATAAAAAACATGACAGTAAATGATATTATGACACAAAAACAAGCACGGATGAAGGACAAAACTGCGTTGTACCTATTATTCCAAGCGGTTGATGAGTCCAATTTTGAGAAGATAGCAAGTGCAACAACGTCCAAAAAGGCATGGGACACATTGGAAAAGGTTTTAGGGGGTTGGTCGAGTAAAGCAAGTACGACTCCAAACACTATGTAGTGAATTGGAGGTGATGAAGATGAAGGAGTTGGAAGGCATATCTGACTACCTCACACCTCACACCTGTACAAACTGTGGTGAATCAACTCAAGAGAAATGGTGAAACTCTGAAGGAGTCGGGGGTTGTGGAGAAAATTTTCCGGCCATTAACCAAATTCAAGAATGTTGTGTGCGCTATTGAGGAGTCGAAGGATCTAGAAGATCTAATTGTTGATGATCTTGCTCGATCGCTAGAGGCACATGAGCAACGCAAGAAGAGGAATAATGAGTCACTGGAAGAAGCGTAACGTGCCAAGGCGACCATCAAAGACGAAAAAGTGCTTTACACAAAACTCTCGTGGCAGCGGACGTGGCTGTGGAGGTTGAAACAACGGTCATGGTTTTGGAGGCTGCAGTCGAGGTGAATTCTGTGAGACGAAGGGGCAGTCAAGCCAATAATATTACTTAGGTAGGGGACGTGGTCGGGCAAGAGGTAGCCAGGCAAATAATTTGTGTGTCGAGTGCTACAAGCATGGGCACTATGCAAAAGAGTGCAAATCAAATCCCGTGCTATAATTATGGGAAATATGGACACTATGCAAATGAGTGTTATGTTGAGAAAAGGACGGAAGAAAATGTGAATTTAGTCATGAAAGAGGAGACAAAAGTAGATAGTGTTCTCATGATGGCTTATAAAAATGTTGCTTGTGACGATGACACAACATGGTATCTTGATAGTGGGGCTAGCAACCACACAGGTACAAACACTTACTTAAAGAGATGCGAGAAGTTAAAAGTGGACATGTATCGTTCCAAGATGCATCAAGACAATGTCTTATTTACAAGCAAATGATGCGGAATGTTCAATCGAGAATGTGTATCATGTATTTGATCTGAAGAGCAACCTTTTAAGTTTGGGGCAACTCATGGAGAAGGGATACTCAATATCCATGAAAGATTGGTTGCTACAATTGAAGAAATGATAAAAAATCGCATGTACAACCTAAATTTGTGCAATGGACGGGAGAAATGTCTACAAGTCGACATAGAGGATAAGTCGTCATTATGGCATCAGAGGTTTGGTCATCTCCATTTTGGCGGCCTGAAGGAGTTGGAGATGGTGCATGGACTACCGAATATGGATTATACTACTAAGTGCTGCGGGGTTATTTACTCGGCAAGCAAGCATGGATTTCATTTTCAAAGGAAGCGGAATATCGTACGAAGAATACTAAAGGCTATAAGCTGTTTGATCCAATAGAGATGAAGGTGATAGTCAGTTGAGATATGAAGGTAAACAAGTCTAGTTCATGGGATTGAGAAAAATCCACTGAGAGTCGGAGAAAAAAGAATCATTTGTACCAACTAATACTCCATCAAATTCATTGACGAGGATGAGCCTAGACATCTGAGGATGTGCACTATGTAAGATTTGTATGACTCGACAAGTGCAGTACATTTAATTTGTCTTTTAGCCGATGCTAAATAAGTCACTTTTGAAGAAGCTATACAAGATGAGAAGTGGAAAGTAGTCATGGATGAAGAAATAAGAGCTATCCAGCGAAATCAGTTGGTTGAATTGCCAAAAGGAAATGATATCAGTTGGTTGAATTGCCAAAAGAAAAAAAACCCATTGAAGTAAAGTGGATGTACAAGAAAAAGATGAATGCTCAAGGCAGAATAGAGCGCTACAAGGCGAGACCCGTTGCAAAGGGGTATCGACAAAAGATAGGGATAGATTATGGTGAAGATGAGACGTGTACTCAGCATGAAGAATGAAGCAGAATTAAGTTTAAGGAGGGGTGTTGATAAGTAAACTTAATTCATCAATAATTGAATGGGTGCACAGGGACAGATTTAAAAAATGAATTTCATTGGATACATTTTAGAGTGAGATTTATTAGATTATATATGTATTAGATTCATTACATGATTAGGTAGATTTATTATTTAATATTTGGTACATGAATAACCATGGAGGAAGTTCCAAAATGCCTATATAAGGACACTATGGAGAGATTCCAAAATAACTCAACTTAAGAAGGGAAAACATCTCTTTGAGAGAATTTCATCCCCCTTTCCATAAAATTTTACGTTGCTCCAATGATAATGATTTTGTTCAGGTACTTCTATAGCTCAGCCGTGTACATATTAATATAGTTCTGATATTTTTCTTCCCCCTCTTCAAGTGCACTAATTTTTAGCAAATTCATCAATGATCTAATACACACTTGTTAATACTTCTCTATGTAACTTATGTATTGAATAAAATGACCTCTTCTGTGGAGATATAATCGATTCTCAATATTTTTCTTTCTGTTGTATTATACCTTTTCCTTTTATAAATGATGTCTGTTCATTTATTTTACCAATTCTTAAATGATGCCCATAAACAGATATCTTCTGAGCACAATAACTTTGCCCGTGTATTTTTTAGTGGTTGACTTGCCCATGCTTGCACGCTTTGTCAATGAGGATAAGTCAGTTTTGTGCAGGTTGCAAAAAGCTAATCAGCTCGTATGCATTAAACTTCATCTTTTCTTTTTATTTGAAATGGAACTTTTATCTTTATGGTTCTATATTCCTACATTTGCAGAAGGTCTTGCTAGTTGTTGCTTCTTTGGTGTATTTGATCTTAGGCTATTTGAGTAGTTCATATCACTTAGCTGAATCTATTAACATGTCTGCAGTTTATGAACAAAGTTCTATATGCAAGAGAAGGAGCCAGGAGCATAATGGATAGGTCATTTGCAGATATTCCGTGGCAAGTTCGGGTGGAAGTGGATGGTGTAGAGGTAGAGGTTCCTGAGGTAATAACTTAACTTTGAAGTCATTGGTTCTGAAACATTACTTAACTGTATTCATTACTAAAAGTTGTAGGCTAATATTCAGTAGCATGATGAAACATTTTATGTATGAGTTTGAATTCTTCTAATGGTTTAGAGGTTGGAGATTTTTCGTTCACACGTATTAATACATAATTTTCTGTGTATGATGATCTTGTCCTGAATTTTCATTTACTTGAGGTCGATTGATTGAACCATTAATTTGAATATCTACAGGATGCAGAAGGTGTGCTTGTTACGAACATTGGAAGCTACATGGGCGGTGTGGATCTTTGGCATAATGAGGATGAAACTTCTGATAATTTTGATCCGCAGTCCATGCATGATAAAGTACTGGAGGTTGTCAGCATATCTGGAACCTGGCACCTCGGAAAGCTACAGGTATGCAGTAATTCAAATCAATTGTCCTGTTCCCGATTCCCACATCTTATCATGCCGTTTGCTGAAAATATCAGATCAAATTTGATGGATCTAAGTAGGATGAATCTATTTCCAGCCTTCACGTGTAATGATGCCTTCTCATGTTTTTTGCTGCTATGCTCTCTTATGGGTTAGCTTTAAGACTTTAGTGGGTTTTTAATTATGGGTGGGTTTTGTAGTTTTATTGTTTAATTCTAAATAAAAATCATTAGGGTGGGATTTGCATGCTTCAGTTTTAAGCTCGAAGCTGAAAGTCAGTAGCCATGTAACTTCTTAATTTCTATTAGACTTAATAGAGCTAAGGTTAAAAAACAAAAGTCCCAAACTTTAGTATGCAATGAACCATTTAGTTCCGGTACTTTCTGGACTTGAGTATGTAACCATTTAGTCCCAATATGAAAAATTCCATCAAATTAAATGTAAATTTTAATTATTGTTTTGTAATAATTTATTTATTTTTTAGTTTAAAAACACCCTAGTCTACCTATTAAATAAATTTCATTAAATCATTACAAAATTGAAGTATAAGGACCAAATTGTTACAAAATTGATATAACATAGTTAAAAGGAGAAAATTGTTAATTTGGGACCTAGGAAAATGGATGGTTAAATCATGCAAATCTTCTTAGTGTTAGGTCATGTATCGATCCTAGATCACATGTTAGGGATCTCATATTTAGTGGTAAAGGGACAATTCTGAGTTGCCGTGGAGTTGGGTTAAGGGACAAGGGTCATCCTTAAGAGTTGTGTTGCAACTTTCTTGTTTATATGAAACAGGTGGGTCTTTCACGAGCTAGAAGACTTGCACAGGGCAAGTCGATTAGGATACAATTGTGTGCAGCATTGCCTGTTCAAATCGATGGAGAGCCTTGGTTTCAGAACCCGTGTACTCTAGTCATATCCCACCATGGACAGGTCTTGCTCTTCTTCTCTCTTTTCATCTCTCTTCATTGAAAAAAATCCTTACCAGCCAGTTACTTGTGCACAGTCACATGAAAAACCTCTTTATCTCCCTGTGATTAAGAACAAAATTATGCATGATGTTATTCGTGATTAAAAAAGCAATCATGCATGATATTATTTTTATTGTTAATACAAGAAGCACATGACGTTTTTTGAGTTGCAATCCATGACGTGTTGTGAATAGAATAGAAGACATGTAAAACAGTTAGAAATTGAGGAGCATTTATCGTTATGCTTCTCCCAAGAATCTGAAATATGTTAAGCCGAGTCACTTTCAAACATTTGATTTCACAGAATTGGCTTTTGGTGGATCTACTGGTTTTCTTGATCTACCTATGTTGATGATCTGTTTATGTTGTGAGCAGAAGCTTGTTCTCAAAATTTTCATTTACAATTTAGGTTTAGCACCATGTTTCATTTAGCACCATGATCTAATACTTGTTTAAGTTGCTTCAAAGTACTGTCTTCAAGCTCCATAATAATGTTCACAGTTCAGGTAAAAACATCTCCTTAAAGTAATGTGTATGAGATGTGCCTAGATAAGTTATGCATGCAGATGTCCATGTAAGAGAATTTCATGCGTACTTTAAATTTTGGTATGTAGGCCTTCATGTTGAAAAAGGCAATAGAGGAGCCTCTAGGCCACGCAGCTGCAATTATGACTGATGTTCTGGAGAGTGCTGAATCTAATAATGTAATTAATACTTCACAAAAGCGAGTACTCCTCCAAGAAATGGCAATAAGGCTAACTTGAAAGTTTGTTTTTAGTCATTCCTGTAATGATCAGGGCTTTGAGTACGAATCATATATTTTTAGCTTTTTATGCCACCCTTCACATCTCTCCATAGAGGTGGAGGGAAGATCTTGTGGCTATTCTTTTGTTTTGTTTTGTTCTGTTCTGTTTTGTTTTGTTTTTCCATTATGTTTTCCCATGATGGGTATTAGCTGAGGCATGATTGTTATCAACGATATCTGTTATATCAATATATTGATATACATAGAGTTTCCTTGCATGCTCATTATCAAGTTTTTCTTTGCCCTTCCGGATTATTTCCACCCCATATGGTCAAGATTGATCAATATGTTGTATTTCCTTTCTATGTTTTGCATTGTATTGTGTATATTTACTGTTTATATCGGTATAGGACTTCGTATTTAGATTCAAGTTGGTATTAAAGTAGAAAAACTCTAATACTTAAAATCTCCCCCTCGCTTCTGCAAACCCTTTAGGGGTGTTCTAATAATTCGAGAACTCAACCAGTCTGAACTATTCAACCCAGATCATGAAATATTGATTTGAGTTAGTTATTTCTTTCGATTTGGGTGGGATTGAATGTTTGAAAAATCGAAAATTTGAGTCGGTTTGCAAGTTGACATTGATTACAACCTTACAACCTAAATATTATTGTGAATGTTTGATAATATTTGAACTTTACGAAATTTTAGTTATTAATGTAACATGTATTGTAGATAAGTATAATTTTTTTTTAATAATTAAAAAATAACTCGAAAGTCTAATCCAATCTAACTAAAAGATAAAGGGTCGTGTTGGGTCGGGCTATAAACTCTAACTAGTTATTCGGATCATTAACTCAATCCGTACACCTCTAAAAGTGCATTTGAGTTTGTAACCGATGTTCTTCCCGTTCACTCATCTTAATTGGTTTAAATTTCTGATTTGGTTTAGGATCCGATTGAGTTTAATCTTTGGTTTGGGTTGAAAACTGGTTTGTCTGGTTTGAACATTTCCTTTTCTAACCAAGTTACTTGCATGTCTTCCGCATTGGAACAAATTGATCAAACTCCCCACAATTGCTATCAAACTCATACAATCAGCTTAAAAAGCTTGCTTTAAAATTGAACTTTCAGCAACAACACCAAAAAAACTGCTACCCTTTGCTCATTATTTAGAATTTGTCCTTGTAGAAACTGATCCAACTCTAAGCTTTGTACTCAAAATCTTCATGATAACAGTCTGTTGGAGCTTTTCTCCCAAACAACTCTTCTTTGTCCAATCAAACATAGAGAAGTAAAGATCGGGTTGAAAGCAGTAAAGTTTCATATTCCTCCTTGTCTTTTTTCTCTCTTGTTCTTTGTGTTCATTTTGACCGAGTGTATGCGTGTTGAGCAATCCTAACAATTGGTATCAGAGCTAACAACTGGTATTGATTCTAACCGCTAATTAGCCACTAATTTAGTGGTTTGGCTCAGTTTCCAAGTGGAAAGGGGATTTCATATTCATATTCTCACATACTGTGCTAAGTTTTCATTCATTATCAATTACATTGTTGAAGAAATTGAATATATTGAATATGATTTGATTTTAGATGCTCCATTGAGTTGTTGTTAATTAGACTAAGAAATAGTAAAGTTTATGAGTTGAGTATGGTTCCATATTCCTTTTCTTTCACTAAACTATGCTCAAAATGACACCATATTTCTTAGCATTATCATTACAATTACTCTAAAGAGCTTTGAATAATGCTATTTTGTTCCTTTCCCTAAAGGAACTTTACTTCAAATACCATTCATCTTTGTGCAGTTGATTTTGAGGAACCCATTTGCAGCCATGAACAGAATCGTATGATTTAATTTAAACTCCATTACAAGAAATACAGAGAGAAAAACATAAAATGTGAGATCCCACCTCGATTAGAGAGAAAAACGAAACATCTTTTATAAGGTGTGGAAACCTCTCCTTAACATATACGTTTTAAAACTTTCAGGGAAGCTTAGAAAGAAAAGCTCATAGAGACAATATTTGTTAGTAACACGTACGTTTTAAAACCCTAAATTAGTGAGGTGGAACAAAATGGCATCTCGTGCCCATAGAAATAGTATTCTTTGATTATAAACCCAGATCATTCCCTAAATTAGAGGTGGAACTTACATTTTCAAATTACATTCAACTCAAGAACGAAATCTGCTAACCCAATATGAATTTTAAAATTAAAATTTATACATTTGTTTTATAATCTCTAAAATAATTTTTAACATAGTTCAACTATCTCTTTTTCATTTTAGTCTAGGTAATAAATCTTAAATTAATCCTGAAGAATTAATTTTTATTGAAATTATTTAAATAAGAACAATAATTTTCCATGGGAAAATATTTCTAAAATTTACTTTTTAAAAAAATACTAACATGATGAATTAGAACCACATTCAAATAATAGTGATCCTCAATCCCGAGAATTTTCCTAAAATACATGAGTGAGGACAAAACATGTTATAATGACTCGTGTTGGTCTGTGAAGATTCTTTCCATTCTTAAAAACGAAGAGTAAACAACGTGACCATAGATACAGAGAAACGTTGAGGCACACAAGGGCTGATTCGTTGCAAAGTATTTTTTAAAAAAATGTTAATAACAAATTAATTATAAGATCTAATTAGACGATATTTTAATGTAAAAATTAGGATTAATTGGAGAGAGAATTAGTATATTTAGAAGAGAGAGAAAGATGGGCACTTTGCATCCCAAAAGGCAAGGTGCTTTCCATGTTCAATCCTGTGACATTGCATCTTCAAGGTCCCTAAGCAAACATTGATTATTCAGCCCACAGAAATTGAAAAACTGGTCCAACAAAACTTAACAGGCATGGATGCATGACTTTCTAGTCGATGTTGTTTATGATTAAATCATACGAACAAATAGGATTTATGTTCGAGTCAGCCTAGGTACACTTCACCTAGTCTTACAACACAATTCAAGCATAGTTCAACAAATCAATACACACGCCTTGAAGAGGTTAGATTTACTCAATGTGAAACAAAAAAAAAGTGAAACCCATATCAGCTTACGACATGAATGAGATAAAATCGATCCACAATACGTAACCAATGACTCAAGTTAAAGCATACAAGTTGACAATAGTCTTATCCATCAAACCCAAGTAAAGATATGTAATCAACATTGATAGAATTGCGTACTGTGAAACAATATTAAACTGGTCCATGAGAGATCAGTGATTTTGGTACAAAAAGAGGAAGAGATGAGTCCAAAAATGATGAAGAACAGGCCCACACAGAGACACAAAAATAGAAGCAATTGGGTTATAAGCAGGACAAAGGTTAGGGGGGCATTGGATTTGTGGGTGACTTTGAGTTTGCTTTCTTCTTATTTACCCTTCTCTTTAGCTTTGGTTTCTTGCATGGATTTCTCCTCTCAACATAGCCATGCCTAAGCTTAGCTTACTTTCTTCGTTGTTCATCGCCATCATTAGCAATAAAGGTAGCAGCACCTCCGCAAACTTCGAACATTTTTCTCTCTTTTATTTTTCATCCCTTAAAACTTTCAACTGCCCAACAGAAGCATTCCTTTTCCACTTTTTGTGCATCAGATCCTCTTCTTTCTCCATGACTAGAATTCATCAAATCTGAGATGGGTTTTGTGTCATCAGATCACACAAAAGATAAGATCAAGCTGGAGTTTACTACTTTACTCACTAAATTTGAGCTCCCCACTTTGATTATTTCATCTGGGTCGTCTTCTTCTTCTTTGTTTTCTTTCTATTTCTGAGTTTTGGTTGGATTTTGGATCTCTTTCTGCTTCTTCCTTCCTTCAATTCTAGTTCTTGTTTATGGAGGGTGATCGAGAGTTCAAACACTTGTGCAAGTTATGCAACAGGAGCTTCCCTTGTGGGAGATCTTTGGGAGGTCACATGAGGTCCCATTTGATCGAAAGTCAAGCTGAAACTGGTGAGAATCTTAAGAAAATGAAACTGGTGGATAAGTTTCTAGGAGCTGGCGTTTCTGATGGTTATAGTCTAAGAAAGAATCCCAAAAAGACTTGCAGGCTTGCTGAATTCAGTGCTGAGGACAGGTTTTGCAGAGAATGTGGTAAGAGCTTTCAGTCATGGAAGGCCCTGTTTGGGCACATGAAATGCCACTCCATAGAAACTGAGAGAGTGTCTAGTAATTTGGAGTTTGAGGGCCACTCAGATGATGATCGTGGTAATAGATCTAGGAGGAAAACAAGGTACATGGCTGCTGAAACTGATTCTTCATCCGTTTCTGATCACAATGATCAAGAACAAGAAGAGGTGGCTTTGTGTTTAATGATGCTTTCTAGAGACGTTGGTGGGTTTTATTCAACCACCGCTGAGTCTTTGCTCCCAAAAACTCACTTCCCCAAAGTTGTTCAAGCAATTCCTTCTGTATGTATGGGAAGTAAGATGGTGAAACTCAAAGAATTCCACAGCAGAATGGATTCTGGGTATCTCAAATTTGAAAGGACAACCTCAGAATTCAGTGCTTATATTGTGAAGATGAACAAGAACAATGAAAAATATGGGTCAAGTTCTAACAATCAAACCGAGTTGAACCCACCTCAGTTCATGTCAAGTAGGTTCAATTCAGATCAGAGGAAGCTTCAGGAGCTTTCTAATGGGGAATTAAGGTCAAATTCGTTTAAAAGATCATCACCTAATGAACTAAACTCAGAAGGCTACAAAAGCAGAGTAAAGAGAAGCAAATTTCAGTGTAATTCTTGCCATAAGGTGTTTCACTCATATCAAGCACTTGGTGGGCATAGAGCCAGCCACAAGAAAGCCAAAGGATGCTTAGCTTCATCGAAGACAGAAAGCAGTGAAAACAGCATCGAAACAGAAATTTCAATCGACCCAACTTTTGAAAGTAAGCCCACACCCACAGTTTATGAAATGGAAAATCAGCAGGAACCAGAGATTCATATGGGGTATGAGAAAAAGAACAGAAAGCATCATCAATGTTCAATTTGCTTCAGAATCTTTAGTTCAGGCCAAGCTTTAGGCGGCCATAAGAGGTCCCATTTGATAAGTGGGTCGGAACCCAGAAACAAAATGCCACAACAAACCACACCGATTCGAAAACCAGAGCCGGAGTTAAGAGACTACCTGGATCTGAACCTCCCAGCGCCAATCGACGAAGAGGGCAGCAGCAACCATTTGAGCACAATCGAGCCATGGTGGGTCGGTGGGAGCCAATCGCACGAGCCGCCATTAGTGGGTTTGATTTGATTAGGGTCCACCTTCGTTGCTTGCGGCTTCGGGCACTGTACAGTACACCCCTTTTGCCTTTCTATATGATTCATTGATTCTTTCCGGATTTGGGAATCCAAGTGATATTCTTCTGAATCAATATGATGGTTTTGCTATAATCTGTGAGATAACAACAGTCTACAAACCTGAATCTATCAGTTGTTTTTCTTCTTTTTATTATGTGGATTATGAAGTTCTTCATACCTGGGATCGAAGTTACAATTTTGTTTTTACATGAACTTGTAAGATTTTGAAAGGCCAAAAAAAAAAAAAAAAAAAAAAAAAAAGTGGAATCACATGAGCTTAAATTGGGTGTTTAGTGAGTTGCCATTGAATGTCATATCCCATATCTCCATTTTGCGTGCCCTTCTTTTTCTTGAATTTTCTATATCTATCCATACATACATACGATGGGAGAAGGAAACAGCTCCACCCACCAGGGAGAATCCTTTCAATATTTTGGGCCAAATTAATAAAAATTTTAGTCTAAGTTTTTCAGCAAACACATCTTATTACGGGTTTAAATACGAAATATTGAAATTTAAAAAATATAAAAACAACACAAAATATCAAAATTCATTAATTTAGTATTATTATTATTATTTAAAATTTCTCCAATAATTTTATATGCTGGCATAAATTCTCCCCAATTAAAAAAATATATATTTAGATTATCTCTATTTAAACCTCTTAACTAAATAAATTATGAATTTCAATCTTTTTAGTTAAAATATATATCTAAAGATAATTTTGGGAGTCAATAGATTAAATATTAATTAATTAAGCAATTAAGCAATAACCTAGAAGCTAAAAAGTGAGTTTTCAAATGTTTAGGGATGTAAGATATTTAAGTAAAGTTTTTGGTGCATTTAGTGCCTCCAAATAGGCATAAACTTTGCCACATTATGGGATGTTGGATGGTGTTTTTGATTTAATTAAGCTTTGTTTACACGTAATTAAGCACTAAACATTATGAAAACGGACTTAATTATTTCATTAATTTGGTGAAGTTTTGCATGTGGGTGGGCAAAGGAAGTGGGGATGTCCAAATTAATTATATTGGTACATTATTTGGGTACCAAATTATTATTTTTATTTTCACCTTAATCAATTAATTACTCTTAATGGGTAATTATGAATTCAATTTTTTTTTTTTTTTTTTTTTTTTTTTTTTTTTTTTTTTTTTTTTTTTGCATATGGTGGGATCAAACAAGTGGCATGGTTTGGTTATATCATATTATTATTATTATTTTTTTTTGTTACCAAATAATTAGGAAAAAAATAGCATGGGTTGTTTGTTTTCTAAAATTTTGATAATATAGCAAATCATCTTTATTTTATTGTTTTTGGGAAATAATAATAATAATAAAAGTTAATTTGACGGTAAAATTTGGAGGAATTTATTATTTTTAGTAGAGCGATTAATTTGAGCATACATCAACTAATTAAATGCATATATTATAAGATATATATATAATGTTGGACCAACTTAGAATTTTGGATGGATTGATTTAATGACGAGAATAATTATAATAGAATTCACAACTCAATCTAATCCAATTCTCTATTTTTAAGGTTAGAATAAGTTTGGTTGTCACGATATTTTTTTATTTATTTATTAAATTTCTGTTTATTAGGATACATTTTATATCAATAGTTAAAACTTCATAAAACTCAAATGTCAAATATTTGCTAGTCGGTTTACAAAAATCAAATATTCTTAATATTTATAATAATTTTAAAAGTATGGTAGGGTTTGATTGGGTTGAACTGTAACCTATATTGGAATTGATAATTTTCAAATTTTTAAAAATTCAATCCAATCGAAAAGGAAGAAAAAAAAATGTAATTCAACAAAATAATATTTTTGATAAAAAAATTATAAGTTAATCTATATCCATATGTTTTTAACTCAGAAAATAATAATAATAATATATATATATATATATATATATATAAAAGAAAAGATATTTACATCTATGAAGAGAATTTTTGACATATTTAGGTTAAAATACTTTTTAAAATAATATTTTTCTTAAAATTATTTTAGAATTGATTTTAATATAAACACTTTCTTAAAAAAATATATATCTAAAGCAAAAAAATAAAAAATAAAAAATAAAATAAAATTTGATGTAATAAAGTAATTAGCGGACTTTTTTTTTATAATTTGTTCTAAACTCATTGAAAAATATTAATTATTAAATACTATCAAATAATTGATTTTTTTAATTATTTTTTTTATAAATAATTGTCCGTCATAATTAATTAAAGAGTTAATGGGAAAAAAGAAAAAGAAGGAAGGAAAAAAAGAAGTAAAATTTCAATGTTTTGGGCCTTTGAACCGGATTCGAACTCTCAACCGGCCCAAATCAGTTCGATTCAATTCCACCATCACGACAGATTAAAATCTCCGCCATTTTTTCGCTGGCAACGGCCCGACCATTATTGGAAATCTAATCAATTTTTGATCATTGGGGTTTCGACGATTCAAATGCTCTCTCTTACATATGCAAATTGCACGCCAATTTCTTCATAATCGATCCCAAATTAAGATATTATTGACATCCTCAGCTACCCACCATCATTTTAAGGGTAAAGTTCGCTTTCGAGAAGGTACTTTCCCGTGTACTCTTTCCGAAGCTTTCGGTAGATAAAAGCAAAGTATTGTTCATTGTTACATATACTTCGCGTATGGATGAGTTGGTTAAAATTTCTAGTAATTTGTTTAAGGTATTTTTGTCTTGTTGGGATGAATTAGTTGAACCGAATTATCCTTTATCTTTGATTGGAACTGTGATGTTTGTCAGCAGGAAATTGATGGAGGTAGAATTTTCTTTTTCTTTCCGATCCTTTTTTGAAAATTTGAATTCACATTTTTATTTCCTTTTATTCTCTTGCGGCTTTTGCAATTGTTGCAAATAGTTTTATGTTTTACTATATGGGTTGTCGTTTGATGTTCTTTAATGTCTTCTGATAGTTTTAGATGCCCAGCACTTGCCCCTGTTTGTGATTCTTCTAGGATTCTCTTTCACCGATGTTGAGTCGCAGGAGCAATAGCTCTAGCTCATCTGATTTAGAGGAACTTCTGGAGATTGAGTCAAGATGTCGACAGGTATATTTTTCAATCTACTTGCTGAGAGTTTCTCTCTTGACATGGGCTTGGAAATAAAAATAACTAGAAGTGATTGCTGCAAGATATCCTTCTAGTGGCCCGTATAAAAAGTAATTTTCCCAAGTATTATGTGTCCTGTATATTTGGACAAATTTGATGGGTTCTTTTCCATCTCCTTTAATACACATGTATGTATATATAGTTAAATCTGTATCATTTTTACTTATGCAGCTCAAGAAAGAAAAGGACACACTAATAGGTTCACGGCCACAAAGCTTTGAACTGATAAGGGTAAGTTCCACGTTAAATGTTCTTCCCCCGTTTACTGTGCAGAATGTGATGTTTAGTCTTCAATATGCTTTATGTTTTTTCAGCTCGCTAGCAGCTCTTTGCATGCCAAGATTGTTTTATATTGTCACTTTATGTCCCTTTTGCATGGTTACTCACTTTATCTAAAATGAGCGCTTGATATGTAATGTAGACATTTCGATTATCATTCAGATGAACTTTATTATTTTTTACTTTTGTCTGATGCAGCGGCTGGAACTACATGCGAACTCTTTATCAGAAGCACGCAAGGAAGACAAGCTACGCATTGAACAATTGGAGAAGGAGTTGACAAACTGCACTCAGGAAATAGGTACAGGAAGTTGTGTAATGAAGCGTGTTTGAGATCACTTCTAAACTTGACTCTTGTGAATGAACATTTGAGGAACCGTTGAAATCATTATAGGCTAAATTGAGAAGTTTATTTTATCAATGAACTTATTGAAATGAACTTTTATTTATAATAGTTGAATATATAAAGACTATTGTATTATTTATTAAAGATGTTATACATAAATATATAACAGAAAAACTAGCAAATCCGTTCAATGGAAGTTATCCAAATGACTATATTCCCTTAATTTTAGAACTATGGTGGTTGGTCACCGTGAAAATATCAATCCTTTTTAGCACTTAAGTCTTCTTTTCTAACCCATTATTTGTGGAAAAGTGCTTAAAGGGTTAAGGGTGTGATTTATTATAGTGTGCAGAAAGATTCTTTGTGTGATTTTCTTTTAACTACTCTCTGGCAAGGTTTAATATAGGGGGCTTAAAGATCTTTCTGTGTTTGGAATAGGGGTTAAAAGATCGGTGTATATATGTGTGTATATGCAGATATATTTAGGTTTGTGAGATGGTGTTTACTGTAGATTTTGTATGGCTCCTTACTTTCTGATTTGAAGTCAATTGGAAGAGTTATTATCAGCTCCTAGGATTTTGGGGTTTAGGACCCATCCATTTCTTCCTCTTTGATAATTTCTTCTAATACCCCTAAAGTTGTAGCAACGTCAAGTTATCAAATTATTTGTTCTTTTAGTTAGTATTTAGTTTTGGAGGCATTTCTTAATGTCAATAATATTTTCTGCTTTAAGAGCTGACATGTAGAATATTACTGAATTTAGAATTATTAACGATTTTAAAACAACGATGATTGATGAATTTCTGGCATGTTCGATGTATGTGGCAGCGTGCTATCCTCCATTCTTGATGTCATAATCTTATGAATCTTTTTTGACTTAGTTCAACAACAACATTCATCACAGATCACCTGCAGGATCAACTATGTACAAGGAACGCAGAATTAAACTACCTTGTAGAACACGTTGAGAACCTTGAATTCAAATTAGTTCATATGGAGCATTTGCAAGAAAAGGCTGTCAAGTTAGAGGATGAGGTGAAGCGTTCGAACTCAGAGTGCCTCTTCTTGAAGCAGAAACTAGTTGACAAGGAAAAGGAGCTACAAGAATCACATTCCAATATAGAAAAACTTGAGGAGTCGATTTCATCTATGACATTGGAGTCTCAATGTGAAATTGAGAGTATGAAATTGGATATGGCGGCCATGGAGCAGTGTTACTTGGAAAATAAGAAAGTCCAGGAAGAAGTTCTTCATCTAAATGATAAAATGGATAGATTGATTGGGGAGCTTCAGAATGCACAGAAAAATGCTGAGTCTCTGGAGAAGGAAAATGAGAAACTTCAAAGAGAGCTGGATATATCGACAAGAAATGCCTCCACATTTTGTCGAAGGATTGAGGAATTGATTGAAAACAAGGAGAGATCACGAAATACTCTGTGTTTCTCGAATGACGGAGATAGCGAGTTAGCACCACTACTTGATATTAGGTACTTGTGATATAAATTTAAAAATCTATGGTCTCTGCCTCTGCATTTTCATTACTTGAGACTTCATTCTGCACCATATTTGTTGGTTAATAAGTCTCTTTTCACCACAAATCTCTATGGTTATTGTGAAGTTTCCTTTTAAAAGATTCGCCTTTGCAGATTCTAATATTTAATAAAGGATCCAGATTTTATTTGTTGGCTACTAGTTGTTTTGAGTTGTCATGATTCTGATGAAGTTGCTTTTTGTCGGGGCCATCATATTTTTGTTTGCTTTGTACCTGCTTTCTTTCTTAGTTTTAAACAGTGACTCTTCTTGCCAGTGAAGAACATAGTCTGGATTTGTGTTTTGTATATCTGGTCCTAGAGAATCGATTAGTACACTTTTGAAACATTTCAAAAGTGGATGCAATCCTTGGTCTATTACTGACACATTATTATTTTATATGCAGTTGTGGCGAAGACTCAGGCCATCGTCTTCCAAAATTAGCAGGTGCACCATTTGCAGATGAAAATTCAGAAGTCAAAATGGATGTGATGGCAAAGAAGATACAAGATTATGAACTTCTTGTAAAGCAACTCAAGGTATGATGCATATAGCAACGCGGTTGTCTCTGATATCTAACAGACTAATGCAAGATACTCAATGAAGCTCCCTTCGGTTTTTCTTAATTTTAAACTGCGTATAGAAACCAATTAGTTGAGTTAGTTGGTCTTTTTTTTTCTATGCAATAGGATTCTTTTTGTTTGAAGCCTCCAGGTTTTAACATTCTAGTGGTTGACAGGAGGAGCTAAGAGAGGAGAAGTTGAAAGCAAAAGAAGAAGCAGAGGACCTTGCTCAAGAAATGGCTGAGCTAAGGTACCAAATTACTGGTTTGCTTGAAGAAGAGTGCAAGCGCCGGGCTTGCATTGAACAGGCATCTTTACAGAGAATTGCTCAGTTAGAGGCACAGGTATTATGCCTGGGTTTGAAATCTTATATCCCGTTTGAGGCATCATATCTAATTATTTTCTCTTGATTACTACTTTTCAGGTTTTAAAAGAAAAACAAAGTAGGTCATTTTCTGTTGCTAGACGTATGTACGAAATATAGTAGTTGGGAGTATGAATTAAAAGCTGCTCGAGGAAGAGTGTCGATCAAAGGTTTACATTGCTTTACTGTTTCTTCGATGTTGAGAATTATCTTGACCATAAGAAATTAGCACTAACAAACGGGAATGAAAATGCTATCCTTTTCTTTTTGTTTAAGAAAAGTTAACCAAAGAAACGTAGATTTATCGAAAGTACGAGGACTGAATATGGCATTTGAAAGTTATATGTTAATCTTATATTACTTAATACTGGCTAAGGATAGATCAATTCTTTTCATCTACCTCTTTCTCATCCGTTTGCTCATACTCCATCCTTTTAAATGAAGCAGCTTACTTTCTGGAAACCTTTGGTACTGGACTGGTGAATTTGACTGCAAAAACAGTGGCTCCTATGTTTTCCTCTTGGTTTTCCCAGATGGCGGCGTGTCGGTTTGACAAAATGAAAAACTTTGCAACCGCAACTTTGTACCAACTACTCAACCAATTCAGCTTCTTACAGAGAAAACAGGCATGCTTGTGTAGAAAACGATACAGAAAGATAGTAGGTTCCATGAATAGAGTTGGCTCTAGGTTGTTCAGCAAGCTGCTATCAGAAATATAAAGTAGATATGCTTTGCACAGTTCTCCCTAGCAGCTCTGGTTTTGAATCTGCGCTTTCTGGAGAGTAATATGATTTGAACTTCGTGTGTATTAACAGAGTGTTGGTTTGGTTTGGTTTGTCATAATTTGGTCACTGTTGTAAATATTATGCATTTGTAATGTGGGAAGTTTTGTTTGCAACCATTCCATGTTTTACTTCACTTATCCACTGCTACTCCATCTTGTTCTGCAAAACGAACTCACAGGGCCTACAATTAACAACGTGGGGTAACTGGTGGTGGGTCTGGTGAGCAGCCTTGCTGTGCTGTTGGGAGCTGTGTAATATGTTGGATGAAACAGAGTGAAATGAATGGATTATTCAGTTCAGAATTTACTTAGATATTTGATGTAAAATGTCTTAAAAGTACTTTTTTTTCTTCTTCAAAGAAATGGACGCAAATTGTTTGGACGATAAAAGTTGTAATAACTCAAATCACCTTTTGCAAAGACGTATCTTCTGAAGTTTTCAAAATGCCTATTTTAGGAAGAGACTTTCACATCTTTTAAATAATGTTTTGTTCTCTTCAATCGACTTGGGATCTCACAATCCACCCTCTTTAGGGTCCGACGTCTTCGCTGACATTTGTTCCCTTCTCCAATTGATGTGGTACCTCTCAATCCATCCCCTTCGGGACCCAGCATTCTTGTGGCACACCGCCTTGTGTCTACTCCTTTTGGGGCTTGGCTCAACCTTCTTATTGGCACATCCTCCAGTGACTCTGATACCATTTATAATAGTCTAAGCCCACCGCTAACAAATATTATCTCTTATCGTGAGATCCCACATCAGTTGGAGAGGAGAACAACTCTAATACCATTTGTAAAAGCCCAAACCCAAGCCCCTTTGAGCTATTGTACCGCTAGCAGATATTGTCTTCATTGAACTATTTACCTCTAACAGGACTATTTACCTCTAACAGATATTGTCCTCTTTGGGCTATTGTATTGCTAGCAGATATTGATATTGTCTTTCTTAGGCTATTGTGAGATCCCACATCCAGTACGCAACATTTGTGAGATCCCACATCCAGTTGGAGAGGAGAACACAACATTGTTTATAAGAGTGTGGAAATCTGTCTCTAAAGGAACAATATCTACCCCAAAAGTGAAAGTATAATCATATAATAATTACAAATAATCATATAATAATGAGCAATATTACAATATTCATGGAAACCATCTTTTGACCAAATCCATCGACACTATTTGGTCCTTTTTTCCCCCCCAAATGTCAACCTTTCTTTGCGATGAAAAGCATTTGTCGAAGAAAAACTCTACCCCATGTGAAGTTTGATTTTAGTTTATAAATTTGAACTGTAACTTTGTTTATAAAGAAAAATTCTAGTCCATGATAATCGCTGCCCAAGGTTTTCACATTTGGAGCTTGCAAGACACAGAAGGCAGGTTCCTTGAAAAGCTCATTAGAGCGGTTAGAGAGGTAAACCACCAAAGTCTTTGCCGTTCAACTTCTTCCTGCTAATTTCCTCTTTCAAGAATTTTCTGCTACGCGGTTACCTTAAATTGATTTTCTCCTTCCCCAATTCTTCTATTCAGAATCAACCCATCTCTCTCTGTCCTGCCCTTTAAAATCTGGAATTGGCTTCTGTTTTTCCTTTTCTTCCAGTTTTGTCATTCTGTTTCTGGATTCCTCATATTACTTCTGTTCTTGTTGTTCGTGGAATACTCTCAAGGTACTCGAGTTTTACTTTCACTTTTTGTATCTGGGTTTTGATCATCAACTTCCCTCTTCGTTGCCTTTACATCATCTTGTTAATTTGCTTCTTCTCCTCTTCAGTTCTTGATCGTGCTACAAGCTCTTCTGTTCTTACATCCATCTTCTGCTTAATCCATTCTGATTGAACTTGTTTAAACAGGAATCTAAATTTCATAGACCTTTAACTGAATTGAATGTTCTGTCGGTTTTCCCTCATAACTTTTAACCTGTTGGATTACTTTGTTCTTTCTAGTTCCTGGGAAAATGTTTGGTTCGAGGAAGGCACATCTGAAGATAGGGAGACATAGTTCTACTCCAAACCCTTTTGAGTCTGATGATGGTTTTAAAGCGAAGCAGAATCTGGTTACCTCGCTAAGGACTACCTCAGACCCTTCGTTAGTGACAGAGAGCTTTAGCTCCAATCCTTTTGATGATGATCATGGACATGCTCCCTCTTCTTCAAGCTCACTAACTTGGTCAGAAAGAAACAAGTACAAGAACGATTTTCGGGATTCGGGAGGGTTGGAAAACCAATCTGTTCAGGAGCTGGAGAATTATGCTACTTATAAGGCTGAGGAGACAACAAAAGCAGTGAATGGCTGTCTAAAGATTGCTGAAGAGATAAGGGAGGATGCTACCCAAACTTTGGTTGCCTTGCATCAGCAGGGTGAGCAAATTACAAGGACTCATATGGTTGCTGCTGACATCGATTATGATCTCAGTCGGGTATGTTCGTTTTGAAATGCAAACGGTTCGATCTTGGTGTCTCGTGCCCTTGAAATTACTAGCACTAACTCTGCCTGTATAAGTCTAAGCACTATCATTTTCTTATTCTTTTCATGAATGCTTATCAGGGAGAGAAACTTCTGGGAAATCTAGGGGGAATTTTCTCCAAGACTTGGAAGCCAAAGAAAACTCGACCAATATCAGGGCCTATTATGAACTCTGGTTAGCTTCTTTCTTTCTACAATCATCAAGACTTTTCTTGTGAGATTCCACATCAGTTGGAGAGGAGAACGAAGCATTCTTTATAAGGGTGTGGAAACCTCTCCCTAATAGACACGTTTTGAAAACTTTGAGGGCAAGCTCGAAAGAAAAAACCAAAATAGGACAATTTCTTCTAGCGGTAAACTTGTCACAAGGGGCGGACCAAAAAACTGATATGTTTGAGCATGTCTTATAGATGATTTGGTAAGAAGAAAGGGTAGCCACTTGGAGCAGAAGGAAAAGTTAGGATTGACTCATCACAAGGGGCAGACCAATACAAAAGCTGCATTTGCTGAACCTACCAATGCAATTCAAAAAGTTGAGGTTTGTATTTGCTCTGTAAATCATTACTGCACAAATGTGTACCATGATAAAAATATATCCATGGTTTCCAAAATGCAGTATCATTCACCTTACATAAGCTTTGTGTTTCAAAATCATACATCACACAGGAAGAAAAGGTGAAGCAAGATGATGCACTATCTGACATGAGCAATATCTTGGAAGAGCTCAAGGAAATGGCTGTTGACATGGGTTGTGAAATTGACAGGTTAGTTTCTATCTTCTGTATTCCAGAAAAACTTGTGTGCCGATTCTTGCAAGTGAAAGACAAAGAGACTAGGTGTACCTTAGAAATTGAGATGACTTTGGTGCTTTTTACAGGCAGATTGTTGCTCTGGATCATGCTTCAGTTGATGTCGAGGTGCTTGGTGGCCGAGTTAAAGATGCTAGCCGACGGGGTCGTCGTCTCCTTGGAAAATAGAGTTCAAAGCTCTCACATTCATGATTAGCCATCTCTTGATTACTCCATTTTCCTGGTTTTGTATTCTTTTTGCTTCCAGAAAGAGATGTTCAGATCCTTTTCTTTTACGAGATCACTGGTCATAGATCCATGCTTTGTTCACCTCGAGCAATGTATACAAACACATTTGAACAATTCCATTTCAAACAATTATTTGGGCATTTCAATAGAACCATGCATTTTCAAACATGGGATCTTTGAACGATCCGATTGATGATGGGTCCAAAATGATGAACAAAGATTGAATGATGCTCTCTTTAGAAACAACTGCCTACACGCTTCTGTCGGACTGAAATGTAAAGTTTTTCGTAATATAATCTAAGCAAATAAGCGTTCTCCATACTCAATGAGAAGCAAACAAGTCAAATAAGTTGCCAGAGATTTGTAAACTCAAATTCTAGTATAGGGTACCGAAAATATTAGCATGCCAGCTGAATCATGAACGTCTTTGCCAGACATCGGTTTCAAGATGCAAGCAACTCTCTAAGCAATCTATTTTTCATAATTGCGTTCACATCCCAAATTAGAAACCTAGTTCGTACTGGTCTTGTCTGGTAATCTTTGATATTCAAACGGAATTCATCATCTTCAGAAGCACAAAAATTAGAAAACCTAGAAAAGAAAATTCATAAATCCATCATAGTATGATTCAGGCTTGATAATTCGAAACTTAAATCCCTAATTTCCTTGCTAAATATAGATTGCCGAAATAAGCTCGTAAAGATAACTCCTGAAAAGGATGGGAAAAACTTCGCTCATTGTTGATAACAACAGTACGCCAATTTACAGTTCAATTCTCTCCAAAAAAAAAAAAAAAAAAAAAAAAAAAAAAAAAAAAAAATCTCAAAAATCAACAAAAACATAGAAACTCAAAAAACCTACCAGAAAGCGCCATGAGAAACGGGATGAAAAAAGAAAAATAGAAATCAGGAGTTGACATCCATGATACTCTTGACCTTAGGCGCGTAAAGAGAGTAAACAAGGGCCTGCCGCTTCGCAACCTCGAGCTGAGCTTTTCCGCCAGCGTATACGGAGGAGATGGATGAAGGGTCAGAGAGGCTCTGATTTTCTCGGAAGGCATCAATGGTGCGGCGTTTGGTGTATTCTCTGATGTTGTAATCGGGGAATTGACGCGCCGTGCGAAGAAGGGAACGAAAGAGCGTGAGGATTTCAGACCTCGATGGAGCCGCCATCTGTGGAGAGTGAAGAGACGACGGATAGAGAAGAAATGAATCAAACTGATAAAAATGCCGAAGCTTCTGGTTTTGTTGGGTTTGGTTCTTAATACTTCGGTTAAATTGTAAAAAATAAATAAATAAATAAAAATTATATATATATACTGAAATTACATAAATTGTTCGTATCAAATAAAAATTTAAAATGAATGGTTACTTATAATTATATATTATTTTAAAAAAAAAATTATTACACAAAAAGGTATAGAATTAAAAAATATTGAAATACTTCAACCTATTAAACCCTGTTTCTCATTAACGAAGTAATTTAATTCATTTTTTTATTTTAATTTATCACCTAAAATTTTAGGGGCTCTGTTTAATCCATATATATATATATAAAAGAATAAACAAAACATTTTAAAGCTGAATAAAAATAAAATAAATAACAAATTTAAGATTAAAAAAATATCCGAAACAAATTTATTCTCGATACATGTTAGATTATTATGTTTTCCCATCTGATAAAATTTGCTATTACACGAAGTGTTTTCACAAATAAGTAAATAAAAATATAATTAATAAATATGAGTAGGGCCCCTAACCCAGCCCGAAAACGAGTAGGGGACAATAGGAAGAGGCTAAGAAAGATTCGATCTAACTGAGAGAGATGACTTGAAATTTCTACAAGAACAAGTAATAGCTCGACCCCAATAACCAAGGAAGGGATTGGTAGTGGCACACAAATTATGCATAACTTACAGATTGACAATACAAACTTGAAAACTGTGCAACAGAGAAGAAGAAAAAGGAGGCCTTCACTGATCATTTGCAAGTTGGAGCTTCAAAATTAGGGAACACTATGAAAGCAATGGACAATGGAGCTATGAGTATTGGAGAATTCACATCAACAAGAACAGGGTTGAGTTGTGGAATGCTTCCATCTTCAGTTAGCTCTAATGGGACACCATTTAGAACCATGGTCTGGCTTTGAAGGTAACCATCTTTTGGTGTCAAGTGATACTCCTCTCTTGATATGGACAAATCTGATGCCTTGTTTCCAACCCAACTTACTGTTCTCTTAATACCTTGCATGAAAGAGTTCCTTTTGTATATCTTTCTCACCTCGACAGTCAACGTGTTCCGAACGCTCACTACAAAGCGTGTCTGATTGCTTAAATTGATGAACAATGCAGTTATACCAGCCTGCAACAAGTCGATATCAACCATGACTTACAATCGAGATAGGAAAACACCACGTCGCCTATTTAAGTTTATCTATCTTAAGACAGATCTAGAAGAGACCACGACGTTTCATGCACAGATTTTCATGTTAATCTCTAGCTAGGATTCCAAACAAATGGGAGATAGAGAAAAGTAGTGAAGTCTAACCCTTTCTTTTGAGCAATGAGCATAAGAGCGCAAGAAGGGAGATGCATCACTATTGACAGCAAGAACACCAGTACCCATAAGCCGATGCCATAGAAGTGCACTATTCATTAAAACAAGATTGTTTCAGGGTCAGACCAGGCTTTGAAAAACAAAAGAGAAGATCTCGATTTCTATATATTCTTGCCTGTAAAAATCAGGATTCGGTACGAACGTGCCGGTGCTTAGAAGACCATAATTTCCACCAATTAATGATTGTCTACAGTAGACTTTCGTTCGGTACTTGGCTGCCATACCCAACTGATCTAGGTACCTACGTGACGAATCAAGTGACTCGCTTTTCAGGAAAACAAAATCAGAAGTTGGAAAAACTAGTTGATACCGAAAATTACCAAAAACTGTTGATAAATCTGTTCGATACATCACGGCCACCGCTGTTGTAGGCGCCTCCAGATTCCCCAACCCAGGCAGAAGCCCATGGACCATATGTTTTGATGGTTTGATCAAGTTTACTGAATGTTTCTGATACTCTGCTGAGGTGTAGGGGATCCAAAATCTTTTTCGCTAGATTGGGATCAACTCCTGGAGTGCAGAGAACAAGATACGAAACGAAACGAAGAAATTCATGAGTTCAGAACGCACGTTGTGATCGGGATTCAGGTTTTGAAAATACTTAAACAAAGCTCGTTAACTTTCCAACGGGTAACACGCAAAAGGTGAGTATTATAAAATTTTATAGCCTCATCATCAAGAAGCTAACCTTTATCATAAGATAAGTATAATTAAAAAGAAAGAAAAGAAAAGATAGCACACCTGGACCCAAGTTATACAGATGATGTGTGACGACATTGACTACATTTGATCCCGAAACCTGGAGAAGTTTTGCATACCAATTCTGCTCATAGAATCCTCCCGGTGCTATAAGTGATGGTTTTGAGCTGGAATCACGGTACAGCTCGTCGATGATGCTCCTGAGTTGGATCAGGTCTTTTCCGTACTGTTCAGCAGCAACACTAGCGCCTACACCGCTTCCACTCAGTTCATTACCTACAATGGCAAGAAGTTATTAAAGTTTAGCTTGGAGTAACAAACTTCATAAAAACAGTGTAGACAGTCGACAGCATATACCAAATTCCCACGAATCTATCGCATATCCCTTAGAAATGGTGTATTTCATAAAATCACGAGCATTACTCGAGTCCCAATTTCCTCCCCACTGAATTTTACCGATCTTGTGCCTCCCATGAAGCGCGTTCAAGCCAAATGTCACAATGGCTCTGAAAGAATAAGATATTAGCAAACAGCAAGACGCAAAAGCACATAATCGAACGATTCCGCTATATATAAAACATTTGTACGATATCATTTCATCTAAGCATTAAGAAAGTAACTCCTCTGTAAGCATACGATTCCTCGAAGTAGTAAGTGATTGAGAAGGACATTTAACTTCGATCGAAACAATTTAAACGAACAGGTAAGGAACATAAGGATGCAAAATGAAACAAACCTTACCCTGTCCTGGTGAATAAATGGTTTAGTTCATCCCACCTATTCATGTGTAAACATCCTTTAGAAAAACCAAATAACCCGGAGCTTATCTTTTGAAATGGACGGCACGGGACTTTCAAGCTTCCGACATCATACAATACCTGGTCTTGTAAAGAGCCGCCTATTCTTATCCTTAAATTGTGGAAAGCTGCTTTCCAGAAGAGTAATAAGATCAGTACTATTTGACGCAAGAAATAATCAATAGTGTCCAGTTCAAAGATCAGACACAAACCTTGAATTGCCTTGGCAAAAAGAGGATGAGATAGGTTCTGCATAAGAAAATCGAAACGTCATTTACCAAAAATCGAAATCCAACAAATATGCTTAAGTAGCACAATGTTCTTCGACAATTCATACCAAATTGATGACCGACGAGTACCCCCATGAACAGTGGTTGTAATCACACTTATCATGAGGCCACCAATCAATGGTAGCACAGATGAAATTATAGTCAGTTTCTGCAACTTTTTCATTAGCATTGATCAAAATTCTAGCATGTTCTATGTCTTGAGCCCAAATAGCAGATACAGAAACTACAAAGAAAAGCAAGGAGAATCTGATATCCATTGTTCGGGTAATCGATAGTCCCTCACCAGCTCAACAAATCATTGTCGACTGAAAAAGAACAGGAAACAGATAAGAACATCTAAACTTCGAAAAATTAGTCCAAAAAAGAAGCAGAAATCTCATATTTCAAGCTATCAAGAACTTGAGAGTCATTTTGACCAAACACAAGCACTAATTAAGGATCATTTAAGAAATCATATGTTTATCCAGAATGTTATGATCTTATTAATACAGAATTTTCGGGTTTTCCTAGGAATGCGCTCACTTATTTCCACACCCACCAGGATTTTCCAAACAATTACAGGAAAAACAAACAAGCAATGCCTTCATATTTGCTACACCAAACGTACAATAATACAAACTAATCTTAATGCTCACATTTCCAGATCCCATTTGATAAAAATCATTGACAAAAAGAAAATCCTAAGGAATCCAGAAAAAAAAAAACACCAAAACAGATAGAAACCCACCTCAATTTCGAGACATTTCGTCAATAATGCAAGAAAATGAAATGGAGATGGCCTCTGAAGCCGATTTCCACAGTCTGACGTCAAGAATTTTTAGCTAAACCACCAGACTTTTCTATTCCTATCTTGGACTTTAGACGACTCCACAGCTAGGAAAACCAAGTTGCACGCAATGGGTCAGCCATTGATATAGCTGTCCAGGCAAACAGTTCCAATATAAATAAGCAGAACAATCAAACTAAACACAAATTTCTAAAGGGTATGTGTGCAAAACGACGAACACTAAAAGATGGGCATCTTTTTAGTCAAAAACCAGTCACAGGATCATAGCTATAGTTATTTAATAGTAATATAACACGATTCCAGAATGTTGATGAAATGGATTAGAAGAAAAGTAAAGATTCAAAGTAAAGGGAAAGAACCTTCACCAAATCACCAAATCACCAAATCACCAAATCCTTGCGTTTCTGAGACGAGTAGCTTCTTGTTCTTGATCTTCGAGAGTGTTGACGTGGGTTTTCGGTGAGAGATTACGATCGGTGGGTGATGGGTCTTATCTTATGGGGGTATTAAACGCAATCCGTGATGGTTCGCGCTTGAACGGTCGCTCTCAAAGAGTGATTACCCACCGAAAGAAAGCAAATAAGTTTCTGTTAGGAATCACGACTCTCCACAATGGTATGATATTGTCCACTTTGAGCATAAGCTCTCATGGCTTTGCTTTGGGCTTCCCCAAAAGGCCTCATACCAATGGAGATAGTATTCCCCACTTATAAACCCATGATCTTCCACTAAATTAACCAATGTGGGACACTCCCAATCCCAATAATCCTCAACACCTCCCCTCGAACAAAGCACACTATAAGTTCCCCTGAGGCTTATGGAGCTCTCGAATAGCCTCCCTTAATTGAGGCTCGACTCCTTTCTCTGGAGCCCTCGAACAAAGTACACCATTTGTTCGACATGTTAGTCACTTTTGACTACACCTTCAGGCTCGCCATTCTTTGTTCGATAGAATTCTATTGGCATGGTTAAGTTTAGGGCATGGCTCTGATACCATGTTAGGAATCACGACTCTCCACAATGGTATGATATTGTCTTTCATAAGCTCTCATGGCTTTGCTTTGGGCTTCCCCAAAAGGCCTCATACCAATGGAGATAGTATTCCCCACTTATAAACCCATGATCTTCCACTAAATTAACCAATGTGGGACACTCCCAATCCCAATAATCCTCAACAGTTTCATCCCTCGATCTCAAATAAAACCAGAGATTTCCATTTCCCACTACTTTTTCTTCTACTTTCTACTAGTTCATACTGAATTTCCAAGATATTATACGATTATGGAGTATGAATCTGATTTGCTCATCCCTACCCCCAAATAATTTTCGACATAAATGTTGAATTATTAGCCTTCTTTTCAAGTAACGGCAACAAAATTCGTGACCCATGTTCATGAACTTGTTCTTTAACTCTAAGAATCATAGCTTTTGTAGATTGATAAGTATCAGGTAGTCTCTATCAGAAGGATTTTTCTTAATGGCAATCGTTCCTTGTAAGGGAAGAATGCATTTATCAATAATGAGTTGTAAAAGAGGGTAGAGAGAAGGAAAGGGGGATTTTAAAATAAATAAATAAAACCATTAAATTACAAAATTATTCCAACAAAACTTTGGTCCGTTGAATAAATTCTTAAAAAATTCTTAAAAATCATTTTATCTATTAAAATTAAATTTAAATTTTATGTCTAAAATCATATTAAAATTTAAACTTTATCTATAATAAATCTATAAATTTTACCAAATTTGAAAGTTTAATAATAAAATTTATGTTTTGAATAATTTAAAAATTAAATTTATAATTTAACCTTAATGACATGGTAAATAAGAAGCTTATCCAACTTTATTTATTATTATATTTTTTTTTCGGTTAAGAAAACCTCTTATTCGCCGATCAGACAGCATGAGACTCGTGAGTATTACAACACAATCTTATGTCACGTAGATGTCTGTGTTATCTAACACCACTAGCATGTGACCTTTTTGTGTCATGGTCAATATTGAAAGTTGTAATGACATTATATTTATCAATGGGGCAAAACAAGAAGAGTTACCAGGAACCTAACAATATATAGTTGACGAGGAAGAGGAAGACGTTCAAATCGAGCCGTGTGTACGATGAGAGCTTTCAAGAACTCGAAAGGAAGTTGTTGACGGTACCAAAAATTTGATAGTACACAATGACGCATCTAAAAAAAGATTGGGTTGTGTACTCATGCCAGATGAAAAAAGTCATTGTGTATACATCATGACAATTGAAATATTATGAACCCAATTATTCAACACATGACTTGGAGTCAGCTGTCGTGATATTTACTCTAAAGATAAGACATTAACGAGAACCCTATTAATTTGACCAAAAATTATATTCAGCATTCTAAGATTAAACATATTCATATTAGGCATCATTATATTAGAGTAAACATGATTTTTTTAAAAAATTTATTTAAGTATGCTAAATCAAACATTTTATACCAGTTAAAAATCACAATTATAAAAATAATTCTATTCAAAATAATAAATAACTATACAAAAAAAATATATATATATTTATAGTGATTCAGTCAAATTCGACCTACCTCACTCACCGTGCATCTCTTAGAAATTTGAATAAAAATCTTACCGACTCTTTCCACGAATCAGGACAAACTAGTTTTTCTACAAGTTTAATAGCAAACTCAATTATTTTCCCAACTCAAAACTAAACCGTTACATGGGTTAGAATTTTGAAACAAACCACACCTTTGAGTAGATTTATCATTAGAGTACTCATTGTTGGATGAAAGTGTCCAACATTGGTTAATTTAGGGAATGGTCGTGAGTTTATAATCTATCTAAGAATACACTCTCGAGTGGTATGAGACCTTTTGGGGAAGCCTAAAGCAAAGCCATGAGAGCTTATGCTCAAAGTGGACAATATCATACCATTGTGGAGAGTCGTGTTCGTCTAACATGGTATTAGAGTCATGCCCTAAACTTAGTTGTGCCAATAGATTGACAAATCCTCGAATGTCGAACAAAGAACTCCAAAAAGAAAAAGGGAGTCAAGCCTCCTCGAAGGCAATAAAAAATGACTAAGACTCCAAAGGAGTCAAGCCTCGATTAAGGGGAGGCGTACTTTGTTCGAGGGGAGGTGTTGGATGTGACAATATCATACTATTGTGGAGAGTCGTGTTCGTCTAACACTTATAATAATAAATATATCTCTCAAGAATTAAGATGAAAAAAATAAAATTGAAAGTTACGATAACATTCAGATTTTTGAAAATTTAAGGATTAAATAATTGATTACGAAGAAGAGTAAAAGTAAGTAATAATAATATTATAACAATAATAATATAACTATATGTGTAACGGTTAAATTTGAAAAGCTTACTTTTTTATTTTATTTAAATAATAATAATAGTAATAACGACCAACGTTATAAGTTTAGATTTTTTAATAATAATAATAATAATAATAATAATAATAACAGCAATAATGCGAGAGCCATAATTATATATGTTATATTTTAATTTTCAAATATTCCAATTATAATATATATATATATATATATATCTTATTTTAAAAACAATCAAAACTTCACCTAATTCTTCCAATGTATTACCATTTGAATGGTTTATGACGACAGTTTAGCAATCCCGTCATCATGATGTCATCATGTTGTCATCCTGTCATGTATTTTTTTCTTGTTTTTTCGCGTGTTAAACCATATTTCAAGACAGTTTAAAGCACTAAAATTATTAATAATTAAGAGAGTTTGTTATAATAAAAAATATTATTAATTAATTAATTTGAGATTAACAAAAAAGTAAACAATAGAGTTGGCTAGATAACCTCTGATCGTGAACTCATATAATCTACATTTATACCACTATGAGCGGGAATGATCAACGTTAAGTCCTACATTATAAGGACAGTAATGACCCAAATTTTGATTATGTGGATTTAACTTCTAATTTTTTATATCGATAACATATATTTTAACCAATTAAGCAAATTCAAGTTAGATTTGAAAACATTTTTGGGCCCGAAGATCTTAAAAACTATACTTCACTTCATTCTTATGAATCAAAACACTTCAGCTTACTAGATTAGATCTCAATTTCCTTGGTGGAAAAGGGCACAATGGAATCCAAACTCTTGATGGGTAGCATGTGATTTAAGGACATGACCACCTTTCTTTGTTCTTGAATATTCTTGATATCATTCCCTCTGTAAGGAACAAGGAATAAGAGCAAGAGTGGCATTGTAAAGAGGATATTCTTGCCATCTTCAATGTCCTTTCCTTTTCCCAGAACTTGGCTGAACAGATTTTGAGGTTATCAAACAAAGAACTTCAAAAAGATGGCTTTTTGACAGATGGGTATCTCCAAAACACCCATTTACTTCATGATTAAGGCTTATTATCAAAGTAACCATTTGGGTTTGTGTGGGGAAGTTGATGAAGAAGAAGAACAACATGCCTTGCTTCTGAATGGAGTTGAGTGCAAAGCAAGGAGGCATTTCCTTTGCTTTCTTGCTTATAAACTTCAGAAACAACACTGTTCAGAAGATGATAAGCCAGAGATTTCAGGAGATGGGACCTAGTCAAAGAAGGTACATTTTTTCTCCTTATCCTCTTTCCCCACTTCGAACTTTTCATCTTGTTCATCATTTACGACTCGAAAAAATTTAAAAAGAAGAACAAAATGATGAGAAACATTGAACTAGAAAAGTTTCAAATCATATCTCTGAGTCAATAGAGGTCAAGAACAATCTTGCTTAATTAAAAGTGATAAGAATAAGAATAAAGAGTCATAGTGTAACGGTCCAAGCCGACTACTAGTAAATATTGTTCTCTTTTGGCTTTCCCTCAGGGTTTTAAAACACCTCTATTAGGGAGAGGTTTCCACACCTTTATAACGAATGATTTGTTTTCCTCTCCAACCGATATAAGATCTCACAATCCACCCTCTTTGGGGGCCAGCGTTCTCATTGACACACCACCTAGTATCTAGTTCTGATACCACTAATACCATGTGTTTTAAAACCTTGAGGAGAAGCCCATAAGGGAAAGTCCAAAGAGAATAATATCTACTAGTGATAAGCTTGGGTTGTAACAAATGATATAAGAACCAGACATTGGGCAATGTGCCAGCGAGAACGTTGGGCCCTCAAGGGGAGTGGATTGTGAGATCCCACATTGGTTAGAGAGAGGAACGAATCATTCTTTATAAAGGAGTGGAAACCTCTCCCCAACAGACGTGTTTTAAAACCTTGAGGAGAAGCTCGAAAGGGAAAGCGGTGGGCTTGAGGTATTACACATAGAGCTTAGCTTCTTCGATCCCTCTGTTTTTTTCAATACTGATAGTAATATGACTATTTACTGGTTTGTAGAGTGAGTTTTTCTGAACCAGGACAACATAAGAAAGATGCTTCCATCAAACCAAGAGATGGAATTCCACAGCCAAGAACAAGATCCTTCAAAGAGGGTACCGATGAAAATTGCAGCTATATCTTCCTAACCCTTTTCATCCATGTGGTTGTAGTGCAAGCAGAAGCTTTTAAAACTGACCTCCCCTCCCTCCATTTTCCAGATAAAAAGGAGTCCAAAGGGTTACAATGGCATTTTTCAAACCAAATGAAAGAAGATTATGATTCAAGGGACATAGAGTTTGCCACTGCAGTAGCATCAGCTGCATTTGCAATTCGCTCACACGAAGAAGCAGAGTTACAATACCAGATAAAGAAGAAGGAAAGCCAAGAAACCCCAATGACAAAGGTTAAAAGCAGAAAAGATGAGACGGCTGCATTAGCTTCAAGCATAACAAGGCGATTGTCTAACAAAGAAACGAGCAATCCTGGTAATTATAAATATTGTGCTTGGAAGCTTGTCAGTCAAATCCCACGTCGGTTGGAGAGGAGAACAAAACACTCCTTATAAGGGTGTGGAAAACTCTCCCTAATAGATGCGTTTTAAAAACCTTGAGGGGAAGCCCGAAAGGAAAAGCCCAAAGAGAACAATATCTACTAGCGGTGGGCTTAGGCTGTTACAAATGGTATCAGAGTCAGACACCGAGTGGTGTGCCAACAAGGACGCTCGGCCCCCCAGGGGGAGTAGATTGTGAAATCCCACATCGGTTGAAGAGGAGAACGAAACACTCTTTATAAGGGTGTGGAACCTCTTCCTAGTAGATGCGTTTTAAAAATATTGAGGGAAAACTCGAAAAGGAAATCCCAAAGAGAACAATATCTGCTAGCGGTAGGCTTGAACTGTTACAAATGATATCAGAGCCAAACACCGACTAGTGTACCAGCGAGGACGCTCGGCCCCCTAAGGGAGGTGGATCGTGAAATCCCACATCGGTTGGAGAGGAGAACGAAACACTTCTTATAAGGGTGTGGAAACCTCTTCTTAGCAGACACGTTTTAAAAACCTTGAGCGAAAACCCAAATAAGACAATATTTGCTAGCGGTGGGTTTGGACTGCTACAAATGGTATCACAGCCAGACTCCGAGCGGTGTGTCAACGAGGACGCTCAGCCTCCCAAGGGGGGTGGATTGTAAAATTCCACATCGGTTGAAGTGGAAAACGAAACACTCCTACTAATGTGGAAACCTCTCCTAATAAACGTGTTTTAAAAACCTTGAAGGGAAGCCCAAAGAGAACAATATCGGCTAGTGGTAGACTTGGGCTATTACATTCTCATAACAACATGTCACAAAAAGTAATCATGTTCATTACACTAGGTCAATCTTCAATAAAGAAGCCAATGGGAAACGAAAAGAAGGACTCAGTGACGGGAATTCCTTTACCGCCACCGAGACGAAGCCTTGTACCAACCAAAGCAGATGTATGGGAGAGAAATAAGATGGAGAAGATCAGAAAAAGGTATAATCAACAATCCATCAGTATAATATTCTGTCAGCTGCTGCATCCCTCAATCCTCAGGAGTTGACATCAGTTGCAAGTTCTCATGTTAATGAGACAATTGCACTAAAAGATCTCTCATCTTAGTTCAGAAACTTGCTCATAGAGCTATTTTCTATGACACTCTCATATTTCAGGTATCAAAAGAGAAAATCTTCAGTCCTTGACTGGGAGAACGAGAAAAAGTTGCTTGCAAAACTTCATATGGAAAAGGAAAAGGCTGAACTGGAGCGCAAAAAGTCGGTGTTTTCGCGATATTACCAGGAAAAAATAGTACAAATTGATCGGATCGCGGGGGGAGCAAAGACGCAACTAGAAGAGAAAAGAAGAAAGGAAGAGAATAAAGCAAGAGATACAGCCAACAGAATCCGATCGACCGGAAGACTTCCAGTCACTTGCTTCTGCTTCCAGTGTCACTAAGAATGAGATTTCACCTTGTTAAGACAGAAGCATCAAATCATGACTCCTGTTTACTTACATTTCACTTAAACTAATTTCAGTCCAAAATCAATATCAAGTCATTGTAATCTTAGAACCACGGGCTCTGCGTAATACCGACTCAAAGGTTGTGTGCTTGAATCTTAAAGTTTAATAAGAAAAACCCTTGTTGTATCAAGCGTCTAAGCGAGAACGGGCACAAACCTTTTCTAAGTATTTACAGTCACATTTCAAAATCCTTCCACTGAAAATTAAACAGAATCAGAGAAGAACACATGGGGAGGTTTTCTAATGGATGAACAATCCTGTCTGTTAGGACAAAGAACCCATAATGTAAATTGTAACAGAGGGACCCAACTATAATGGACTTTGGACTACATTCTATGGCCTATCTATCAATCCAGAGAGTCATCTAGGCCAGCTTCAGTGAAATGGACATTAAACTATCATCAAAGCATGCCAAAATTCTGCTAAATTCTTAGCTACAGTCTATTAAACGACTCCAACTCATAAGCTCATCAAAATTCTTAGGCCAAAACTCAAGTTAACAGAAGATATTTGCTGGGTTCATTTGTGCTTTTAAGCGATGCTTCGCTTATAAATATAGAATGCATGTTCCTATGGTTTTGAAAATTCATCAACAGGTCTAAATGCATTAATGCCTTCAGTGACATCACATGTTTGTACCCATATCATAACTTCCGCTGTTGGATGATATCAGTGCAGATCTAGCCAATAGGAAAAGGAAAACTCAGAGAGAAAAAATGACGACAACGACAACTTCTAATATAAGTTGGGAGAGAACAGAGCCTGTGGTGCCAAGTTCAGACCCTGCCTTCAGTCTATTTATTCACCTAACTTCATTAATGTGTCCCAACCAAATCAATAAAAGCATAGGGTGTAGAATCATTTAACATAAAAATCCTTTATCCAGAAACCATTCTACAAATATATACGAACAAAAGTCAGGAATACACAAGAGAATAGAATGATAGTAGTCCTTCCTTTTAAGAGGGTACGTTGCAGAAGGAATCATAAAGAAACTTCATTGCCAAATTCAATTGATCCAAATGAATGAGTTTGAAAAATGATTGAATGATATCTGTTTCTTTTGTAATTTCCTATCAGTTTTTACTCTTCTGAACAGTATAAACAGAGAACATAATGATTGCAAATGAAAAGGACAAGTTTTGGTTGAAGGCTTTCATTTCCCTTGAGTCTAGATGAATGGGATGTAATTGAATATATGATGTGATGCAAATACTGGCATGTTCTTGAGGGTTTCTTTCTACAAAGAAAAAGAAGAGCTTAAATTTTGACATAAATATGGTCCCTTTATTGATAAAGTCTACGGTTCCATTGAATATGGGGAGTTGATAAATCAAATAGGCTCTGGACCCTTATGAGAAACTTGCATGGCTACCATTGGATAAGTACAAAACTGACAATTGTATTATTAAATATATAATGTGGACATGATTTGAAGGTGAGTTTGTACGATTCTTACTATTGTGATAATGATTTGAAGTAAATTGCTATGCTATTCACTCTACCTTCATACTTCAGCTGTTCATCTTCTCTCAGTTTGTGGTATATAATTCCTTCTTTTCTCCCTAAAACTTACTTTGAATAGCTATTTCTTACAAAAATAGTGAAGTTGAGTAATGGGTAATGAAGGAAAAAGGGTAAGATTTCACAAAATCAAAGAGAAAGAAACTTTACCTCAACTCAGCGATGAACCATCCCAGGGTTTTGTTAGCTGCCACAAATGAAGAAGTTATTGTAAAATCTCAAGTTCACTGGCTATCATTGACACCAGAAAGGGACCAGAGTGACAAGGATATAACAGAGTGTCCAAAGTTGAACCAAAATCTGCTGTTCCATTTGTTTATGTGTTGATTGAGGTGGAGAGAGAGAGAGAGAGAGAGAGAGCAAAAGAAAGAGGCTACATGAGCCATTGTGTAGTTCCAAAATGGAATATGAGCCACGAAAGACAAGAGCAAGTCGAAGAAGAGGAAGGAAAGAGATCCTTTCACGTGCCTGCCCAGAAGAATCCCCACAGTACCACTAACCCTCTTGTCCCCTTCTACAAGCAAATGTAAATATCTTTTTGTTTTCTACAAATTTCAATACCTTCATGGAAAGCTCTGAACAATTTCTGATGCAGAATGCGGCAGGAAACAGAAATCATCAAGTTTTCTCTTGTTGATTGTTAAATTATTTGATCCACAAAGATTTGAAGGTTGGATTTCTTTTTTGGTATTATCTGATTTGTTCAGGGCAAAGCATGGAGTAACAGAACTAACCTGGCAAAATGGGCAACTCGCTCTACATGGGGTTGATGGGATGCACCCAACAGGCCTCCCAAAGCCCACATGGAGCCGAGCCAATGAAACTTTGGAGTCCGTAGTCAATCAAGCCAATCTCCAAACCCAAGGCCCAAACTTGATCCATCAAGGCGAGCCACTAGTCCATACAGGCCGTACCCTCACACCCACTGGCGCCAATGGCAAATGGGTTGAGAGAGGCAACCAAGAACCGCCGGCGAGAAAAAAAACACGGTCGACCTCCGATTATGCTGGAAAAAATGTCAGCACAAGCAACA
This sequence comes from Cucurbita argyrosperma subsp. sororia, assembly GCA_018691285.1. Classification (NCBI taxonomy): domain Eukaryota; kingdom Viridiplantae; phylum Streptophyta; class Magnoliopsida; order Cucurbitales; family Cucurbitaceae; genus Cucurbita; species Cucurbita argyrosperma. The sequence goes on along the minus strand of CM031881.1, from coordinate 4,603,299 downwards.
ACAACACTATGCAAGTGGACCTTGGCGACCACAGTGTGTGTGGTAGTGCGAGTGCAGCGTTTTGTAGGGATAATGACACTACTTTGATGACATGGGCTTCCTTCGATTCTCGAAGCATGAAAACCAAATCCATCGATGAAGATTCTGCTTGCCATGTTGAATCGGTAACGTTTGATTTTGTTGTTCAGTTGATTTAGAATCTGTAGAATTGAAAGTGGAGAATCCCATGAAAGAATTTGATCCAAATTTTGATTAACAAAAACTGATTTCACTTGTTCAAGGAAAATCAAGAGGAAGAACAAGATGTAAAGCGTGGAGCAAGCCGCTCTCATTCAGCTAGACGAAGTCGAGCAGCTGCTATACATAATCAATCCGAACGAGTAACCCTTTGATCTCTGAACATTGTTTGTTATAGAAACGATACAACACTAATGATTATGGTATCAAATCTATGCTTTATATTATTTGCACAGAGGCGAAGAGATAGGATTAATGAGAAGATGAAAGCCCTGCAAAAGTTGGTTCCAAATGCAAGCAAGGTAAAAAAATGAGTATCTTTTTATTGATAATCATTGGTATAGGACTCAAGAATCTCAATGATATTTGGATTTTGAATGTTTGCAATGAATTTAAGCTAATGTTGGATGTATGATATGACAATCGATTAAGGCAGACTGATAAAGCTTCAATGCTGGATGAGGTGATTGAATACTTGAAGCAACTTCAAGCACAAGTTCAGTTTATGAGTGTGAGGAGTATGCAACAGATGATGATGCCTATAGGAATGCAGCAACAACTTCAAATGTCGCTGCTAGCACGAATGGGCATGGGGGTCGGTCTAGGCATGGGAATGGGGATGCTCGACATGAGCGGCATGGCACGTCCAGCTCCGCAGTCGCTTCCTCCTCTCATCCATCCTAATTCAGTTCCCGCTACGCCTCCCGCGTTCGTTCCACCCCATTTCTTGATGCCCCCTGCAATTCCAAGGCAGGATCCAACACAACCAAAGCCTGCCTCCAATGACTCTGTTGATCCATTTTGTGCGTTTCTAGCACAAGTATGAGACATTATCCCTTCCTGTTCTTCATGTTCTTCATGTTCTTTTGTTAATAGACATGTGATGATCTGGTTTTTGGTGCAGACAATGAATATGGATATCTACAACAAAATGGCAGCTTTCTATCGCCAACAAGTTAATCAGACAACAAATGCAACGAGCAGCCCAACACAGTCGAACAACGTGCAAGGAAATTAATGCTTTATTGGATAAGCACAGTAGCACTCAACATTATTTACTTCATAAGTTCTATGTTTAGTTGAAAAGGACTGCACTTCCAAAATATCTGTATTTCAAGCTTAGTGAGTAATTATTTGTATTGAATTATGTACAAACATGATTCTGCATTGCATACTAAATTTCTGGTGAAAAATTCTTGTTTGAAATAAAAACAGGAGCGATGACAAGATTTATGCTTTTCTTTTCATTACGATAAATGGGTCGTTCTTGATTCCTCAATCTTCCAATAAATTTAGTGATTATTTCAAGAGACTATCTCATCATATCAGGTGTGGGGAAACAGAGATATCTTAACCGTGAGTTCCAATAATTTTGGATTGTGAGTAATCTCAAAGGTAGATTTTAGAGGGACGGGAATGAACAAACTTCAAGTGTTCGTATTGTCGAATTGACTCATAACCTAGGATAAACAAACAAGGATTTGGCTTCATAACTTGATATTACAAAACAAAGATGTAGCTCAATTAAAGAACAAGAGTGGCAATTTGTTTACTAATGAGAGAAAGAAATGAAACAAAGAATTGGGACCATTTTTTTTTTTCTTTTTCTTTCTGTGGACTAGTTTTGCCTCTGCTTACAGGCTGGATTGAAGATCGTGGATTGGATATAGAATCTAATAGCATCTTGTTGTTTTCATCTTTTTCGAAGAAACATTTGAATTCAAAGCTAATTCTTGGACGCAAAATGTAATAGCATAAGCCCACCGTTAACAAATATTGTTTGTTTTGGCCTATTATGTATCGTCGAACGCGTCAGTTAGGGAGAGGTTCTACACGTTCTACACTCTTATAGTGGGATCTCACATTCCACCCTCCTTGGTGGCTCAGTGTTCTTGCTGGTGCACTGTCCGGTGTCTGGCTCTAATACCATTTGTTAACAGATATTGTCCATTTTGGCCTATTACGTATTGTCGTCAGTCTCACGATTTTAAAATGCATAAGTTAGGGAGAGGTTTCCCGCTCTTATAGTGGGATCTCACAATCCACCCTTGTTATTTTTGTTTAGCTGCAAACTTGGTACAAAATAAATCCAAGCCTGGATTGAGGGAAGGATCATTTTGAGGGTATGATGAAGGCAGTGGTAGGGCATATGGGTTGGAATAATCCACAATCCATCATGTCATGTAATAAATATTAGATGAAGACAGGGGAAGGTTCAAGAATTGAGAAGGCACCTTCAGATTCATCTATTCTATCAGCATTCTTCAGTTAGGACCATATTGACTTCCCCTCTCCAACATTTCTCTCTTAACACGTCATGAACTTACACGCGATAAAGTCACAACCATCTAATCTAAGGGCGCGTTTATTGCGGGCTCTACGTCATTACGATTAATTGTGTTTGATTTTCAAAGTACTTCAAGATCTATAAGTAACGTGATTCTGTCGTAAGAGATTCAATGAAATATTTGAGTTATAAGTGTTAAATATGAATTCCGGATCTTAATTCAAATCCTAGGTATGTGTCCTTACACATAGTATTAGAATGGAACATCTCCAAGTAGGATGTGGTTTTGGGATAAACAAGGTAGAAGTTGATGGACATGTGACACCGAGTAAATGAGAGGTACATGAATGGATCGAGAGTGACCCTAAGGAGATGATGGTTAAGAAATGCTTTAAAGAATTGAAAGTTACCAAAGTGCACGTTTCTTTCGATGGCTCAATCATAAGAATTCTAAAGTTAGGCATGTTTAGTGTCACAATCACACTTTTGCTGTAGCAGGACAGCGATTGTGTGGTACTTATTCTAACCCAGCGAACAAGTCAGCCATGAGAAGTTCAAACGTTGTGGACAACGTCGGTGTTTGCTCGAGCCTCGAGTCATGTTTACGAGAAATGTTTTAGAAAATGTGAGTAATGAGAGATTTTTGAAAGAGAATTTGAAAGCAAGGTTGAAATAAAGTTTGAAAGTTATTATATGGCTATAAGCAAAGAAAAACATCACAACTTAAATATCATATTAACTCGAATAAGAAGAATTGACAACTAGACACATCCACATCCGGCTATAGTATATTTTGGGACATTTTAGCACTGACGGATGTAGACATGATTTTAGTGAACGATCATACACCCTCATATTGACACAACATGAAATAGTAAAAACCTAAGATGAAAGCATGAAAAACGAGTTTGAAACCGGTATATGGTCATGGACAACACGTCCTGAACAAGCATGACTGAGATATCTGACATCCAGCTATAGACAACATCTGACATCTAGCTATAGACAGACAACATCTGACATCTAGCTATAGACAACACGTTTTGGAGAAGCATAACCGTGACATTTAGCTTGAAGCAATTTAATATCAAATGACTTCCGAGGAATTTTTAGCAAGCAGGTGAGTGAGGACAGAACATGTTAAAAGAACTCATATTAGTTTGTAGAAATAATCTTCACCCTTAGAATTAATCTAAAACTAAGTAAAATAAGTAACATTGTCATATTGCATAAGATGCAGAGAAATATTGAGGCATAAAGTGCCGAATCTAGAATCCAAATCCGGGGCATTCATTTGATATGATGCAATAATAATGACACTTTCAGCCTGGATCAAAGTATTTGATCCATGGCGAAAAATCACATTTGCAACACGGTAAACGACTACAAGTTTACGAACCCTTTACGTAAATCGTGACTGATTAGCATTCAAATTTCAAGTGTACATATAACAGCCCTAATGAGATTCTGAATATAACTCTAAGTATGAAGCTTAAATCTGATATGATTGAAGCAAGCCTGGGTGACTCTCTGAACAAGGAGAAAGGACAACGGCAGCCTTATCAAAATATGGGGCAGTCCTTGTGAATGTAAGAGCATGTAGAAGAATACATGAGTGTGTTGTGCTAAAGCATGCTCCATGACAATGATTTATGACCACTGCCTTAATGAAGCCAAGCGAGAACAATGAAAAGGACAGCAGAAAGAAAGAAGAACACAAGAACTCAAGATCATAGAAACAGCATACAGCACACACAACACTCAGGCTGGTAAAACAGGCATGAAAGAACGAAGGAGGTTGTAAAAGATCAGAGCTTACTTCAGGGCGAAAAGAACAGCACAAGCCTGCATTTCCTTGGATTACAAATACTCTAATGAACATATGAAACAGAACATTTAGGTTGTTCTTCAACAAGCAAAAAACCTCACCTTCTCCACATAAAGCCTTATATTGAAATAACTCAACCTTCTCCACATAGGTCTTAGCATTTCGATCAAAGCTTTTTACTTTACTCTCATGTCACATTTCAAGCTATATATATACTTATAGTACCTTTTCCAGATTGTAATATAGATCGAAAATTATAGTATATCAGCCAACAACTGTCGCTGCGGGTTTGGCGTCCTGAAGAGATATCACGGTTTCAAAGGCGCCAACCAATGCCTTGACCTTACTCTTCCTAGTCTTTGCAAGCTTGGTTGCTGTCTCTTCAATGACATTATTAAACAGCTTTTGGATTTCTATTTTTTCGTTTGAATCCTGATGTTTAAGGACAATTCTCTCAGATTTTTGTTTACTAGAAACCAATTTACCATCAACTGTTTCCTGCCTCCTAAAGCTTTTCTTTCTTTTGAATTCCTGATCTTGCTGTCTCAAAGAACTATTCTCAGCTTCGTTCACTTCATCGCCATTTTGATTCGCCTCTTTACGCTGAATGATTCTCTTTCTTGAATCACTTTTAGGACTTTGAGTCTCGCTGAGTGACCGTACACGCTTGAATATAAGCCTCCTTGGGGTAATGGGTTCAGCTTGAAGTTCTACCATCCTCCCCTTCCTAAAATGCAGCTTTCTAGATTGGCAATCTCCATTTTCTGAATCAGTTAGAGTCTTCCTTCGGGCCTTAATCTTGTGTTCCACCTTGGACTTCTCGCTATGGACGGGCTCAGATGAGCATCTAGAAGATGATGGCGATGAAGGAGCTGATCGAGTCTCAGACCTTTGAATCATATCAAATCTCTTAGGTCTCAGACCTTTGAATCCCTTGAATACTGTTGGAGATGTAGACAAACTTTTAGAACTCGTTCCAGTTCTAGTACGTCTCGTGTTCTTTTCCACCAACAAATGTGGTGTTATAATGGTCCCATCTGCCTCTTGTTCATGCTTAAAGCTGTTGTCTGTTGAAGATGAAGATTGTGAATGAGACAACTCAGTGAAATGAACACTATTTTGAGCTGGTCCCTCTGTTTCTTTCTTGGTAGATGGTTCAATCATGTATAAAGTTTTCTCCTCAACCTCACTGTTAGATGGATCAAGTTTAATCTTTTTTAGACGACTTTGGTTCTTCAAGCTACGCCTCCCAATGATTTTCTTGTCGACAATAGCAACTCGCTTCACACGATTTCTTGGCGTCCAAGAAACGGCATGTGGCACCAATGCCTTCCTATCTCCCACTGTGGAGATCTTTATCTCTTGGCATCTACTTGTGCTATCTGTAGAACTGCTTGAACTTCCATATCCATCTTGTTTCTTGCTTCTTCGAACTTCTTTGTTTCTATTGGTTCGTGAACTACATTGTCCTGCAGAAGACGACGCCTTTGATAGCGACAAATTAAGCTTTGTCCGACTGTATTGCACCGCCGAAGCCTCCACTTCCTTGATGGGAGGCAAACGCTTTTTTGGAGATGGATTAATAATCTCTGGGGAAGATATTACATCTTCCTTCAAGTCAGTAATATTGATGCCATCATAATCTTTGGAGAACTTTGGACTAACTGTATCATTGTTCGGTTTTGCCAACGAAACTCTAATCCGCCTCAAATCCCGAACATCACGTCCAACTGATTTACCTTTTCTCAAGACTGCACTTGCAGGATTCCTTTCAATAGGATGTTTCGTACCATATTTGCAAAAATCATGGCAGGAGCCCGTGCGCGGTGAGAGATAGCGAGGGAAGATCCTTCTGAACTTTGGGGTAGTAATGTTCACAATCACTCCTACATTGCAACTTTCAGGCTCATTTACCTCCATAGTGGTAGGGATGTCAAATTTCTCATCTTGGCTACCTTCATCTGCACTTGCCTCCAAAGCAAGAGATATATCAGTGCTTCCCTCAATGATAGCATTAAGCTCATTTACCTCCATAGTGGTAGGGATATCAAAGCTCTCATGTTGTCTACCTTCGTCCCCGCTTACCTCGACAACAAGAAGTACATCGGTGTTCTCCCCCGCCATTAAACGAAAACAATTGTTGAACAGAACCCTGCACCAGATTAAAGTTTCTCAGACACAGAATATAATGATTGCTGGATTGAATATTGAAGAATGTTTAAGCATTTTGATTTCCAACAAACGCTGATTAACAACAAGAGAGAGCTAAAAACAACCCAAACAAACAATCACAATCACGATCTATCATACCTGGAGTGTTATATGATTTTAATCTTAACTACGAGAAAGAGCAACAAAACGATGCAAAGAAACAATCACAACCATGAACAGATCGTGCCTAAACTGTTGAATGATTTCATTTTCATAGCAAGATGAAAATGGCAAACAAACGAATCACAGGCATGATCGTAGAATCGCTATGATGCAGCATAATTTGTTATTGAGTACAAGAGAGATCAAAGTATCGAGACAAACAAACAATCAATCAAAATCATGATCGTAACAAAGAAACCCAAAAAAAAAAAAAAAAAAAAAACATGCGGTATAAAATGTTCATCTATCCGAACACGATCGAACAACTAATCGAACAACTAATCGAAGTTACCTGATGGTGAAAGCTGCGAGGAAGAAGAAGAAGAAGAAAGAAGCAAGGAAATCAAAAAGACCCGCGAAGGGTCCTTCTGATTTTCTTGCTGCAGAAAGTTAGGGGAAACAATCGGGGTTGTGAAGGAGGGAGATGAAGGTTATAAGAGGGCGCGTTTGTTGCAGCAGAACAATCTCCGTCGCCCAATTTAGAGTATATGTTATAACCAATCGGGCATACCGGGAATTGGGAAGCCAGGGCCCCAACCCATTGAAATTAAACCAAACCACCCTCCTCTTGTTCAACTCCCCAATCATCTTCACAAACCGTTTCTTCCCAACAAATGGCTTAATGGGTTTGCTAATTGCATGCCATTATTGATCAACAGAAATATTATACAAAGACGTGATCTCGGAGGAGCGGGGACACTGGGACAGGACTTATCATCGTGCTCTAAGTTTTTTTTTTTTTTTTTTTTTTGAAAATAAATATTTGAATTAAGTTAAAATAATACGAATCCAACTAATCATTTGCATGGACCCGACCAATCAATTACAAGAAACCATGCAAAAAAAAAAAAAAATAATAATAATAATAATAATAATATCAAATTAAAAAAAGAATTGAATATCACACGTTATCTTTTTTTTAATTTGTATTTAATAGCTTTTATTAAAAAAAAATTTATAGTTTGCAGTTGAACTACCTCTTATTTAAATTATTTTTTTACCTATTTAATGATACATAATATTAAATTTTGAAATTATGGTAGAATACAAAAAAACAGTTTGAAAGCCTATGATTATTAACCTATTTACTTTTACGAAAAGTAATATTGAATTTTGAAATTACAGTGGAATACAAAAACGTTGTGTTTAAAACCCTTTGTGTGTTATGTATCTTTCAAACCTTGATTTAGATTTGATGTTAAAATCGATTCATTGGATTAATCATGATTAAGCTAATACTGAATTGTCTTAGTATCTAGGAGTGACTGTAGATTCCAAATTCGATCCAAGAATTATTATCTTCCTAACCCACTCTTAGTTTGGAATCAAATCGGATCTCTAACTTTTCAAAATCAGCATTATTGGAAACAATACAAAAATCAGTTAATTGACTTTTATTTTCATTGAAAAACATATATGTATGTATATATGTATGTGTATGTATGCAACGTGTGTGTTTATATTTTAATATGTTGATTTGTTTTGAGTATTTACTTTTAAACGTTGAATTTCATTTGAACTTAGATAATTGTTTCAATCTTTAACTTTAAACTTAAAAAAGCGAGGTAATAGCCTTTAAAAAAAATATATTTAATAAGTCATTAAAAATAATATTAGAACTAAATTTTGTTAAAATTTGTAAGTGTTGAGAAAATTATTTTATTGTTAATTTATACACTAACCTAAATTTGTGCATTAATTAAAACTACATTTATGCCAGAATTTTACATTTATATATTACTTTTAAATTAGACTTTTGAGCTGATTGAGTGAGCCCACTAATGATCCATTTCCTTAATGGGCCCTCCAATTGATGCAAAAAAATCTTTAAAAAGCCCAATTAGTGTTGGGATTTCAAACAAGGCAAAGGTACTGTATATAGTTTCAAACGACATGTCGACATTTCAGTCGCATGTCGTTCACTCAAGCACCTCCATAAATCAAGGCTAGGGAAAACATTATTCCATTTTCTTTTTCTGAATTTTTTTATAATAAATCTCAATTAATAATTCAAACAATTTTCATCCATTTTAATAATTTTTTCTACCAACATTTTCATATTATATATATATATATATATATATATATATATGAAATAATTCATATAATATAATATTTAATTTTATGATGCATCCATTATAGTTTAATTAAGCCATGATTAACATTTAATTCATATAATTTCTATTCCTTTTTATGATTTTTATAATTTTTTTTAAATTTTTATCAATGACATGAACATAATAATCTTAGAGAAAAAAAAAACTATTTTTTATATGAATAATCATAAAAGTTGTAAAAGAGAATGATTGGCAAAATATATATATATATATACATATATATATATATATATATATATATATATGCATGGATGTTGATTTGGCTACAAGATTTTATAAAGAGATTTTCACCACTGTCTTTAACATTATGATTCCTTATATATATATATATATATATATATATATATATATGTATATTATATATGCATGGATGTTGATTTGGCTTTAAGATTTTATAAAGAGATTTTCACCATTGTCTTTGACATTATGATTCCTTTTCAAATTATTATGATTAATTAATATAATATAATATATGTGAACTAAGCGTAAAGGGAAGAAAATTTCATCAAATTTTTCTTTTGCTTTCACGGAATAAAATATGCTCAATCTTTTTTCCAACCCAAAAAACAATAAAATAAATTCCGGTCTAATAATTAATTGATCTATTAAATATAAAATTTAATTTACGTAAAAGAGAATAATAAATATTATGTGCATGAATAATAATATTAATTTTTATGAATAAATAATAAATAAATAAATAAAATTGAATTTAGGAGAAGGTCCACGTGGAAATTAGGGCTTGGTAAGAAATAGTTGTAATAATCGAAATTATAAAGAGTTGTCGTGCAAGTTAATAATTTGCAATATATTCCTTTCCTTTGAATTGTGAAATTACTGTTTTATTTCTGTTAACTAATAGTTATATTAATATGTGTATAATTAGCAAAATATAATGAAAATGTTACCCAAAATATCAAAAACATTTTGCTAATTAAATATATATGATCAACCAAAATATTCATATATATATATATAGAGGACGAGTTTATTAATTAGGTCACTCTTTGTAAGAGCCCAGATCCACCGCTAGTAAATATTGTCTACTTTGAGTTTTCGCTTTCGAGTTTACCCTCAACGCTTTAAAACGCGTTTATTAGGGGAAGGTTTCCACACCCTTATAAATGATGTTTTGTTCTCTTCCCAACCAATGTGGGACATCACACTTTTATTAAGATGTGATTGTATCCATCATTTACACAGAGTGTTACAAACATAACATTTATATATGCAATAGGTGTGGTAATAATATTTTTATTTTTGGCATGGACCACGTTAAACATTTTAATGGATGAATTATTTTATTTTTATAAAGGAACGACCACTTTATATATTATTTATTTATTTATTTATTTTTGCATTTGTCATGTTGTAATAATGTGGAAGCAAAGTTAGGAAATAGGAATTGGAAAATTAAAGGGAAAGTAATAAAAAGAAAAAAGAAAAAAATTGAATAATTTGAGTTGACATAAAGTTTGTTAAGAGGAAGTGATTGGAAATTGTGAAGGATATGAAATGAAGTAATAGTGTGTTGCATTATGCTTTAAGAAGTGGCATTCTCCCCCACACTGGAGATGGGCCCTACACTATTTTTTTTTTTTTTAAATAATAAATAACTATTATCATTAAATATACCTATTTTAAAATTTAAATTCTTTATTATTAAACAATTTCATTTTTTTTAATTTGGCTTTAATTGTTTTTATAAAAATATTAGAATTCCAAAACCACTCTGATTTTTTTTTAATTTAAAAATTGTGTTTAATTTCTTATCCTTTCTTAAATTTATATTTTTTAATAATATATTTAAAAATTACTTTTTTAAAACTCAATTTCTTAAATATCAAAAATCAAAACTATATGATTATACAACATAATCTCAATTGTTTACGTAAATTTTTTATTTTATGTTTAATTAAGTCATTAAAATTTTAATTTTGTATGATTTATTGTCATATTTTAAGTTCGGTAACTTATTCTCTATAAAATTAATTCAAACGTGTTCTATTAAATATAAAGTTTTTTTTTTCTTTAATAAGATTTTTATTTTTAAATTTGTATCTTTGTTTAAGAATTTTATGTTAATTTAAGTTAAAATTTATAATTTAACTTTTCTTATAAAGAAAAAAAAAAAAAAAAAAAACAACAACGTGGATTATTTTTCCATATTTTCCCATCTATTCTCTAGCATTTAAAACTTCTAAAAACAAATAACAAAAAGTAATTAGATTAATTAAATTATGAACTTTTAAAATAATAATTAACATCATGAGAAAATTACAAAGGATGATTTGGTCGGTAAAAAACCAAAATGATGGCGATGATGGCATTGGATACGTTGTTTATTATTGGCAACAGCGGTTGTGTGTCACAGTTGTGAGTTTATAGGCTTAATTTTATCCATATATGTGTTCCACGTTGTTCTTCATTTCATTGAACTTAAGTTTTGTGTTCTTAATCTATTTGATTCGAATATGAATTTAATTATTGTTAAATTCATGTAGTCGAAGATAATCATCCATCCATATTATAGAAATGTTTATTTAATCTACCGAACATGAAATTTCTATTTAAATATAAAAAAAGGAAAGAAATGAAGAAAGATTTCTCTCCGACCTAACCTTACTTTTTATATATGAATACATCTGTCTAACCTATAAAATTATTATATTTTTTTCTTATAAAACATTATTATTGATTCTTTTTTAAAACAAATAGTTTTGAAAAAATATATAAAAAAAGTCCTCCACATATACACGGCCTTCACAAAAATAAATGAAAATTTTCACAAAAATAAAAAATTAAGATAGAGATAGAGACCGAAACAGAAAATGCTTTACGTCCTCGACCCATGAGTGGGTCAATGAAAAGTGTAGTGTAGGTAGCTAAGACCAAATTAAACTAGTTCATCATTGTTGAAGGGTCACGTGTGTCTCCTTCCCAGCAAACCATCTCCATTTCTATCCATTATTGCCTTTTCTGTTGCTTAAATTCTTCCCCAATCTTTTTTTTAAATAATATAGTCTCGATCCTTTTAAATATATAACCAACGATCCCTTTTACATTTTAGTATGCATGTATTAGCATAATTTCGTATAAAACTAATGAGACATTCTCGTGGCCACTTGCACGTAAGAAAGCCAACCACCACATAAGCTAAAAAAACAAATCAGAAGTGATTGGCTCCTATTCTAGTATGGATTGTGAAAATTTATAGATTGTACTAGTAGATATTGTCTTTTTTGTACTTTTCCTTAAAGTTTTTTAAATGTGTTGATCAGGACGGTTTTCACATCCTTATAAAGAATGTTTTATTCTCTTTTCCAATTGACGTGGGATCTCACAACCAATCTAGTTGATAAGTGGATCTTCTTGCACGTTTAGAAATATCTTAATTAATTGAATTGGTACGAAAAAGACCCAATCTTCCTTCTTTTTACTTTTCAATCTCCAAACTTCAACTATAAAACCTAAACATCTCTCCCACCCTCCACACCCCAACAATCATAAACCGCAAAACGGCCAAAAGAAAAGAAGTGTCCATTGCAGAAGCAGGCATGGTGTCTGAAAAGCTTCACCAATGGAAGGAGAGGAAGGTTTGTGTAATAGGAGCAGGCCCTTCAGGGCTAGTGGCAGCCAGAGAGCTAAGGAAAGAAGGCCACAAAGTTGTTGTCTTTGAGCAAAACCATGACATTGGTGGCCAATGGCTCTACGACCCACATGTCCAAAAGGAACATCCTTTAGGAAAATCATCCAATTTCCTTAATGTTCATAGCAGTGTTTATGCCTCTTTAAGGATCGCTTCACCCAGAGAAATCATGGGGTTTTCTGATTTTCCATTTCTTGTCAAGAAAGGGCGTGACACTAGAAGATATCCTGGCCATAAAGAGCTGTTCTTGTATTTGAAGGACTTTTGTGATTGGTTTGGATTGAGAGAGCTCATAAGATTCAATACCAGAGTTGAATATGTGGGAATGTTGGATTATTCTGATGATGATGTTCATGTTCATAATCATCATGATCGTGTTGGAAAAGAGATTAAATGGGTTGTCAGAAGCAGAGATAAAACAGGGGATGATTATGATAAGATCTTAGTTGAACAAGTTTTTGATGCTGTTGTTCTTGCTAATGGACATTATTCTCATCCAAGATTGCCCAACATTAAAGGCATGGACAAATGGAAAAGAAAGCAAATTCATAGCCATGTTTATCGCGTTCCCGAGCCGTTTCGTGATGAGGTAAATCAAACTACGAGTATCATTAAGTCTCGTTTGATAACGATTTCGTAAGAAATGACGGTGTTTTTTTTTGTGTTTGTAGGTAGTAGTGGTGGTGGGAAGCTCTCAAAGTGGGCAGGACATATCGCTGGAGCTAGTGGAAGTGGCAAAAGAAACTCATATAAGCACAAGATCAATGGATACCATCACTGAGGGTTTATCCAAAGTCATCCAAAAACATCAAAACTTGCATCTTCAACCACAGGTTCGTCTTGGTTTTGGTTTGATTGATCTTAAAAGTTCGGTTTTGCCACTCATATTTATGTTTTTTTTGAGCTTGCTTGCAGATTGAATCTCTCGAAGATGATGGTCGGGTGCTGTTCGTTGATGGGTCCTCCATCATTGCTGATACCATTCTTTATTGCACTGGGTACTATACATATCATTCTTTTCGATATTACAAGTTTAGTCCATTAATTTTTAAGTTGTGTCTAATATGTCCATAGAAATCGTTTTTTAACATATTTTGGGTCGGTTTGTAGGTATTCATACTCATTTCCGTTTCTTGACACCAAAGGAATAGTTGTTGTGGATGATGATCGAGTGGGTCCGTTGTACGAGCATACCTTTCCCCCATCCTTGGCTCCCTCGCTTTCGTTTATTGGCATTCCAAGAAAGGTATAGCTTTCATACGATGTCATATTGACTTCTTGTTATGTAATTAATCAAAATCGTGCGTAAATATTTCGACATCGTTATGTTTTTTTTTACGAACAATTATGATGTTCGGTAAGCTAAAAAATGGGATATTTAGACGTAGGAATGCACTTTTTAAAAGGGCAAAAAATTGGGTGTGAAGTAATATGATTGTTGTTGCGCTGCAGCTCATTGGCTTCCCTTTCTTTGAATCACAAGCAATATGGATAGCTCAACTGCTGTCTGGGAAAAGGACATTGCCATCATGGGATGATATGATGCAATCCATCAAAGAGTTTTATCACTCAAGGGATGTTGCTGGCATTCCTAAACATAATACCCATGATTTAGCTGATTTCGAGGTACCACGTTTTTGTTAGATATTGATCGATCGATCGAACGAACTATATATAGTTTAAGTCTTTGATCGAAAAAACATCTTTATGTTGTAGTATTGTGACAAGTACGGCGATAACGTTGGATATCCGCATTTGGAGGAATGGAGGAAGAAACTGTGCTTATCGTCTCTTATAAATTACTTTACCGACCTCGAAACATTCCGTGATTCGTGGGACGACGATGAGGATCTTCAAGTGGCGTTTCAAAGTTCTCATTTTGCTCAAGTTTGTCCTCAGTAAACAGAAACTATTTATCATGTAAGAGCTTCAAGAATCAATTCTACTTTCATTTTTGTTGTTCAAATTGTAGTATCCAAATTAAAGACTCAGATCAGTTTCCATAGTGTATGAGATAACTTCATTTATTAAAACTATGACTATACTTGTCCTACAACGATCTTTCGATTACAAGCTCGATATCTCTGTCCCCGACGACGACGAGTAATATTTCCCCAAAGTAGAACCTTGCTACTGTTTACTTGATCCATGATTGACCCTAAGACAGTTTCTGTAAGTTTTGAAGATGAGTTACATAACCGTCTCTTCCCTCGAGTCCATGTCGTTCTACCTCGAGAATTTGCAACTTCTATCAGACCTCGTATTGCTTGAATGTCTTCTTTAACCTCGTACCTCGACAAAGTTGCAAGACTTGGAAGAATTTCTGTCTGAAAATTCTTGCACGGACTCCGCCTCACACGGCTCTTCCCGAGTTGACATGAAGACGAAGAAACATGTTTTACCGCTGCCTCGTCGTGGTTACTTACTATCAAAGAACACTCTTCCACTTTTGTTTCTTTCAACTTCAATGTCATGATCTCAAAGTCATCCATGGAATTTGGTGAAAGCTCCTTTGAGTCATTAGCATCCTTATTTTTCAAGGCTATTTCAGCAAACCAGGATAAAGATTCACATGAAGCTGGAACATACTGACAGCTGATGTTTTTCTGACATTTTGAGCCGTCGATGATGAAATAGACATCAAACGTTCTGCTGCAATCGCGACGAGATCCTCCAATGGTTCGCCATCATCTCGAATGGAGTTTAGAAAATTTGATCCAACTTGGTCATCAAACTCTCCTGTAATTGAATGTTTCATTTCAGTGGAGCAACAAGGTGTTGCCAAACATTCTTCATTTAAGCACACATTGAGGTCGATTCGACCTTTGATCCAATTTGCAGAAGCGTCGAATGAGCGACGAGATTCTCCTTTTACGCTCTCGGACTTGGTGCCATTACTGAAGCTTATCTCAAGAGGGCTGCTTACACTATCAGACCCAATTCTAGATATCAAGTTCTTAACGCTAGAGCGATCGTCTTCGGCAAGCATAGCGTTTTCTATCAACATTTTGGAACTCTCAGCATCCAAAATATGGTGTTCTTTAGGATCTTGTGCAGATTTTGTCAAAGATGTAGTGGATGATGACAGACTTGAACTTGCAATATCTTTGTCTTGCTCTGAGTAAACAAGAAAGTTTGAATTGGCTTTGCCATAGAGCTCATGGAAAAGGATCTCCCTGTGGCCAGTAGCCTCGTTTAAATCGACGTATCCAAAACCCGATTCTTCCTCAAAGTTTGGAGGATCGTTTAAATCAACCGAGACCTTAGTTTTCCCTAATAATGAGGCATTCAAATCATACTTGGCAAGAAAAGGTGTTCTAGCACTAATATGAACAATCTCAGGTATTCTCTTCATATCACAGCTCGATATTTCAGGCCTTTCGGTCAATTCATCTTTTACGTTCGAGTGTTTGCTGTCAGTTGGAAGTTCAAGATCAAACATCACTTTTCCCAAAATCTTTCTCTTAGATTCCGAAACGTAAGTATTCGTTGAACAACTTCCATTCAGAACGGAGTCGGAATCTGTTTGAAAGTTCTTCCCTCGACATGAAAGTAACGACGTCTTTTCTTCACCGAAAATAGAGGATTGATTATACACAGGGAAGTTTCGTGCATCTTTAGCACACAACGCAGAGACCCGAGCTGTCGTAATGCGAACATCATGCTTACTTGATTCCCTCTTCATCTCAGCTATAAACTCCCTCTGTCGTCTATAAAGTCGATGAAGTTCGAAAAGCTGGACAGTTGATTCATATTTCAGATGATTTTATAAGCTTAAAACTACGAATATTAAAAGCATCGGATTTTTAACAAAGCAAACCATTGCAAAGATATTGTAACACATAGTTCCATAATGATTCAGAGCCAAAAAAACATATATATATATATATATGCAGACCAAGGACATACCTGATCCCTAAAAACCAATTCTTGCTTAATCATTATCTGCTTCAACGCTTCTCGGCCACAATCGACATACAGACCCGCTGACAACGGTGATAAGAAACCATTGGAGCTATGTCGACCGTTCACCATTTTATCCTCACTGATTTGTGGCCATACACAGCTACCAACAACTCCTTTACGATCCCGACTGAAATAAGAGTTCGGATAGTTGCTCGAACCCTGCATATTGGCTCCAATACCAAGAAGTTCCATAAATAACTACAAAGGCTTCACTGGATTTCTGGAAAGAAAAGCAGCCAAAAATTGATTGGTAACTGATAGAAACATGCTAAAACTTAGCATATCATTACAGTATTAGTAGGTTTCTTACACTATATCTTTGAGTTTTGATTAACCCAAGCTAAAGATTTCTAAATTGCAACCATTTATCAGTGAACCCATGTGGAACAAGGATTGAATTCTAGTCTTAATCAGTGAACCTACCTCAGGCAGAGTTCCTTGCCAAAAGCTAAACCCAATCTACACAGAATTTCACATTGAAGCGACATGGTTCACTCCATCTATGAGTATAATACTCATCTATGAGTTTAATACTCATCTTGAGTGTTCAAACTTTAAGAGCCTGAATATCAAACACAAGAAACCAGATAAAAAAAACTCCACCCAGAACATCTTGCAGTTAAAAGAAAAGAACATGAGTTGAATGTTTGAAGTTGCTAGGAAATTTCATGACAAATGAGAAGAAAGCTGAACCATGTCCAGCACAAACAAAATTAACAACTCAGAAAAGAAAATCAAGCCATTGGGACAATCGAGAAGCCAAACAACATGATTCAGAAGCGAAGAAACAAAGATATCGCATTCATTCATAATTCCACAACAAAAATTGAATCGACAGAACCCACAAAAATTAAGGAATCCCCACATCCCATAAAGAAAATTGAATCAAGAAGGGAAGAACAGAACAAACCCCAAGTGAAAAAACGAAGTGGAACGAATCATCGGGGTTTGCGGGAAGGAAGGGGAAGTGGAAAGAAGGAATGAATCAGAGGCGGAAAGCGGATAAAATCAGGAATTTAGAGAAGAAATTGAAATGAGAAGAACAAAACTTCCATTGCAAGGGACACATTTATCTTCTCCTCTCTCTCTATCTTTCCTTCTCTAATTTATGTTCCACTTTTTTTTTGGATTTTTTCATTACTCCAAAAAAAACTTACATAAACTAAATATCCTTTATTTTCTTTTATTTAATTCTCTACTCACTATCTAAATAAGTATCTTAAAATACTTATTTATACAAAATTAATTAATTGTATATATATATATCCTTAACTTTCTTCTTTCCTAACTATAAATTTTCAATAATAATATTTTAAAAATACATTTAAATAATATTTCAGAAATACTTAAAATTTTAAAAGGATTTTATTAATCCTTTTTAACTTTATTATTTTTAAAAGTTCATGAATATTTTTGAAATATGCCTCCATAATTTTTTTGATTGATGGTATAAAAAAAAAAAAAAAAAAAATTCCAACAGTTTAGTTCAACAATATGTGATCATGATTAGAATTAAACTTCTAATTTTTTGGTCGAAAAGTTATAATGTCATTATTAATTGAATGATATTAAACTGTCAAGTCAAACGTCAATTTGTATGTCAATAATATTATAAATTTAAATTTAGAATTCAATATTATTTTGCACATGGCACTCCGACCTAAATATGCAAAGGACTAAGCTCCTTTGAAGATTGTACACTATTTCTAACGACCAAAAAGCATAGTTTTTATCCATCTGACTATCACAAAAATTAATAATTTTTAATAAAACTAAGTTCGACACAAAAAAAAAATTATAAGTTGATACGATTTCTTTAGGTTAAATTATAAATTTATTCCATATTTATATTATCTATTAAAAATTAATTTATGTATTAGATATAAATTAATATTTAAAATTTTGTCTCGTAAATCCCTCCACTTCCTAATATTCAAAAGTTCATGGACTAAATTTGTAATTTTGAAAATTCAGAGACTAAAGCAATAAAAATTTATAAATTAATTGACTAAACTTGTAAATTTTTTTTTTCACATTTTCAACAGGATTAAAATACATTATCGGGTAAAATTTATATTGAAATTGCAACTAATATTTAGAGTAAAAATTGATATTATTTCGTAGAACACTCCCAAATAACCATAATGCTACGTAAACAAAAATCTAAGTCATCGTTATTTTTTCTTCCATGAGCTAGTTTAAAAGTTTCGTCGAACATATCTGTCTAATCAGTTGAATCATATTCGAGATAGTCATTGTTGTTGGTGAGGAGTGAGAGGGTACTTAGTGGCATTCTTAAGGATCTTGGAAAGGGCAGCTCGGCCAAGATCAACCCCACACACATCCGCAAGACGAACCAAGTAGAGTAGCACGTCCGAGAGCTCCTCCCCCAACTGCTCCTTGTCGGCGGCGGACCAGTTGGGAAGCCCCCTCGCCACCTCTCCCTTCCATTGGAATATCTCCGACACCTCCCCCACTTCTCCCACCTTTTTTTTTTACCATAATCAAACACACCAACAACTCAATAACCAATTACGATACCAAAAAGAGTATGTTTGAAATGACTTACTAATGCCAGGAGGAGGTTTCTCGGACTGTGATACTTATCCCAACCTCTAACTCGAGCGAATTCCGCTACCCTCTCACTAAGTTCTCTAAGAGGAACGTCTTTGTTCGTCTTCTCCATTTGCTTTTCCATCTCTCGCCCTCATTCACTTCCTCAATTTAAAGACCAAACCACGAGGAAAATGGGATATTGATGGGATTGATAATAAGAGTTCGAGAACGATTTAAAAGAATTGAAGTTGCTATCTCTTGTACTCTCTTCGTAACGCAATCATAAAATGCTTTACTTGAAATAACTATATATTCGGTGACTTCTTAAGATTTTTTTTTTTTCTAAACAACAATTGAGTGAGAACAAAACATGCTAAAAGAACCCGTGAGGTCAAGTTTTTAAAATTTCGATGGTTGGAGAGGACGAGATGCTAAAAAAAAAAGATAGTTGAGGATTGTCATGTCCAGCTACATATTGAGGTTACAACAAGGACATATCTAAGGCCCCAACGGCCATATAATTATTTAAATAACAAGGACAATAATTCATTTAAATAATTATCTTACGTCAATCTTTTTTTTTTTCCAACATTTTAATACATTTTCTATAATTATTAATGAAAGTAGGCATTTTTTAATAATTAATAAAGTTTTAATTTTATTTTAATAATTTAGCCAAAATATTTTGTTCGACCTGATAGACCCAAAAATAGATTACAACTCTATTTTATCTTTAAAATTATTATAAAAATTAAGAATATTTGATGAATTATGATATTTTGAAATAATTTAAATTTATGAAGAGAGAATTGGGTTAGACTATGATTTGAATTAAATTAAATTAAATTGAATTGCGAAGTTTATTCAGATGATGTTTCAAAAGAACGTAACGATCCTAATGGAAGGCCAAACTCATGGTGCATTGGGTGTTAGCGAGCGAGGTGATCTTCAAGGACTCGTCAGTCATAAGATAAGAAATTGAGTTCGATTGAAGGAAGGAAGACCAAAATTGTGGTGTGGATCAAAGTCACCGCCGTCGCCGTTGAGAGTTACAAGGCGGAGAAGGTTTGGTTGGTCGCCGGAATCAAGAAATCGTGACCGAATTCGCCTTCGCCTTTCTCTTTGCTAATCATTTTTGGGCTTACAACTGTGGACCATAAACAAATGGGCCTTATGATTAATGATCATGTGTTCTGACTGAATCCCAAAGCGGTTATCGACAAAAGTTGTATGGTGTCATGGTCATGTTTGTCCGAAGTGTGTTGCTTGTGGTCGCATGATGGTGTAGAAGTGTACGATCGTTCACCAAAATCATGTCATGTACTATAAGGGAATATGATTAGTTGTCACTTCTTCCTACTCCAGTTATATGTTATCAAAATCATTGTTGTTGCCTCATCTCTTTTAACTTATAACATTGCTTTCTTTTCAAATTATTTTTAACGTATTTTCTTGCTCGCATTTTCTAAAATATTTCACACAAATGTAACTCGAGATTCGAGTATACGCCGACATTATCAACAAAATTATGAATATTATGGAGATGATTGAAAAGGGACATTTATAAAATTGAAATTGTGGGTAAAATTGATTGCCAAATGGTCCTATATGCAATTGCCTAAATTTAAAAGCCCATTTATTCAATTGTTTTTCCTTTTTCTCATGATATTAATTATGGTTCTTCTCTTTATTTATTTATTTATTTATTTATTGCCCTTTTGATCCCTTTAGAATTAATAAATTATTGTTATTATTTAGAATAGTGGGTGTTCAATTTTCATTCTTTTACAATAATTTATTAATGTGCTATTAATTGGTGCATAAGGTTAGACTTTTATAAAAAAAAAATAATAATAAATAAATAAATTAATTAATATTAAATTGAATTATTTATCTAGTATAAAGATATTACATGAGTTGGATTTGACTGTTTTTTTTTTTTTTTGGACCGATATGAAATTCGGGTTAGTTGGGTTAGTGACCCGAACAACTTAAATAGAATTCACAACCCAAACCTTTATTTCAAGGTCGGTACTCACATTATTATTTATTTTTTTTAATAACATCTAAAATTTCATAAAACTCAAATATCAAATATTCACAAGTCAAAACGTATATCGGTTACAAACCTCAAATATTTTTAATTTTAAAGGTACATTAGGGTTAGGATGTAATTCATGTTTTCGAGTTTGATTGAATCAACCAGTGAATTGATTTTTTTTATTTTCAAGAATTCAACCCCACCCCAAATTAATTAATTAAAAAAAAAAAAATTCCGAGTTTTGTCAAATTCTTGAACCATTTCAACGCCTTTAATATAATATGACTCTAAACTTTAGGAATGACAAATAAAAGAACCAAACATGAGAATCATTTTCATTTGAGATGAACATAATATTTTAGGTATGATTAATATTTTAACTAATTAAATTATTATGATTAATACTAAAATAACGCGTAAATAGTATTAAATAATACTTTTATTTTATTTTATTTTGTATGACAATGGTTTAAGTAGAAGTAGTTTTTGAAAACAATGAAAATGATATAATTAATTAAAGAAATGTGAATAAAAGTGAGACTTTAAAACTCTAATTTATGTGATTAATAAAGTAGTTGGAAAGGGAGTAGAGTTGACCCAACCGCGTATGACTTGTGTCTTATGTATAATATTAAACTAATCATGGATCTCCCAAATAAATTAATTCAATAACCTTACCATCTTTCTTATAAACTATAAACAAAGTTCTAAATTATATTCTTCATTCATGCGAGTGCATATGTTAATAAAGCTGATTCATACCCAAGTTTGTTATATTCAATTAATGCTGGATTTGTATGATCCCAATCAAGATGTGGTACCAAAATCATGTCTATACATGTCAAAACTAAAATGTCTCATAGACATTGTTAGTTCTCTGTAACCCTTAGACATTGTAGTTTAAGTGAGCTACCTTATGACACATGACATACCCTTTGAGAGATTGATTATATTATTCGACTAATTGAGTTCATTATCAAACGAGAGAATAAGTGGCAAACAAACATGACATGCAAACTTCATAAACCCTAAAACCCTAAAAGGGAAACATCAATCAAACCCACACCCATCCTTTCTTCTTTTGGGGCATTCATCACAATGTTGGGAAACCAATTATTACCACCAAAACCCATGTGGGTAATTTTGGGTTAAATCATGATTACATTATTTCTTTTTAAAAGGGAAGGTCAACCATATCAAATTTTGATTAATGTAAACCAAATTGATGAATATTAATGGATTAATTAGTAATCAAACCTTATTATTTGACTTAAAGTCAATGTAGCCCATGCATGCCATGTGAAATAATGAATCTAGGGTTGGTTGTACCAACTATAACATTTTTTTTTTGGGTTAATTTAATCTCTATTTAATAACGAGAATTTAATGTATCCAAAGAAAAAAAAATTATAATCTATACTTTTATATACAAACGTCGATATTAGTCTTCATCTTTTGCAACATGACCATGTTACCTATTTATCTTGAATTTCTATAATTAACTCGAGATTGTTTTTTTCTTTTTTGAAATATTATCTTAGGGAGAATTTGGAGTTGGAAAAAGAATGTAATAAAATAAATTTGTTGACCATAATTTGTATTAATAAAAATAGTATAATGTTGAATTTTCAAATTTTGACTAATATAATCTTTCTAGAGAATAATATCTGAGATCTAGACCAATATTTAATGCAACTGGTTACACTTGCTATTTTTATAAATACAAAAAATAAAAAATAAAAAATAAAAAAAATTATAGACTAATTTAATTTGGAAAATAAAAGAAAGTTGATTTGTTTTGTAATTAGGCATAAAATAGTGATTTAGGTATGGTTTTTATAATTATGAAATGTTATTATCGTGGAAATTGAATGCAGATTGAGCATATGATATAAAATAAATGAATAAATAAAAACTATAATATATACTTTTCCATGTTGGGAATGATATGGAAATAAAAGTAAGGACCCAAATTAAAGAATAAATCAACAATTAATTTTATTGCACAAAAGCAGAGGCATGCATGCCAATAGTGTGGGGCCCAATAAAGTTAATCCTGTGGGCCCACCGGCTCATCTCAAAAGTACCAAACAAAAACAATTAAATAAAGTGAATTATAATTGTTTTTTTTTTTTTTTTTTTTTTTTTACTTTTGTTTTCTTTTTCCTTTTTTAAATATTACAAAAAATAAAAATCACTCGATTAAAGAAATTATTTATGAGTAATTAAGTGATTATATAGTGTAAAATTTTCAAATTAAAATAATTATTTAATTATTTAAAAACTATAGTGTAAAAGTATTTATATTTATTAAATAATATAAGAAACAATTATAAAAATTAGAATTCACTCACGAGGTTAATAGAGTTCGTGTGTATATATACATAGTTTATTTTTTGAATAAAGTAGTTCGATGGATAAAAATGATTAAAATTTAACCGCTCGAAGTTTTTTAGTTCTCAAATACATAACTCGCCCAATTAATTTATAAAAATGCTATTTTGTTGATACATATAGGATTTATTGATAACTTAAATAAGAATAATAATAATAATAATAATAATAAAAAAAAAAGGAGTTGAATAATAATAATAAATAAATAAGAATATAGAGTTAAAATTGGACGTAGATGACGTGATTTTGACGTAATTACCAAAGATAGTAAATCAGTAATTGTTGATTATTAAATTTAAAGAAGTAGTTAATTAAATGAGTAATTATTATTTATGGGATGTGGGCCAATTTCATTTGTGAACGAAATATAATTTTGATCTAATAATTTCAAGTGAGTTTCGAGACAATTGGGATTTGGGATCCCATTCATTCAACACAAATTAATTGTAATTTATTAAAAATATTATAAGCTGGAGTCTAAATTAATCTAAAATTATATTAGGAGAAAATTAGCTTTACTCTAAGTAAAGTGACAAAATTAGTACTTTATAATATTATATATATTTTTTAAAATTTTGTCTAATAAAGGTCCAATTGTGTACTTAAAATATATTCAAACTTTTGAATTTTTTTTTTAATTTAATAAGTTTTTATCTATTTTTACTTAAATAAAAATGATGATCTTATTATTGATAATATTAAAATTTATTTGATATGATTTTAAATACCATTATAATTACATTTAATTTTTTAAGAAAAACGTAAAAAGATCTTTAAATTTTATAAAAACTTGAAAAATAAGTTAAAAATTTTTAAAATAAATTTACTATGATTAAAAAATACTTATAAACTTTTAAAATTAACATTATAATTTTTATTGTGAATTTTTTTTTTAACTTAACTTTAAAAAATAAATATTAATAATTTAATCAATTTTTATTTTTAAAAACCTCTATTTTGAAAGGAAAAAAAAAAGAAAAAGAAAAGGGAGACAAACAACGAATTTTCGGGGGTCATAAATGGAAAAATCAGAGATTGAAAATCTCAAAGCCGAGTGAGAGAGAGAGAGAGAGAGGGGGGGAAATATTTTAATTTTTTATTATTTTTAATAAAAAAAAGACAGATACTTAGTCAACAACTACCCTAAACGAAAACCCGCTCCAACGCGCCAAGCTAACAACCACGCGCTACGTGGTTGGATTAAGCAAAATGGCCTCGTTCCCATTTGGCCGTCAGATACACGCGATGCTTGAGAGAAGAAGGTTTCTGGAAAGTGGGAATTGCGAGTCCAATTAAAAAAAATGGAAGACCAAAGCAATAAAGGAACAAAAGCAGAGAATAAACAGAGGCTGCCCGAAACTCTGCCCATCCCGGTTTGTTTCACACCTCTTTTCGTCGTTTTGGTTGGTTCACAAATTTAGACTTCAGACAAAAAAAACCAAACCGTTTTTTTTTTTAATAATTTTTTTAAAAATTTAGTTTTAAAAAATTATATATTTATTATTGAGCTAGGCTTAAATTAACCTGATTAATTGATCAATTAAATATTATTTTAATTAATATGAAATTGAAAAGGGTGATTACTGGAGTGTTGGAAAGAAAGTTGGATGGGGTTTGAATAAGGGGGAAATTTATGGAAGGTGTTGATTTTGTTGCTCAAATTTTCATTATTTACTGATGATGTTGGAGCAGTGGGTATTCACCTTTCCGTTGATTTCGCGGTGTTTAGCCTATGGAGCCTCTCTTTAATGCCTTCTTCTTCTTCTTCTTCTTCTATTCACCATCTTCCGCAATCGCCGCACTGTGGATCCGAAACACTCACTGATACACCGTAAACACAAATCCACATTCCAAATTTCTAAACCGAACTTCCCTCATTTTTTCCTTTCTGGGTTATTAATGGTTGAGTAGTTACAGTGATCCGCCATGGGGTGTGTCAACACGAAGCATGCCGTGTCCGTTACGCCTGCATTCGATCACTCCGGTGTGTTTCGGGACAATGAATCCACGGCGATCGGCAACTCGGGTCGGAGCCGACTTGGGTTTGGGGAGATTGACAAGGGTTCGAAGCCCAAGTCCAAGACGAGGACGAAAGGGTCCCGTGACTTCAATGGGGTTGCGAGCGAGTTCGGTGAGTCGGGTCGAGCGAGTTCTAATGGCGGTGGGAATGATACTTTGAGCTTCCGAATCGGGAATTTTAATAAGTATATGGAAAGTGAGCAAGTGGCGGCGGGATGGCCTGCTTGGCTCTGCGCCGTCGCCGGTGAAGCCATTCAGGGCTGGGTTCCACTCCGCTCTGATGCCTATGAAAAATTGGAGAAGGTTCTTAGTTCTTAGCTCTTTTCACGCCCTTTAATCTCTGTTTTGCTCTGTTAATCATATCAAATCCATTGAGTGTTTATGACCTGATAATCAGATCCCCCCAAAATTGAAATCTATCACTATGAACAAACTTCTCTGTATTTGTTATTTAATCTTTACTGTTGACATTTCTGTACCTCATATTGTGTTTGTTGAAGTTGCTGTGTTTCTAGAAAGTTGTTGTTGGTCAAGATGGACTAAAGTTCTGTCTCCTTATTGTTGTTGAATCTTAATAGATTGGACAAGGTACATATAGTACTGTATTCCGAGCACGTGAACTCGAGACAGGAAGGATAGTCGCTTTAAAGAAGGTCCGTTTCGATAATTTCGAGCCCGAAAGTGTTCGGTTTATGGCACGAGAGATCATGATTCTGCGCAGGCTTGATCACCCCAATATCATCAAATTGGAGGGCTTAATCACGTCTCGTTTATCATGTAGCATTTACCTTGTGTTCGAGTACATGGATCATGACATTACTGGACTCTTGTCTTGCCCCGACATCACTTTTAGTGAATCACAGGTATGCTTGATTGCAGTTTCGCATCAAGTTTATGTTATGCTATGCTATGCTATACTATGTTGTTATTATAAAGTGTACTTGTTTAGATTATATCTTAGGGAGTTGAAGTCAAGACAATGAATACAGTAATGAATCCGTTTCTCTTTTCGTTTTCTGTAGATTAAATGTTACATGAAGCAATTGTTATCCGGGCTCGAGCATTGTCACTCACGTGGCGTAATGCATCGAGATATTAAAGGGTCTAATCTTCTAGTCAATAATGAAGGGGTATTGAAGGTGGCTGATTTTGGTTTGGCAAACTTCTGTAATTCGGGGCACCGACAACCTCTAACCAGTCGTGTTGTCACGCTATGGTATCGTCCTCCTGAACTTCTACTCGGCTCAACGGACTACAATGCATCTGTGGATCTTTGGAGCGTTGGCTGTGTTTTTGCAGAACTCCTTGTTGGGAAACCTATTCTTCAAGGAAGAACAGAGGTAATGTTTTTGTCATTGAAACATTAAAATAGAAGCTGGAAGACATTTGATGTCTTTAATGATTAAATGTCTGATATGAATGAACTGAAATGTCTTCCTTAATGAATCATGACATTCCATCTGCAATCTATTATTGATACCTTCCTCATCCTATCACAGGTTGAACAGCTACACAAGATCTTCAAGCTTTGTGGCTCTCCTCCTGATGAATACTGGAAAAAATCTAAGCTTCCACATGCCACTTTGTTCAAACCACAACATCCTTACAACAATTGTTTACGGCAGACGTTCAAAGATTATCCTTCGACGACCGTGAACTTGTTAGAAACTCTTCTTTCTGTCGAACCATACAAGCGCGGAGTTGCATCCTCTGCTCTCACATCTGAGGTAATAATGCTGTGGAGCAAAATGTTAAATCTTTTGCTGATATCTCAAGCTTGTGAAACTATTGCATCATAAACTTCGATTTTCATGTTTAACGTGTCGATTTGTCGGTACGGATTATACAATCAGTGTTCTTTGCAGATACTAGAACCAAATAATCAGTGTTCTTTGTCTAATGCTATATCCTTTGTGGGTTCTTTCAGTATTTCAGTACAAAACCGCATGCATGTGATCCATCAAGCATGCCAATATATCCACCAAGCAAAGAGATTGATGCAAAACAAAGAGAGGAGTCTAGAAGGTTGGTTTCTCATTCCAAATCTAATTGCTTCTTCTGATTCACTATTGTTCATCTTTAATCAAATTCATTTAACAATCTCAGGAAAAAAGGCAGTGGAAGAACCCGTGGATTAGATAGTAGACGGTTAACTCGAAAGCATCTCGGAATCAGTAAATTAGCACCAGCAGAGGTATTTCCTCTCTCTGTTTCTATTCATTTTGTAAGAACTCAAGCCCACCGCTAGCATATATTATTCTCTATGAGCTTTTCCCTTCGGGCTTACCCTCAAGGTTTTTAAAACGCGTCTGCTACGGAGAGGTTTCTACACCCTTATAAAGGGTATTTCGTTCTCCTCCCTTACCAACGTGGGATCACACACACTATAAGGAAGTTCTCATACGTCCACTTAAAATGTTGTACAGGACTTATCGGTTTCTGCTCGAGATTTGCATAAGATTAGTATTAATGCTCAAAATCTTAAAGAAGAGAAGGTTATCAAGGGTGGTGAGATGAAAAAGCTTTCAAATGATAAATTGGAAGAGTCTATGCATGTGAAGAATGCATCCCAAGGAGACATTCCTTTCTCTGGCCCCCTACAAGTTTCTACATCAAGTGGCTTTGCGTGGGCAAGACGACGAAGAGACGAAGCGTCTATTAGATCGCATTCGAGATCGATTTCACGAGGACACGTAATTAATGGGCTGGATCATTCTGCTATATTGCATTCAAGAAGCAATGTGGACTCTAAGTTTCATCAAAAGGGAGACATGTTGTCCATCAGCTGTTCAAGTTCGAAGGGACGTGAATCAAACGAGCGATCCAAGGTTGTGATACGGAATCAATGGGGCAAGTTTGAGCGTCCCGATTCGTTTGATGCTTCGGATGAGTACCATTCGCAGGATTTTTCAGTGGCACTCTACTTGCAAGATGAAATGGAAGCTAAGAGGAGTAATCTGGTAAGTATAAGATGATTAACGCTAGCCCTCCTTTGATTGATGTGTGCCATTGTCTTAAAAAGTTTGCAAGGGTTGTTCTACTATCTAAACCTCCATGACTTGATGTTGTGACAGAGTTATCAGGACCAGGTGGACAAAGTTGAATACTCTGGGCCCTTGTTATCTCAATCGAGCCGAGTGGATGAACTCCTAGACAGACACGAGAGGCACATCCGACAGACAGTTCGAAGATCGTGGTTCCAAAGAGGTACATTACATTTCACCTCAATGTCAGCATTTTCTCTTGATATGTTTGCCACATGATCTTAAACACAAAGTTGAAATAAGTTCGCAGTGCCTTCGTTTCGAGCTCGTTTGTCTTTCTGTCTGCAGTCCTTATGTTTGCCATGTGTTTGCTTTTACATTCTTCTCAGAATCATCTGTTCTCACACCTGTAGGTAAAAATTGATTAGTAATCAGTTTTGTATTAGAAGAAAGCACCCAGAGAAGAGATCTTCTCAGGTTGAACATGGCAATCACTCAAAAAATTTATTGATTCCTGAAGATGTCATAGCAGTAAATTCATAAGCAAAGAAGTTAAAGACATTGCTGTTGTTCAACACAAGTACACACGTTGGAACGTCTCACGAAATTCGAACTATTTGGATGATCAAACGAGTTCATTTCCTTCCAAAGCGCCATTTTTTTTTTCTCTTCTGTTTAGTTCCCTGAGTATTTTTTTTTATCCAATCCTGTAATGTATAGTCTTGTACTGATAGATGATGAGAAAGTATTATTGTAAATGTTCCTGATTCGTAAGCATGGCAGCAGCTTCTCGTCCAATAACAACACAAAATTCTACCTGGGCAGTATCCTTATCAGGTGTTACTATTCTTAAATGCACTCATTTCTTCACTTCACTGCTTGCTTCCATGAAAAGAAAAGGAGGGAAATAATAGTGTGATGCAAAACCATAAGAATCTTAAATCATGGTTGATTGTCTGCAGATGCCTTCTTCAGTCTTATTGTTGGCAGCAATTGTGAGATGTTAGGAGAAGAACGAAGCATTCTTGACTAGAGTGTGGAAACCTCCCTCTAATAAATGTGAGGGAAAGCCCGAAAGGAAAAGCCCAAAAGAGGACAATATCTGCTAGTGATGAGTTTGAGCCGTTACAAATGGTATCAAAGTCAATGTTACAAATGGTATCAAAGCCAAACATCGGGCGATGTACTAGCAAGCAAGGTGGGTGAATACAAGGCTGTGTGCCAGCAAGAACGTTCGGCCCTGAAGAGGGGTGAATTGGGGGGTCCCACATTGATTGGAGCAGAGAACGAGTGATAGTGAGGATGCTAGGCCCCAAAGGGGTGGATTGTGAGATCTTACATCAGTTAAGGAGGAGAACGAAACATTTTTTATAAGAGTGTGGAAACCTCTCCCTAGCATACGCGTTTTAAAAACATTGAGGGGAAACTCGAAAGAGAAAGTCTAAAGAGGACAATATTTGTTAGTGGTGGGCTTGGGCCGTTACGGATCTCTTCTTTATATTGGCAGCAAGCATCATCACCAAATGCTACATTTTTGTTTCTGTCCTCTTGTGCAATTTGTTAATGAATCATTGTCTTAGTAGAAGCGTTCAAACACATATGGAGTTAAGACACCTAATATGCACACAGGAAAGAAGTCGAACCAAATCAAATCGAAAATCAAATCATAAACGTGTTGTTTGGCAATCAAATCGCCTTGCCTCCATTGTTGGGAAGAGGCAAGGACAAAAGGGAGAGGACATTCATAATGTACAAAGTTAAGCATTTGGGTGATCAAACAAGATAAGTCCTGCTGGGTGAAGATGGGGGCAAAGGGATGTGAAGATTCAGAATAGAACAGTGGTTTTAGGATTAAGATACTGAAATTGAGGGCTCCATAATTGAAATGATATTGTAGAAAAGAAAGCAAATGGGACATTATGTTAAAAGCCAAGCTTAAGCTACACATGGATGTGCCTCTTCCTTTGTCCTCATCTTCTTTGCTAATTAGCATTCATCCTTATTACAACAACCTTCAATTCCTCTCAAACCAAATCATCATCACTATCACTCCACAAATGCATCGAAATAATTCATTTCCGCTCTATCGATCAATGGTAGTATAAGAGATCTGTAACTCCTTCAAAATTCATTACATGATGCTTCCTGCTTTCTATCTATACTTATCATGTATCTCTTCTCTTAGTCATACTTGATGTATCACATCTATCACCCCACCTCAATTGTAATAGCTCAAGCCTACCTCTACCAAATATTTCATAATCCACCCCTCTTCGGGGCATAGCGTCCTCTTTGGAACACTGCTCGATGTTTACCCTTCTCTGGAGCTTAGCGTCCTCACTAGTACACCGTCTAGTGTCTAGCTCTGACACCATTTGTAACAGCTCAAGCCTACCGCTAGCAGACATTGTCCATTTGTGCTTTCTCTTTTGGTTTCTCCTCAAAGTTTTTTAAACGCATCTGCAAGTAAAAGACTTTCACACCCTTATAAAAAAAAAAAAAAAAAAGAAAAAAAATGCTTCGTTGGTACATGCTACAGGGGCTAAATCACAAGTCTAGACCCTCAAGTCTCACTTTTATGTGAAATTTGTCATTGTCTAATAGCCACCTAAACTTTCGATTTCAGTATCTAATAAGTTCTGTTCGACATTTTCTAAAATTATTAAAAGTAAACACAAAATTGAAAATGATTTAAGTGAAAATAAAGTTAATGTAGTTTTGATGTTTGTTGGTTTGTTTTTGGCAGCAATGATGTTGATCTATGAAGGTGGGATCCTCTTCAACCAATGTGTAATACCCAAATGGGCTTCATTATTGGTTTCAACAATCAAAGAGCTTCCACTAAGCTTTTGTTTGCTATGATTTCATGATATCATATGATTCCTTATGGGTAAACTTCAAACTTGTATTGATGTTCCAATGTGAATTCAAGGAATATGGCCTCAATATTGACTCATATTCCTTGGTGTTTATTGTTTGGATTAATTCTTTGCTACCATAATCTTCATGCCCTACTTTGCAACAAACACACAACTACATAAAAACCATTACAATAATATTATTTCAAAATTCAAAATAATTAAGAATTTAATTATATGAATAATCACAAAATTATTCTTTCTATCATTTGAAATATGTAAAAATTAAAAATAAATCATTTTTTTTTAATAATAATTAGTATCTTATCTATTGAATTCGCATCATTATTATTTTAACGTGCCACCAAAATAATAAATTTAAAATTAATGTAAAATTAGAAGTTGATTTTGTTTTTTCTATTTTCTATTTTGGATTACATGTAGTTTAGTTGAACATATTTCTTTAATCTATTTTATTTAAAATTAATGTAAAATGATTCAATGTTTGTATATATATATATATATATATATATATATATATATAGTTTTCTATGTTTATGTGGGTTTCCACTAATTATAATGTAATTCACAAAAAATATAGAATATTGTTTGGAGTTGAAATAAATTTGTTTGATAATAATATATATATATATATATATATATATATTAATTTAGAAATAATCCTATTTTTATAAAATAGCCAATCTTAAAAGTTTATTGGAAAACGACAATATACATACATATATATATATATATATATATATATATATATAGAAAAAAAGATAATTCTTATAATAATATGCCATAAATGTTCTTTTTAAAAGACAATTCTTTTAGTTCTTTTTTTTTTAAAATATTTTTCCAAAAAATACTCTTAAAAAAAACATCATTATTTTTAAAATAAAAATATACTTAAACTTAATTTTTTTTATTAACATCTGTAAAAAAAATTAAAAAATACTAGTATAATTAAAAGTAAGCATAAATTTAAAAATAATATTAACACAACTTTCATTAAAAAAAAAAAAAAAACAGTTATATTTTTTTTAACTGTCAATAATGTGGGATAAAAATAGTTTATCTACACCTTATATATCATCTCCAAATTTTTTATTTCTTCTATCTAAAAGTATTAGGATATTAATATTATTTTGGAAGTTACAATTTTGAAACAATCTTTAAGTATTTTTAAATATTTTAAAAATTTTTAATTAAAAATAAAGGTATTTTTTGAAACAATGTACGCATTTTTATTGATATATATACTAATTATGCACAAAAAATGCAGCAAATTATTTGAAGAAATATTTTTGGAATTATTCGAAACTTGTTCCAGTAATCAAATGCTGCAAATCACGTGCACTAGAAATCATTTTCTCCTTTAAATACTTTATTAAATCATATTAGTAGTTTTTAAATACTTTATTATCACTATTATTAGCCCTCTTAAAAATTAAAATATTATTTTATTTATTCAGATTTTTGACACTCCCATGTTTCCAAAAGTAAGATCCTGTCACGTTCTCTTTAAATAAATACAATCATTTTACTTTATTTGCTAACTCAATTAAGATACTATAAACTTTTTAATTATCCAAATTTAAATATAAACTTAATTTAATTTTTCTTTATTTAAAACTCTCCAAATTGACTTTTAATTCATTGTATAAATTAAAATGAAGGAATTTACAAAGTATATAATTAAATTATTAAATTTCATTTTATTGACAAAATAAAATATACATTATATGACACGTGTATGCCACGTGGCGAAACGGATTCTCTCTATTTGATGGTCGTTGGGGTAAAAGAAAAGTTGACGTTGCAGGAAAGCCAAGTGGAGGAGAGCAGACATCATATAAAGTTCTTCTTCCTCTGCTTTCCTTTTTCTTCATTTCCATTTCCACTTCTGCTCTGCAACTTTCTTCCATTCTTCTGCTCATTTCATTTTCTTCCCATTTCTCACACCAATTTCTCTTAATCTCTCTCTGTTTCTTTACCTGAACTACGTTACTCTGTTCTTACATTCTCTTTATCCTCTTTTTTTCTGTGATTTTTTTTCATGTTTTTCTGTTCGTTCTTCGTTTTGATCTTGTGTTGAGAATCTTTGAGATTTGTCTTTCTATCTAGCTGTTTTTCCACTCTGTTTTTCTTGCATTTGCCGAGTTTGTCCTCAAATAAGGATTTGTGCTCTGTTTTTCCTTCTGTTTCTTCTATGGAATATGGTGCATTTTGGATTCTATTTTGATGTTCTAGCTCTGGAGTTTTCTTTTTACGTTTTGTTTGGTGTTTTTGTACTGTTTTTTCTGGTTACGTATACTTGGACTTGACGGGGGGAGGAACAGCGCCTTCTGATGGCGCTGTTTAGAAAATTGTTCTGCCGGAAGCCTCCAGATCGGCTTCTAGAGATGTCGGAGAGAGTTTACGGTATGCTTCCATTTCTGTTTGTTATTTTTCCTTGTGTGTTCTCTTCCGAAATGTTGGGTGGCTCTTTCCTGCTTTGATGATCGCAACTGCATTGTACTCGGTGGTCAACAATGTGACCTAAATCTTGTCGAATTGAGCTTCTTTCTTTACTTCTGTGCGCGTTTGAGTTTGGTTTGGGAGTTCTGACATACTTATAACAGTTCTTCTCTTCTCCATTTCTCTGTAGACATTCACTATTGTTGTGTACGCCATTCTAATTTGACCATGATCTTTTTTTCCCATTTTCTTTCTGTTCGAGATTTTTCTTAGACTGATAAGCTGATATCTTTGACTTACTGCATGGATCTATAGTCATGAGGCAAGATTTACACTTTGCAAATTGAAGCAGTTAATTGATTTTTTTGGAGCCTGGTTCTGTTCACCTAATGTTCTTTTGTGATCCCACCATTTGGAGAGGTGAACGAAACATTGCTTTTAAGGGTGTGGAAACCTCCCCTACAAGATGCGTTTTAAAACCTTGAGAGAAAGCTAAGAAAGGACAATATCAGTTAGCGATGTGTTTGGGTGGTTACAAATGGTATTAGAGCCAGACATCGGGCGGTGTGCCAGCGAGGACGCTGGGCCCCAAGGGGGTGGATTGTGAGATCTCACATCGGTTGGAAAGAGGAACGAAACATTGCTTATATGTATGTGCAACCTCTCATTACCAGATTTGTCTTAAAACCTTTTTAAAACTTTGAGTGAAAGCCGAAAGAGAACAATATTTGGTAGTGGTGGCTTAGGTATGTATGAAAATCTTTTGCAGTGTCCCCAACTTTTTGTTACTTGTAGGAAGCTGCTTATTTTTCTGTGGAGTGAAAAATCCTCATTCTTTTTTTCCAGTGTTTGATTGTTGCTTCTCTACGGACGTCTTGGAAGCGGATGAATACAAAGTGTACTTTGCTAGCATTATACCAAAGCTGCAAGACCACTTTCCTGATGCTTCTTTCATGGTGTTTAACTTTAGTGAACGAAAGAGGAAGACTAGAACTTCAGATATATTGTCTCATTATGGTATGACAGTTATGGAGTATCCTCTGCAATATGAAGGGTGTCCACTACTGCCATTGGAGATGATCCACCACTTCATTCGGTCGAGTGAAAGCTGGTTGTCCTCTGAGAGACAGAAAAATGTATTGTTGATGAACTGTGAACAAGGAGGATGGCCAATTCTTGCTTTCATGCTTTCAGGTCTCTTATTGTACCGCAAACAATACGAGGGGGAGCAAAAGACCCTTGAAATGGTCTACAGGCAAGCTCCTAGAGAACTTTTCCATGTTCTTTCTCAGATAAACTCACAGCCTTCTCAAATGAGATACCTTCAGTATATTTCTAGGAGAAACCTAGGTTCTGATTGGCCTCCACCTGATACACCTCTAATTTTAGACTGTCTGATACTTCGGGACCTTCCGATGCTTGATGGAGGAAAAGGGTGCAGGCCTATCATACGCATTTACAGCCAGGACCCGTTAACACCACGAAATAAAAGTCCAAAACTTGCTTTTTCTAGTGCAAAGATGAAAAAACATGGTTGCCAGTATCTACAGGTAAAACCATAGTCACAAAATTGCAGTGACAAGAATTTGGAAAATATTTCAATGCCTTCTTGCATTTAATTGCAGGCAGCAAGCGGACTGGTAAAACTGGATGTCCATTGTCATGTTCAAGGGGATGTTGTTCTTGAGTGCATCCATTTAGATGGTGATCTAATACGCGAGGAAGTGATATTTAAAGTCATGTTTCACACGGCGTTTGTGCATTCAAACAGTTTGAAGCTCAATCGTGATGAGGTTGATATTATATGGGATGCCAAGGGGCAGTTTCCTAAAGATTTTAGAGTAGAGGTAGGCTGTTGTTTCTTGTCTGTTAATCTTTTTTCTTTGAAGTCTTTGAATTTGAAGGAATACTCATATGTCAGGTACTTTTTCTGGATCCTGATGATGCAGTGCCAAACGTCTCTCCTGTGACGAAAAGTGATGACAAAATTGAAATAGTAAGCAATTCGACTGAGGAGTTTTTTGAAGTGGAAGAAATATTTAGCAATATAGTTGACGTGCAGGAATACGATGTTCAAATGGTACATGCTAATGAAGTAGATGATATTGATCATCAAACAGTTTGGAAGGAAGATGCAGATCCTCCTACATTCCAACGCTGTAAATCTTTTGGAGGGAGTCGTAACTTGGACAAGAAGATCGATTGTAATGTTGAAGCAGTGAAGGACATCACTGTCGATGACGTGACTTTCAAGCGAGATGAAAAAATGGACTCTGGTCTTCATGTAGTGAAGGACATTGTTATGGATTATTCAGATAAAAAGCCAAATCCTCCGCTATTTTCTGTTAACGTACTGAGACGCATGGGAATCAAGGAACTGATAGACGATGTTTACAACAAGTTGGAAGAGGTTGAGCATCAAGGGTATCTAGAAGATACTGCTATTCCAGACTTCGAATCGAATGTTCCTGCGAAAAAGTTGGATTCTGATGCGTGGAGGCTTAAATATGAGAAGTTGCAGCCACTAGCATCTAGGAAACAGCCTTCGTCAACAGCTAAGCTATTAAATAATACAACCTTAGCTAAACAGAAGACCAAACAACCAGAAGATCAGGGCTCTCTTATTCAGGCAAAACCAAAAACTCTTTCTAGATGGACTCCACATGACAAAGAATCTTACATAAACTCCATGCATGTGTTTTATCCATCATCATGGCATACTGGTGCCTCAGCAACATGTATTAGTTCTCCTACTAGAGATTCTTATTCATATTCAACTTCAAAACCTGCTTCTATTACTTTAGGACTGCTGCTGTCAACTGATACAGCAGATGAACAAAACTGTAACATGGTGAGTCCTAGGCCTTTATGTTGTTCTGCAACAGAGATTCCCACGAGTAAACCGCAATCCCCACTTGGCTCCCCAAAACAATTACCAAATGCTGTTCTGCATCAAGATCCTACTCTACGGTCACCAGCTCTTCATGCTAACACGTCTTTCTTGCATACATCATCTCCTAAATCTTCTTTGCCACCCTCTTCATATATTCACATAAATGCTAGATCTCCACCACCTCCACCACCACCACCACCACTACCTCCTCCACCTTCCAGTCACGTGGCCTCTAAAAGTTCAGCGTTGGTGCGTGGAAATGCACCTAAGCATAGAGCTCCACCAGTACCACCTCCACCTCCTGTACGTAAAGCTCAACCACAATTACCTCCCCCACAGCCACCCCGTTCACCTGGAGCTTTGCTTTCTCCACGCCTATCTAATGCTGGAGCTTTTCCACCACCCCCTCCCCCACCTCCTCCAATTCAGAAAGCTCCTCCACATTTAACCCAAGGGCGACAGGCTTTAAAATCTCCAACAAC
This sequence comes from Cucurbita argyrosperma subsp. sororia, assembly GCA_018691285.1. Lineage (NCBI taxonomy): Eukaryota > Viridiplantae > Streptophyta > Magnoliopsida > Cucurbitales > Cucurbitaceae > Cucurbita > Cucurbita argyrosperma. Next base: position 4,566,152 of record CM031881.1, on the reverse strand, counting down.
CTGTGTGGTGTCATCATCATTGCCGTCTCCAATTTGTAATGTGCCATCACCTCCTCAACCTACGACAGGTCCCCTTCCACTGGTTCCTTCTCCTTCTAGACCTTCAGGAGGTATGTCTCCACACCCGGGAGCTAAAGGAGTAAATTCTTCAACTGATGTGAAAACATCATCTGTTGTGAGGGGACGTGGGTTCTCACGGTCATTGGGCACGGGGGTGGCTGCTACAGGAGCTCAACGATCATCATTAAAACCTCTGCATTGGAGCAAGGTGACTCGGGTACTACAAGGGAGCTTATGGGAAGAATTGCAAAGATTTGGAGATCCTGAAAGGTATTACAAATTCTTCTGTGAATCTACTCATTCATTTGATTGTGGTATTTTTTACTATCCACTTTCAAAGTGTGTATTTTGGCCTAGATGCCATAAGTTCCTTTAATCTTTAGCATTCACTATCCTTGCAATAACCAAGTTTTGATATTCTTCTTAGTGCACCAGAATTTGATGTAGCTGAGCTGGAGACACTTTTCTCTGTGACTGTCCCTAAACCTATTGTTGATTCAGGAGGTAAATCTGGAGGGCGAAGGAAGTCAGTTGGATCAAAATTGGACAAAGTTCACTTGGTATTGTAGAACAATAAAATATATGTTTTATGTGATCGAGTCTTTGACTGTTGGTGCAACTAGAGTTGATGTAATATTTAATTGCAGATTGATCTTAGGCGGGCAAATAACACTGAAATCATGCTAACAAAAGTTAGAATGCCACTGTCTGACATGATGGTAAGCCAAGAAAAGTTATAGATACATTAGATATTTCTCTTTGGCACAGACTAATTTTTCCCATCATCAACTTCCCAGCGCTATAAGTTCTGATTTACTGATTGCTAGCCTTTATATCATATGTAACGTTGTTGGGTGGCTCTGGTACTGAATAACTGTAGAAAAATTTGAATTCAGATAGAAGATTTTAGTGACTTAAAAATCTCAGTTTTGAAAGGTTTGCTTTAAACTTAATAGAAAATATCATGATTTAATTTCATTTTGTGCAGTATGGACTATCCGAGAATTTATGATGTCTTATTTTATGTCAACGCTATATAGGATTCCTCCTTTTCACTTTCATGCTTGCACAAATTTCTTCTTGAAAAAGAGAGATTTTAAGAGTTGGAGTTTGATCTTACAGCTAAAACCTTATTTCAACCCCAGCTCATCCTTTCACCATTGTAGCCAATATTTAGGAGTTGGAAAATACAGTATCAAACTGTTGGTGGCAAATTTCAGATCTTTTTGTGCTTGTTCTCGTACTGCATTCTTACTGTTACTGAAATTTCTCATGTGAGTAAGCGTTGTTTCGAACCTGGAAGATTAAAATGATCGAGCCGATTATTTTCTTACAATTGTTGATTCATCGTATAATACAGGCAGCAGTTCTCTCCATGGATGAATCGTTATTAGATGTAGATCAAGTGGAAAATCTTATCAAATTTTGCCCCACCAAAGAGGAGATGGAACTTCTCAAGGTGAAAGATCTTGTAAAATACTATTTGATGATCCTTTATTCGATTTTCCGTTCTTAGATTCTTCCTATTATGGAAGTGATATCCTGCTCTTTTTAAATGTTCTGTCGCCTGATGCTCTTTACTTATGATCAATTGACTAAAGATTTCTCTTGTGCTTAAATTATTAAGGGATACTGTGGTGACAAGGAAAAACTCGGAAAGTGCGAACAGGTAATTTTCAGTTGCTCTGTTGAACAGTCATAGATTGTGTTACGTTTTTCTGGATTGCGGGTTGACATTTTCTTGGTTTCGATTTTTTTCTGATTCAAATTACATGTTTTCTTTTCATTTTTCATTTGTTCACGCATCAGTACTTTTTGGAGATGATGCAAGTGCCTCGTGTGGAGTCGAAGTTAAGAGTGTTCTCTTTTAAGATTCACTTCAGCTCTCAGGTTCTGTGGTATCTGCGTCTCTTCATTTTTATCCTCTTTAGTTCTTCTCTATATATTGATTCTTGACCTCCTTTGCAGATAGTAGAGTTCAAAAAAAGCCTAAAGACTGTAAACTCAGTCTGTCAAGAGGTCAATTGATAATGATAATGAATACGTTCCTCCACTTGTTTGATATATGTCAAATCTCAGCTCATTAATTTACGTTAATGCTTTAATAGGTGAAGAACTCTTGCAAATTGAAGGAAATATTGAAGAGAATTCTTTGCCTGGGGAATATGCTGAACCAAGGAACTGCTAGGGGTAATAAACTTCTTGCATCTTTGTTGGATAACACATTTTTAGCTTACATCATGATACTTAAATGGGTCTATACGACACCATAACTTTATGTTCATGAAGTGTTTTAGTCAATGAATTTTGAACACATTACTAGCCGAAGGCATACCATGCAGGTTCTGCCATTGGATTCAGGTTGGATAGTCTCTCGAAACTCACTGATACTCGTGCTACTAACAATAAGATGACTCTCATGCATTATCTCTGTAAGGTACTATTGTAATTCATCTGTCTTATTGATAAATTTTAATAGTTCTATCCTAATAAATATTTGGAAAGAACGAGAATGAGACGTTTTATAACTTCGATACTATACTTTTGGTTTTTATTACAAAGGTTTCAATGATATCTCATCCTGAAGAGGGAGTATACTGTGGAGTGAAACTTTTATCATTTTATGTTCCCCCAATCCCCTCCTTCTCCCAAGTGTGGCGGGCTGTTCACGAAGTTTGTTTATGCATGTGCTTCAGGTCCTTGCTTCGAAGTCACCGTCACTTCTTGATTTTCATCTGGACCTTAGTAGCTTGGAAGCTGCATCTAAGGTCTCCATATTTCTTGGTATTAAATTCAAACATTATGCATAGAAAACTTGTTTGACATGGGGTCTTGCTTCTCATGCAGATACAATTGAAGTCTTTGGCGGAAGAAATGCAAGCAATAACAAAAGGATTGGAAAAGGTGAAGCAAGAACTAGTTGCATCTGAAAGCGACGGCCCCATCTCCGAAGCTTTTCGTAAGGTACAAAATCTTTCTTCCTTCCCCCCATCTCCTGAGATTTGGTGTGAAAGAATGAAATAAAGCAGTTTTGTAGCAAAAAACAAAATTCTTTTGTTGGCATTCTTGACATCATAATTATGCAAACACTCTTTTGGTTTGGTCCTTCTCATCACCCCAGATGCACACACAAACATAGTCATCGTGAACACTTATAGTGGTTTAAACAACTTTTTATCTTGTATTTTTAGACATTGAAAGGATTTGTTACTCTTGCCGAGAAGGAGGTGGAATCTGTGACCGTTCTTTACTCAGTGACGGTAATCTTCTAGACCAGATCATTTATGTTGAGTTATAGTTTGAAGCTATTGAGAAATCAAATAGAACAAGCTTTTTCTTACTGCTTTGTGGCAGGGTAGAAATGCGGATGCACTTACACAATATTTTGGCGAGGATCCTGCCCGCTGTCCATTTGAACAAGGTTAGTAAATGGTACACAGCTTGGCTTTTTGTAGTCTCTTGTTGTGTGGTAATAGCTGCAGAGTCTGCTGCAGTTCATCATTCCTCATGTAGCTTAGTTTACTAATGAGTCAGAAGAATCATCATCTGTATCCTCTCTCTACCCAGTCGTTGTCATGCGGGATCTGATTCCTTGTGTTCAATCCAATGCAGTTACAGGAACTCTCTTCCATTTTACTCGTTCCTTTATGAAAGCACACGCAGAGAATTGCAGGCAGTTGGAAATGGAGATGAGAAGGCTGAGAAAATAAGTGAAATTTGGAAAAAGGCCACGCGCATCATCAAGCTGATGAAGAAGTTTGTGAGGGGTGATATTCAATTCGACGATTGCAACGAGATACGATATAGTATCCAAGGATGTCAAAAAGATCCTTTCTTAGGACACACCAGAAATCTAAGATCGATAGAATTTGGAAACTGCAGAAACTTTAGCATCCCACAAGGCTAATCTAGGACAAGGATCATCCATGCTATGCCAAAATTATAACTCTGAATTCTCTCCAAATGAACAAAATTGTACTTCAATCTTATGTGGTCATAACGTAGGATCAAGAAGTAAAGGAAACATAGGCTTACTTTTTTCTGCAGAATCTGAGTTACTTAGATCCATTGGAAGGATCAGGCCCTTTGGAGTCATAGCCTTCTTGAAAGAGTTCATGTAAGTAGAGAAATTTGATTTCAGATTTACAACAGACCAGCGCCTAAGAACCGTTCAGACTTCAGCCGTAGGATCTAACACCTGGCATAATAGCTATCTGTACAAAGCTATCTCCCTGTTCATATCTTATGACTGACACCAATTCTGTAACATTCAGAGGTTCTGTCCCTGAAGATGTTGTGTAGCTCTTTAGTTAAGATGTTAGAAGTCAGCCATAGCTAACTTCTGTGACTGTAACATAAAGTACTACTCTACTTCTTAGACAGAGCATGAAGCTATCAACATTTGGCAGAGTAGTGGGGCCTTCTTGCATGTATATATATAGTACAAGGAAGCAAGCTAATCATAAGTACATCAAGAAAATGGGCTCCCAAATTGACCCCACAATTGCTAGAATCTAGTTTCTAGAGATCATAGTTTTTCAAATCACCATAAATGCATGGAAGTTCAGAAGAACTTCAATTTTTTCATCAACATTATTAAAGAACTTCAATAGTTGACCTTATTTTGAATTTATAAACACACAAAAATTTGTCTCATGTTTGGTTTTGGTGTTTTTTTTTTTTTTTTTTTTTTTTTTTTTTTGTGTGTGTTCTTCTGTCCTGCTCCTACCTAGAGTTCTAACTTCTAACCCACGAGCAAAGGCTCTGTTTTTAATGCATTTTCCATCTGGGTTCGTCAACTATTGCTTGAAACAAGAGTTATCTTTTCCACATAATGCCCAAACATTTTCCATCTGGACCAGATCAAGGCTCTGTTTTTAATGCATTTTCCATCTGGGTTCGTCAATTATTGCTTGAAACAAGAGTTATTTTTGCACATAATGCCCAAACATTCGGGTTAGCTGAGAGAATCAGATGTGTTCAAAAGAAGAAATGTTTGAAGATTTGAACTAGGCTGCTAGAAATTGAGTTTTATTCTTCAATCAAGCTCTGACAAATGGAGGTTTGTATATTCTACTGCAATGCAACTCTCGGATATCTACAATGCGAAAACCAAAGTGAAATACATAAAAGACAAACGGCAAGAACAGAGAGAACTGAAGGAACAGCTACAGATTTTTCACATGGTTTCTGCTCCTGGATCTTTGTTTCTACTGTAGATGCTTATCCGTATGAAAAAAGAAAGTTGCTTGTTGAATGAATTCCCCGGCTTTTATTGTTCTTTAATTGAATTCTATGTACTTTTTTCCTGCAGATTGTCCTGTTGGATGGATTATCCACAAGTAGTTGAATGCAGGTGATGTAGAGCCTTTGAATCGATGCAGCCACCATCGTCTTCTTCTACAGAGTCTATTTGAAGAGCTTGTCTTCCTTCCAGATCCACCCAGTAAACTGGCTTGCAACTCTTGAAGAACAGACAACTCACCACGGTGTCGAGGATGATGAAAATGGAGTACAAATATGCAATGATGATCCCTTCCGACACCATAGAAAGACTTACCCTTCCAACAACAATATAAGCTCTCACTACACGGTACTGGAACAAGGCTTCAATTGCAGCCATGGCTAAATTTGTAGGCAGAGCCAAAAGTAATGCTGTGGAAGTTTTCCCTCTTATCAGAACACAAGCCTTGAGTATTGCAAAGTAACCTCCAAGCCTTTCCATGCCTGACAAAACTAATGCTAGGTTGCTGATAACCATTGTATTTGCAAGAACTAATGAATACAGGACAGCTCCAGCTGCTGAGAACCAAAGGAAGCTGGTGGAAGAAGAAAAGCCAAACCCTTCTAGGGAATTGAAAGAGAAGAAAAGTATAGAAAAGACTGTTGCATTTGCTGAGAGTATGAGGATTGAGTTGCAAATATGGGTGAAAAGAAGAGGAGTGTAAAGGGATCTGATAGAGGAAAAGGAGGGGTGAGAGCTTGGTTTGGTGTCCTTGAAAGCTTGAAGAACAGAGGCTTTTGCAATAAGCAGAAAGGTAAGAGTGAAAGGAAGAGTGAAGATGGAAGAAAATATCGTTTGGGAAAGCTTGTGAGTGAAAATGGATAAGGATTCCAAGGAAGAAGGGAATCCTGCAGCATCAAAAAGGATGTTGAAGCGATGGTATATGCTTGGAAGAAGAGAAGTGAAGGAAGTAAAAACAAAAGTTTGTGAGAGAAGAAGAGAAACTGAGAAGGGAAATGCAAGGAATGCTGAAAAAGAGGTAAAATACTGATAATTCTGCAGGAAACTGAAGATTGATGTTCTGATGATGCTGCTACTGCTTGTCTTCCCCATTTCAATGCCTGGATTTTTGTGTATGGGCTGCCTCCTCTCCCCTGCCCTTCCCTGCCCTCCCCTGTGTGTTGAGCTGTATATATTTCCTTGCTTTTGGTTGGTTGGGGGGGTTGCGTTTGATTATGCTTTTGAAAAGTGGGATAAATGGATAGGCTCAACCACTAAATGATAGCAGAAATGGCAAAGAGTGAGTTGTTCAAGCATTGCATTGTTTTTACCAAAGGAATCAGTGATGAACTGTCTTGGTGTGCTGCAGTTTGCAGGGCCCTTTGTAATCTCCAAACCCCACTGACCGTCTTGTTTAGCTGTTGCAATTACAGACAAATACAAGAGCCATGATTGATTGATCGGTATATTTATTCTTCCTTAATCATGTGATTTTAAGGTTCTGTGTTGTTGTAGAAGTAAATACAGAATCCAAGCAGTAGATTGTGAAGAGGTGTGTTTATAAGTAGATGCCTTGAAATTGAAGAAACCAATGCCTTTTTTGGAGGCTAGTAAACAAGTAGATGCTAGGAAATTCAGCTCTTGTAAATGAAAGTGTAGCTATCAGAAAGGGAGTAAAGAATCACTGCCAAAGATTGAATGAATCAGATTGAATGAATCTTAGCTTGCAAGTGAATGAACTTGAATCAATCATAGTACCCATGAACAAACAAACAAACCTTGGAGTATCTTTCAATTCTACTTCTAATTTTTTCGGATCCCATATCGATTGGGAAGAAAGAAAAACGAAACATTTTTTTATAGAGATGTGGAAACCTCTCCCTAATAGACGCGTTTTAAAACCGTGAGACTAAAGCTATAAATAACAGACTAAAGTAAATAATCTGCTAGCGATGAGCTTGAACTGTTACATGATATATGATGTACTGTACATCATTTATACAAATTAGCGGAGAAAATTTGCATCAACTTTATGGTAAAGAAATGTTTAAAAAGCAAAGGTTTAAGTTTTGTATTATATGGTTGGAGTTTAGAAAAGGAAAGAATATATATATATATATATATTATTGATTATATTAATTGAAACTTGAGTAATTTAATTGATGATCATAACCTCCACAACTTGCTTTCATAATCAAAACCCATTAATTATTTTCAATATTTTGTTTTGGTTCTCAAATACAATAAAACAAAATAGTGTCGGTGTAACCACTCTTTCCATTTTAATCAACATTAGATCACCTTTTACCATCCTACACACAAACCCAATTTTTCATACTTCTACTGTCCCAAAATTTTTACTTTTTACGGTCGAAATGTAAAATTACAAATTTAGTTTTTAAATCTTTATATTCCTGTCTGTTTGATATTTAAAGGGTACGATATAATTTTAAATTTTTAAATTTTATGTTTAATAAGTGATTTAATTTTGGACTAATTTGATTAATATTAAAGTTATTGCAATGTTTGAAAAATCTTAGTTAATTTATGTTATGCATGTAAATATGTATACAATAATGTTTTCAATTATGATAAAGATTAGATTATGATTGAAATTATTGAAAAAGATGGGCCTACGACTTTCCTACAAACCGACACCTAAAGATCCATAATTACTCTTTAATATTACAGAAATTAAAACATTAAAATATTAGGTTAAATATCTCATAAATTAATGATACTTTTAAAATTTTAATTTTGCATCAAATTTGGTAGCAAACCTAAATATTTCACGTATTAATATATATGAATTATTTTTTATTATAATTTCAAGTTGAATTAAAATCAATATTAATTTGATTAATAAAATAAAAGAGCGTTGTAGAAGAAAATTATTCAGTTATGGTCGTGTAGTTGAGTGGTCAATTGTAAATCTAAAAAATCTAGCGACAGCGTCGAAATTTTCTTCACTTTTTCGATCGCTAATTTATTATTATTATTTTAATAATAATTATATCCGATTATTATAATTGAGAGGTGACTTGACTTCTGAAAGGATAAGATTTAGAATGATCATATGCTAATAATTGGTGTTAATTATGTTTATTTTAGTAATTGCATGACCTACCCATAAATATTATTATAATGTTTTTTTAAATCAATTGTTTGTCTAATAATATTCTGTCTTTCTTACTTATTAATTCTCTATTTTTTTTTTTATCAAAATTAATTTAATATTTTATAAGATAATTTTCATACCGCAAAAATTAATTTAAAAAATAATTTTGAGTATGATAAAAATAATTTAACCCATTTTAAAATTATTTTAAATCATGTAACTAATATACATTATTTTAATATATTATGGTTGACTTTGTCAATATAATAAACTATATAGTTGATTGGAGTTATCATCCATATTTATTGTTTATTACCATATTTTAGTTGTAGTTTGTACCATCTAAATTATTTTGATGCGCCACCAACTCATTCGAGCTATTTTTTATGATCGATAATTCGACTAATTCGAATTATTCAATCAAAATTACAAAGGTTAGGTTAGGTTATATATATTTTTTGTTTCGACTGCAAATTGACACTCTTTTGATTGGTTTAACTGGAGAAACTCGAAAATAGAGTTACAATTCAATTCAACCCTACCCTACTTTTAAAAAGATTAATAATATTTAACGTTTTCATGATGGGTTGTGACTTTAAATGTTTGATATTTTAATTATTAATGAAATATATATTATAGATAAGTAGAATTTTTAAAAGTAATAATCCAATCCAACTCAACCCAACCCGAAAATAGGGGTTGAGTTGGGTTGTGAATTTTATTCGTGTTGCTCAAGTCACCAACCCAAAATTTCGAGTTTAACCTGTATAATAAATGAATTAATGGAATAAATGTGATTTTATAAATAGTAATTTTGAGGTTTATATCTTAATTAGGGTGAAATTTGAATGATTTGATTTGACATTTTTTTTAGAATTTTGTTAAAGTAATGGAATCTTAAACATTGCATAATTAGGTGAGTGTGTAGTTAGGTAAAAGACATTGTGAAGTCACTTTCATCACATTAATTGGTTCACCCATAAACTTAGGCCTACATAATTCTTCTTTAATTATCATTTTTCACCTTCAACTTTTCTATTAATTAATAACTTTTGTGAAAGTTTTCTTTTGTAATTTACTCTAATTTTAAATTTATGTTTTATTCGGTTGTGACATGTCTCTACGAGATTATACATGAAATAGAACATGTCAACCACGTATGGTTCAAGATTAAATCAATAACTTATATTTTTCATAAAATGGAAATGTTAAATTGCAACTTAATAATCAAAATTGTTCTCGAAATTAAGCTATTAAATCCGTTACAATGTTCTTAAAATTAAGACTCTTGGGTTGCGTCTAAAACTCTCACCAATTTTAGTATTCTACTCTTGCATAATAATTCAGACGCTGTATAGATGACTTCAAGTATGTGCGGTAATGAAAAATATAACCATGCCTTCAAAGCATCTTCGGTGTATAACTCATCTACGGATGTATTCATTGTACTAGATCAACTGAGACTTTGCAAACCTCACTTTTCCAACATTAACACCTTTTGTTAACACGTATATTGGATTTCTTGCACTCTGTATCTTCTCCAAACTAACTTGTGAGTAGAATGATATCGTGATATCGTCTTATGTGTTTTGTCTTTAAATTATAGACCAAGTTCTTTAGAACCAGTGTGACACTCTAACTTTGCCTAATTCGTGTAGATAGTCTGTCATTCATATCATATCTTTTCCAGCTTTAGCTATTACTACGTATTTAGCCTTAGTAGATAAAAGAGTAACATAATTCTCATTATTTAGTACAAAGAGTATAATAGATATTTATGGTATTTTGATGGTTCTAGATGATCTCCTTTCAACACCGGCTCCACATCTAGTTTGTCAGCAACAGTCTAAGGAGTTTCTTGAGTTTCTGCAACTCACCCTCTCGTCTCACTTGCTTCCTAGTCTTCGAATCTTTCTTCTCTTTATCCTATACAAGATATTTTTGTCAATTTTGACGTCACAATGTTTTAGATTTTTTTTTTCATCTATAAACCTATACCCGAATATATTAGAACCATAGCCTATGAAATACCACTTCACAACATTAGCATCAAGTTCGTCTCTTTTTTCTGGATCAACATGAACATATGCATATGTAGTACAACCAAAAGTTCTCAATTTGAACTTCAATTATACTGACAACCTTATATTGATCAAGTAGGCTGTTGTATTCACAACATCGACCCAAAATGTCTTTGAATTAAGGTTAAAAATAACAGTAGAATTTTCTTCATAGTTCTCTAACATATTTATATGTTTGATCTTATTCTTTAGTTTAATTCTAAATAAATTAAGGTTGTTTCTTGTGTGTTGTGGGAATAGTGTATTCATTTTCAACATTCAGTAGCGATATTGTATTCCAATAAAGGAAGTCAATGTCGATAATAGCTTTAAAGACCAATTGCAACTTATCTCTAGTGAAACGAGAGAGGAGAATGAACGTAACAAACTTAGTTAAAATAATTGTTGATTACCGGATCAAATACATCAAATAAACAATAAAATAATTGTTGTAACAAAGTCTTGCACATCTTTATTTTCAAAAAAAAAAAAAAAAAAAAAAAAAAAAAAAAAAAAAAAAACTAAAGTAGAAATTCTGAAAATTAAAATATTTAAAAGAAAAAGATGGAAGCTAAGAATAAGGAAGTTCAAATTTAAAAGAGAATGAGATGGAGTGTTCGTCATGATGGACCTTCTGATTTTGTTTGGGCCTTCTCTCATCTCCTCAAATGGACATCGACATTTAGGGCACCAAAAAGCCTAATTTTTCTAATGGGAATTTCGAATTCCTAATTTTGTTCTATCGGATAGAATCGATCAATAATCTTCAATGGCAATTACAAGTTCAAACATCCAAGGAAACACGACTCGGTTCCTTCCTGTTGCATGAACGCATCCCAAGGCGTTTTCTTTGGATCTCTCAAGCTCAAATTACTCTCCATTTTTTGTTTGTTGCAATTCTTTATGTTGAAAAGGGAATTGGGTCGGCAGGTAAATGGCAGGTCATGAAGCCAGATCGGTTTTCGACTGGGAAAACTTCCATTCGTTGAATTCCTATCAGTCGTCTTCTTCATCTCAGCAGCCGAAAATCCAACTGAAAGAATGGTCAATGGTGGGGATTAGGGATTCTCTTCCCAAAGACGATTTCTCCGTCTTCCCACCTTCAAATCACGAGAATCTATGGCTACCATCGATTGAAGGAAACGAACGAGGAAGCCCAGTTTCATTTCAGTCCAATTCGCCATCCTCATCGTTTAGGTCGTCCCAATCATCTTCCTCCTTCTCATCTTTCTCACTTTCTGATGATGAGACTTCACATCCACAGTCACCGAGCCCATCTGATTGTCAAATTCGGAAGTCCATGGCGGCTTCTAGATGGATGGCTTTCGGCGTTCAGATTCTTCGCTCCCGGATTGCTGCAATGACTTCCTCAATTTGGCCCAATGCTGCGCGTAGAACGGCTGTTTGGTTGTTTTCCCCTGCTGGAAGGATTGGGTTATTGGTAACCCTCTGGTGGCTTTACAAGAGACTTCGTCAGCGCCGTTTGCGTCATAGTACAGAACAATTAAAGATGATGATCAAGGAGAAAGACAAGGTTTGTCAATTTCTGACCTCCAAGTGTTTGTGACAATGCTTGTAAGAGTTTTGACGCCCCCTGTATTCTGCAAAATGGGTATTAGAGAATATAATAGCTCTTTTCATAATACAACATTGCGTTACCAACTTACAAAATAACATGATATTGAATCTGGGTGTTTGAACTTGAAGTAAATCAAGTCATGACTGCATGTGGGGGGTTATCAGAAGTAGTTTAGTTCTTGTCTTTCTTGGCATGACCTTATTCCCTTCTACATTATGCTGCTCCTCTCCACTGTCTAATTAAAAAATCTTGGTTTCTTTAGTTGAAGAATGAGCTCAAGAGCTTTTGTCTTGCATTTGTCTGATAGATTCTGGGTTTTTTTTTTTTTTTTTTTTTTTTTTTTAAATTTCTTTATCCAGAAAATCAGCCAACTACTGCAACAAGTTGCACAATTGAATAGATCAATGTTATTAGCCCAACAGAAAGTACTGCCATCAAATTAGAAAATGTGTCAAGGTAGCCATGTTTAGCGTCTATACCAGAGATGAGGCGGCAAGAAGTATTGCAGCTATTCTGAATATCTTGCTCGTTGAAGAAGTTTAGGCTTGAATTCTTGTTCAGATTCATAGAAGGAATCCAGTAGCAGTAGAATCGAACTGACACAGAAGCTCATGCCTTTGCCAGGGGAAGAGTATAAGGCAGGCACCATGTATGTCTCAAAACGACATGAATCTGTTTGTGGCTGCACAAAAACAGATGATCAGCTCAGAGATGCAATGTATACACAGATGATTTGTATTGATTTTTTCAGTATTTGTTCCAAGAAATATATATGTTCGATTAGGATTTTCTTGTAATGTCTTTGCCAACTTCGTTTATTGACTGGGAAGCTTATGCTTATGCACAGTGTATTGGGGGTTGTAAATCGATATGATTTGGTTGCAATGTTAAACCATAAAACTATGCACTTCCTGCAGAGCATGCTTTCCAATAGAAACTGATAAGCACAGAATCATATTCCTACTTCCTTTATACATTTAATTTTATATCAACACACTTCCATCAGCTTATCTGATAATACATTGAAGACAGTTCATGAGTTCTGATAAAATTGAGATTGATCTTCTGGCTAAGAACTTTCGCAAGTTACATAAGTTGGGATCGGGAGAATAGGGTAAGCTCTTGGCCGTTTCGACTGACATCCCAATTCTTCTCGGCAGTAGATTTTTGATGATCTGATTCGACCAACTTAAGTTTCACCAGGGAGATGGTATTGAAGTACATGTATTTTAGCCCTCAAGACCCCAGCTTGGGAAATCCATGAGCAGCAAGACCGGATAAAGATTACTCAAGTAGTTTCTAGCCACCAGTAACCGCAAGGCTACAAGGACCTGGTGCAAGCAAATGGTGTCATATAACAGCAGAAATGGGTATCCTGCCGACATTGCCGTGATTGCATACAGTAAATATGCACACTTGCTTGCTTCACTGGATAAACAAGCATTCTTCAATAAATATTCCATCCGGATCCATACAGGAACTGAGTAATGATATTTAAGGCATTCGGAGCATAAATTTCAGGTATTCCAGGGATCATTAGTGCTGCTGAACCATTTCAAATGAATTTCCTTTGTCACTTGGACAGCAAATCTCTTCTAATATCCTGAAACATCATCTTCATGAGAGGAATCCCTTGATAGTTGCTCCTCATCGTCATCTTCATCCTCGACATCATCAGCTGATGCAGGATGTCCATTTAGATCTACATTGATACCATTTACCTTTCTAACAAACTGGCCTCGAACACGAGGCCTCCTCTCTGCAAGCCGTTTCCTATTAACATACCTAATCTTCTTATCAAAACAACGCTCTTTCCTTTTCTGCCTAAATTTAATCAGTGCAGCCTCTCTTCTATCCAATTTGTTCGATTTTGCTTCATTGGAAGATGAATTTCCAAAAGATGGCCATGAATGAGTATTAGTAGAAGCTGACATTTGACCAGGTTGTAAACATATATTCATAGGGTAATAAGGATAAGATGCCACCCCACTTATATTGGGAGGACAATGATGAAATTGACCATATTGTGACATCATTGCCGCACGATTTTGCATATCATGCAGGTTCTTTTGGTACAGTTGCGCCGACATCATACCTTCTGGCATATAGAACGGATAAGCAGTTTGTGTTTGCACAGGTAGGCCTGACATATCATGTTGAGATCCATTTTGAGGATGCACATGCACTTGAGAGCGATTTTCTTCATTGATGTTTCCTTCCCTGTGAACTTCTGAGCCAGCAGGTGGCGTACAAGATTTCTCCATAGAAAAAGAATCAGGAAAACTAGTACTGCTTGGGAATTCGTCTCCTTGTGAATGGGTTTCCAAGGCCTCCCCACTTTCCTGTATTTGGGGAAGACGAACTGGGTGATGACAAGTTTCTTGATGATTTTCATCCAGCAAAAGTCGTTTGGCATTGTCTTCTTCATCTACTGCCTTGTTTTTCAGAGTTCTTGATTTGACATATGTAAAGAATGCAGATGATTCACCGATCTTTAGTTCACTTTTTCTAGGGCATGATAAAAGTTGCCCTGCAAGACGTAGTAAAAAGGATTATATAATGCACATTCAAAAAATAGATGGAAGGAACAAAAAGTTACTTGAGAATCAACTAATTATAACACAAGATAAAGCCATCTTACTTTGAAACTATCTCAGATACTAAGCAATGTTAGACATTAAAAGTCTAGTAAGTTATCTCAAGCATAAAAAAGAAAAAAGACAATCCTTAAGCATTTGGACATCAAGTATGGGACAATGATAGTTGCCATAATTAAGATGTAAAATGAGTCGGTATCATGAAACATGGTTAATGCTCTAGTGCGTTCTAATTTGACGTAATATTTACTAGCTTCCATTTGAAACTTATTGGACTTTTTTCAACATTATGCTCATGAAAGAGCAGGTCGATGTGATCACTGGCTTACCTGTTCGACGCTCACTAATTCCAGGTACATCTGGCTGATGTTCCACAGAATAAACAGCAGGAAGCTCTACCAGTGCAGAAGCAATACCAGACTGAAAAAGTAAATACAATTTAAATGAAGTTCGCAGTTGAGGTAAAATATAAATGACGTCTCAGTAAGATGATGAATAAATAAAAGAAATAGGATTTCCATGAAGGTCCTCAAATATATGCATCAAGCATTTAATAAACTAGTTCGGTCTCAACCCATTTGCAATACCGATTGTAGGGATTAGTAGTGGGACTATCTGTACAATTTAGACGAAAAAAACATCTAACAGATACTCTCAATAATCATGAATAAGATGCAATATCATAATGGGACTATCTGTTAGAAGTTTGGGAGAAGTTCATTACATCATTTTTCAGATTACTTCCATACTTTTCAGATTAATATGGACTTTTGGTGGTAAGGACAGGATGTTTGGGAGAAGTTCATTACTTCATTTTACTTGCTGTATTTATCCAAAACTGTTAGCTACTATATTTAAATTCTTTTAGGGTTATGACAGAAAGCAACCTAATGATCAATTTAGCAATATAGTACTTAATATTGCACCTTTGTTTCAAAAGTTAACCAAGTCATACCAACCTCATCTTCCTGATGTGTTGCAATTCCCATCTCCGGATTTGTGCTCCTACGTGACTTGTCATCTGTGTCATCCGAGAACAAAGTAGTACTATTTGTATTAGCATCACTTGGGTCTGATGCCACCATATCAAATTCATAATTCAAGATGTTCTTTTCTGCCAGTCCAAGCTGCCATCATAAAACAGATAAACGGGTTGTGTGAGAGGAAGAAATTGTGAGTGTTTTTGTACAAGAAAAGGAAGAGGTCTGCAAACACCAGGCGTTGACAAGCTATATGAAATTTGGAATTAATAAATCAAAATGGCATACATCATCTGCAAAAATAAGAAGGGCCACTACACACTTTTGATTGCATGTTTTCTAGGAATTGATGCAAGGACAATGTAGATAATCAAAAATAAAATATGAGTCCAAGGAGGCAAACCATGCGTCTTCTTCTCCACATGTGTGTCCATAAGTTTAATAGCTCATTTGTTCGTAACGGCTTTACAAGATAGTCAGCTGCTCCAAGCCTCAAGCACTTAACGACTATAGGGACCTCATCTTGTGTTGACATCACTTACAAAGCAAGAAAAAAATAAAACAATACAGGCGAATCAGATCACTCTGTTAGTTTAATGATATTAACGTTTGATGAATTGGCAATAACCCACAACTTACTGATAACAGGAATGCGTCGCAGCTCTTTATCCCGAGTGATGTACTTCAACATTTTCATACCTTTGGCCATTGGTAGGTCAACTTCCGAGAGTATAATATCAATTTCAGGTCCTTCCGCATTCAAAGCATCAATGACCTGTCTAGCCGAACTCACGGAAATGACTGACAACAAAAAGAAAACCTTATATCAGTGAAGTAGTTGTCATTTGTGCCAATTGTTAGTATTACAAATTACGTAGAAAGTTAGAAACCAGTGAACAAATAAATTCGTTGATGCACATAGAATAAGACAGTGATGACAATCGGATTTAAGTTTATAGACTTAGGATTTGAATGCAAACACAGAATATCACGAGCAACTACTATATCACTATAGCTAACCGAAGTCTTACACCTCAAAAACCATTCAAGAATTTCAGTAACTGAAAGAACTAATTATCATGCATTAATTTTAGCATCCAGAAGAATCTATTGGGGGGGGGGGGGGGGGGGGGGGGGGGGGGGGGGGGGGAGAAAAGAAACTTGTACCTTGGTAGGAACATTTCAAAAGAAGCTTGTAAACCTCATCTGCACTTTTGGAATCATTATCGCACAGCAAAATCCTAACTTTGCTCCTGTCTATAAACCCATCTCCCCCACTCTTTACCCCGCTACCACAGCCTCCACAATCTTCGTTCAAATTGAGCTCCTTGCAATCCATAACTGATAAATCAGAACCTACACAAAGCGTGAATCCCTTCCTAAATACAAAGCAATCAACCAAAGTCCATAAAAGAAAGCAAAGAGAAAAGGGAACACACAAAAATGGTTAAATACATACTAGAGAAATTCCATCCACAGTTTCGTCAATTTTCCCACAGAATCCAAATTAGGGTTAGGGTTTCGATCACTGACTTCATTCACGAATCAGAAGATAACCCATCTCGTTAAACACCAACCCCATCAAAATCAAACAAAAAAAAAAACCCCTCAGTTAAAAGCTCATTAAGCTGTTGAACCAGTTAATCATTTGCGCAAAGTTGTACAAGTTACACTCCTCGATAAACAATAAAGCGAACGATTTCAGAAGATCGGAGAGGTGAAGATCAAACGTGACCACCAGAACTCAATTAAAAAAAAAAAAAAAAAAAAAAAAAAATTGTTTCACCGAAGAAGGCGCACGTTAGCACACGTCTGGATGGCTGCTGGTGTAGCGTTAACGGAGAGGCGCGAGCGAAGGCAAAAGAAGATTTTTTAGTCAGCGACCGTAAATGCTTATATCTACGAAGCTTTTGCTTCGTGTCTGTGTTTTAGATTTTTTTTCTTTTCCCAAAAAGAAATATCTTTGCTCGATCAGCTTCTAAGGCTAAAATGCACCGGATTGATCGGCAAGTAGTGGGCGATGGAGGGCTGAGATTGAAGAAAGATGAAGCTCAGGATAGCAAAAGCAAGAACCAGAAGAGAGAGAAGAAACATAAAAAAGTGCAAAAGCGTAACATTGGTTTGGATAGTTATGTAGAGATGGCGAAGAAGCCACGTCACCTCCAGATCTTCTCCAATCAACCAAATGAAATATGACCCATTCCCCATTTTCTCTTTTCATAGATATTCTTAATCTTTCCATTGGTGGACTGCAAGTGTTGGCAATCCTACGTGGCATGCCAGTTCCGTCCAGCTAGGACCGCCCACGTGTCTTACCTTTTGACCTTTTCTTCCTTTCCCAGAGAGTATAAAAACCCCCCACCTCCAACATTTAAAAGAAAAGATCAAATACATTATACTTTGGAATCTCTCCGTCCTCGTATATTCTTAAACTCAAATAAATAAATAAATAATATGGGTTGCAAGTACGAATGAAACACTTCTTACTTTGTCGTTGAAGATTCAATCTCCATCCCCTTTTCATTTATGTTAAACCCAAATGAACTTGACGACCGTGCTCCCAAACTCCATCAAATGGGACATTGGGATACTGTAACTGGTTTGTCACGATAAAGTTACCATACTAATGGTTTAATTAGTTGAATCGAACCGTCTATCTTTTCGATTCCTGCGACCATGTATCACTTTTCTGATGGATGGTGAGTTTAATATGGCTTGTAACATCATCCCCAAAAGCTCTATAACTGAGTGAAGCTCTATAACTGAGTGGTTGGTGGGTGCTAACTGCTAAGTGGATTGTAAGGAACTTTTGGGATCAGATTTCTATCTATACCATATACATTTGCACAATTTCATCAGAAGGGTTAAGAATAAGATTATAAAGAGATCTATTAAGCTAAAGGAATACTAAATTCAATTTCAACTAGTTTGTTGCAACACAAAAATAGCAAACTTACCAGGAACACATTAGACGCCAACAAATGCCTCTGATATTGTCTCTGATTTACAGTTATCCGTCCGGATTTGTGTTGTTATGTTGTCAAGCATCTCGTGAATTAAATTCACATCCTTGTGAGTCTCATCTTCCGCCACGAAATCACATACAACTCCATTAATCTCGACCCAGCTTCTTCCTGAAGGTTTCTTCACTCCCAGTTCAAGCATGTTCTTTCTCAGGATGGCAGTGTCTTGCCAACGTTTATCTCCAGCATAAACATTAGCTAGAAGCATTAAGTATCCAGCAGCTTGGTTGTCAGGTTCGATTTCGAAAGCCAATTGTTTGGCAACATGGGATGCGATTGCATCGTTCTTGTGAGTTCTGCAGCCGCTGAGAAGTGCTCCCCACACAGCATTGTTCGGCTTCATTGGCATACTTTCAATCAGTTCCAACGCTTCATTCAGTAAACCTGCACGGCTCAGGAGATCAACTAAGCATCCATAATGCTCAATCTGTGGGCTGACTTCGAAAGTTTCTCGCATAGACTCGAAAATTCGGATGCCATCCCTGATTAAGCCTGCATGACTACAAGCAGTGAGAACCCCAATGAAGGTTATCTCGTCAGGTCTTACTTCATCTTGGCCAGAGCACAGCATCAATTGAAAGACTCTAATGGCTTCTTCTCCATGGCCCTGCTTTGCAAACCCAGTGATGATGCTCGACCAAGACACAGTGTTTCGTTGGGGCATTTCTTCAAACACTTTGCATGCTTCATCCATAACACCACAACTTGCGTACATGTGAATCAGAGCATTGCTCAGAGACACCAATAGTGGGCGGTGTCTACTCCGCCATGTTCTTTCGACATATCTATGAATCCATTTTCCTAATGTTAAGTCTCCCAATTCGGCACAAGCTGTCAAAGCAGCCACCAATGCCACCTGATCCAATTCCACACCAGCCCTTCTCATTTGATTAAATATTGACAAAGCTAGCTTACAATGGCCATTTTGAGCAAGCCCTGCTACCATGGTAGTCCATGTCCGGACATTTCTCTCAGGCATCTCATCGAAAACTTTTCGAGCCCCATCAAAATCACCACGTCTAACATACCCTGCGAGCAAGGAATTCCAACCCACGACATTTCTTTCAAGCATTTCATCAAACATGTAACGAGCTCTCTCGAGATCAAAACCCCCCGCTACATTTGCGTACAAATTGATCAGATTCGATCTAACATACGTGTTGGAGTGATACCCATTTGCCAAAACTCTCCCATGAATCTGTTCCCCCTCTCTGAATAACCTCGATCTCGCACACGCACTCAGAAGAAACGAATACGTAAACTCATCAGCCTCAACTTCCGCCGCCGCCATTCGCTTAAACAGCTCAATTGATTCTTGAGGCGTTTTGCTCCGCGCATGGCCTCTGATTATCTGGTTCCACACAGTCGTACTCGGCGAACTAACGTCCTCGAATACTTTCTGGGCAGTTCTAAGAGAACCGAAAGAGACATAGAGCGATAAAAGATTGACGAGGATGAAATTTTTCTGGGTTAAACCGCTGGTGACTATCTGGGCATGAATTTTCGTAAGATTACGAACGGATTTACAGCACTTCAATACAGAGAAAAGAAATTGTTGCCTGGCTCTGGAGCTTCTGCCAATGGCGGAAATGGCGGTTTCGTTAACTTGCATTTATCTTCCAGATTCGACACAATGCGATTAGGACACCAGCGTCAAAATCTTCTGGAATGAAAGATTTCTTGCATTTTGCATTTGGCTGACACTTCAATAAATGATAAAATTGAGAATTTTGTAGTTCAATTATGAACGTAAGAAATAAATTGCATAACTTGTCACACTCCCAAATTTTCAACTTAATTTACTACTTATAGATTTTAAATTATACAAACACCCATATTCTTACATCAATCTTTTTGTCTTTTTAAATTAAAATCATATATCAACATTAATCTACAAACTTACCTAGAAATTATGATTAATATTACTAAGAGGTGTTGGGAGTTAGAGTCTTAGACAATTTTTAGACCCGACCAATTATTCTAACCATAAATTCTTTTATTTCAAATAACTCTTATTCTTTTATTTCAAATAACTCGTATTGAATAATGAATACGGTTCAACTATAAATTCTTTAGATTTTATTTGTTAAATAAAATATTTAAATTTTTCTAATAAAAATAAAATACTAGTCCATAAAATATCTATTTATTTATTTTTAAATATTTAATTAAGATTTTTAACTCAACTTTAATATATGTTTTTAAAAATTACCTTGAAAATAATTAAAAACTATTTTTAAACGTGGTTAAAGAATAAATAATTACAAAATTAGATAAAAATAAACACAAATATATGTATATATAATTATATTATATGTTTTTAAATTAACATAAATTTAAATTTGTTCGATTTAATCCAATTTAATTTTAGGAACCAATAATAATCCGATTCATAAAATTTTTATTCACTTGAATCCAAGTCAAGTCATTTGTTTATATTATTGAATTTATACTGAGATGCTATAGTACATAACAAATCTACGGGCTTCTTTTCACAAAGGAATAAAACTGTGAAGCTGGCATCCATGGCTGAGACGAGCTTGAAGAACACAACGTTCTGCTATCTATGCAGTTGGAGATTTATCTCTGCATTTACAAGAAGAAACAAGTGGTAAGATCAGGTAGCATCGTCACACTAGTAGCAGATGTCGTGGATCATACAATCATATTCGTTTTCCATCAATCGAAACGACGACGAGGGACAACTTACGTGGCAATGAAGAACACAGCAATGCTATTAATTGAAACAGCTCAGATCTTGTACAAGTCACTTTCACACTGCAACTGCCTCGGGCCTTTTGCTCGTTTTGATTCCTTTTATGGCTGTTCGAGAATCGATTCGAGGGCATACTTTAGTTAAAATGTACTGAGGATTTGTGAGAAGAGGGGGTAGAGGGAACTGTATGGATCATACATACCCTCTGCATAATCTTTAGCTCCAAAAACAGCAGAACCTGCAACTAAAGCATTAGCTCCGGCCTCTATGACCTGCAAGACCATCCAAAAACTTGGTTTAGAAACTTATGTAGTATGAGTTGTTATGGTGGGAATGTTATTGTATGCACCTTATATGCATTGGCTGGACCGACGCCACCGTCCACTTCGATCCATGGGTTCACTCCCTGCGACGAAGTAAATGAAATGCCAATGGCTTTTGATTCCTTGTAATCTTCTAAAACTCATGGAACAAGCTACAGAAAGGAAAGGAAAATTGTACCTTTTCAGCACATAATCTTCTTAATTCTGAGATTTTCTTTACTTGGCTCTCAATAAAGCTTTGCCCACCAAAACCAGGATTTACCGACATAATTAAGACCAAATCAACCACTGAAAACAGGCAAAGGGCATTGTCAATCCCTTTCCTTTTGTTCAGATAATTAACGCGTTATTCTACGAAGTGGCATCCTAGAAATATTCACTCTTAACCTCCACATGGCTCCAAAATATCAGGTCTTATTCTCTCATCCAATCAGTCGATCACTTTTCTTGATCATTTTGCACGTTACTCAATCTAGGTGAATACAAAGAACCGAAGAGAGTAAAAAAGAACATTGACTAAAGGCTTATATACAAAGAACACTAGAGAGAGCAAATAGAAATATTGGCTATAGGTTTATATCGATGACTTCAAATATGTACAATAGAATAGAAAGCATTTTTGAAACACAGCAAGGCATATATATATATATATATATATATATATATATATATAATTCAGTTTACTCTATATAAAGCTTTACCATATATAACTATCTACGCTCGACTATTTTCCATAAAATTTTTATATAACAATTTAATAAGCTATAAATGAGCCGCAGACTCCACGTTACAACAGCACTCACCATCAAGAACATATTCTATTGTGCTGAGTGAGGTAGCAGGATTTAGAACCACTCCAGCTTTAGCTCCAAGACTTTTTATCTGAATCATATTTAAAGGAATGGCCTATGAATTAAGATATATGATCTTTCCATAAAATGCATGAATTCCGTCTAAAACTAAAGTCATTTTCATTTGCAAGTCAAGCAAGTAATGCTTCAAGAATGAAGCACAACGGAACCAAGAAAACAGCCATAAACTCTTGTAAAAGCAGTTTTCAACAATATGATTGTGTTTTTCTGTAACAACCTAAGCCTAAGCCCACTGCTAGTAGATATTGTCTTCTTCGGACTTTCTCTCAAGGTTTTTAAAACGTGTTTGTTAGGGAGAGGTTTCCACACCCTTTTAAGCAATACTTTGTGGTCTCCAATCGAGGTGGGATCTCACAATCCACCCCCTTGGAGGCCCAGTGACCTCGTTGGCACACTGCCTGGTGTCTGGCTCTGATACCATTGGTAACAGTCTAACCCCACCGCTAGCAGATGTTGTCCTCTTTGGGCTTTCCCTTTCGAGCTTTCCCTCAAGGTTTTTAAAACACGTCTATTAGCGAGAGGTTTCCACACCCTTATAAGCAATGGTTCGTTCTCCTCTCCAACCGATGTGAGATCTCACATTTTTAATCCACAAAGTTTAAGAACAATAAGAACAATAAGAACAGTAGGAACACACGCCTTTGTTTTATTCTTAAGAGCATGTTGAATTTTATAGTTTTATCTTCATTTCGATCTATATCTTATTAGGATTTAACAAAGAAAAGAAACGTGTACCAAAGCCCGAATTGCGTCACAAAGGGAACCTTACTTGAGCAATGTAGGAACATATCCACTTCCATTGTATTCTAAAGAACATCTTAAATTTTGCAGTTTTTTCTTCATTTAGATCTATATCTTGCTAGGACCGCACACGTGCACCTAATTCCGTACTACGTTGCAGAGGAGGAAAACTTACTTGATTAAGGGTGCGATGCAGATGGATTGTAGAAGATTGCTCGCAATGAACACTAACGATATCAGCACCAGCTTTTATAAAGTCAGGCACACGCTGCTCCGGCTCCACAATCATCTACAATGCATCGAGTTTATGTTAACAGAAGTACTCAAGAATCAGTGCTACAACAAAAGAGAATAAAAATGAGAAAGAAGCATACCAAATGCACATCTAAAGGAAGATCTGTCACGGGGCGTAGAGCATCGACAACAAGAGGTCCAATCGTGATATTTGGAACAAAACGACCATCCATTACATCAACATGAATCCAATCACAACCTGCCAGTTCCACAGCTTTGACCTAAACAAGACGAGAATTTCAATCTATAAAATCATTGGTATAAAGCTCCAAAGCAATTTGATAACAAGGAAAAATGATGGAAATATCAGAGCACAGAACAGAACCTGCTCTCCCAATTTGGCAAAGTTAGCAGAGAGGATCGAGGGAGAGACGATGATATCAGATTTTGAGTATTTATCAACCCGAGCTGAAGCTTTCACCACATTTTTGTAGCTTCTCCTAGAAAGTTAGCAACAGACAGTAAACAGGAGAACATTGTATACCAAATATTTCGTCATATACCGCAATGGGTGTCATTCATTCTACTCTATTTCACCACAGATCGAAGGAACTTAGAACATAGACGAAAGCAAGCTCTTGCAAAACACACAAATCAAATAAACAAGAACAATTGCAAGAAGCTCAGCAGTTCAATCTCAGAATTTCAATGAGACGGAATGAATTATCACCACATGCCAAGAATCAGAAAACTAAACTAAATTAAATTAGGTATTCCCAAAATCAGGGCAATGTAAGAACACAACCCTTAGTTCACTCGCAGTCAACGATTGAGAAATTGAATTCCAAGGCCTCCAAGGGATGTTAGAGCGATCAAACGAAGAAAACGAAGGGCACCCATTAATCAAATTACCTCGAAAAGGTAAGGGAGGTCGGTTGAGAGAGGGCTAGTTTCTGAAAAGTGAGACCTCCGATCAACCCACTGACCTGGGAATTCATAGTGGATTGGCATAGGGAAGCAACAGCCATTTTCGACTTGGAGTGAACAAACAACCCTTTCTGGGTTTGAAAGGTTAGGTAGGGATGCGAAGAAGGATGATTTGTTGTTCTCCACTTAACACGCTCATGTAAGAGTAAGACTGCCAAATCCAAACAAGAAAATTGGGAAAGAAATATGAGTGGTTGAGGATGGGGGGCGTACCACCAGAATTCAGGGATTGCTTATCGGCAATGGTTGGCCTTCGATCTTGCTGACATGAACGAGAGAAATTCAAATGTCTTCCTTTGACAATCAAATTTAGATTTTGACTTCTTTCTAACCCATTTTCATTTTTAAATGCTATTTGCTGATTTACTTTTTATTCTTTTTTGGTTAAAATTTTAAAACTAGCACTAGAGATTACAAGACACACTAGCACCAGAGATTACAACACACCTTCTACAATACTGTTTGTACATTACACTTTATAAAAACTACTGCTACAATATTACTGCTTTGTATATGATACTTTATAGAAAATTACTGCTTTGTATTTCTTAGGTAGGTAGGATAGACGGGTATATTTATATTTATACTAAGCCCAGTCAACCATAAATATAAATGGGCTCATATAATTATTGGGTTTGACTCTATTGAGTCATTTTAACCATATGACTATATTAAAATTTTCTAAATCATTATTAGATTTATTAGGCTGAATTAAGATAGGAACTTAACCAAAATAAATTTTAAACTAAAGTCGAAAGTAGATAAATCAAAACTAAAGTAGATAAATCAAAATAGTTTTTAAAAAATAGTATTTAAGCGAGCATTTTTTCCTATCATCTAATATATATATTGAATTACATAAATTTTCAAATGACTTGAGAACTCGATCAAACCATAAAGATTGAGTTGAATTATATATATATATATTATAGTTTTGGTTGAATTACATTTTTGAAAAATCGAAAATTCAAATTCACGAATTTATATTTTTTTTTTTTTTGGTAAAAGTTACTATTCAACCCTAATTTTAAGATTATTATAAAAATGTAGAATATTTGATGTTAATAGATGAGACACTAATAAATGGTAAAGAATTTATATTTAAATTTTATTAAAATTTTAGTTATTAATATAATGTATAATCTGGATAAGTAATTTTTTTAATAATTAAAAAAATAATCGAATAACCCAACTCGAAAATAGAGAATTAGGTTATAAACTCTATTCTATTCTATTTAGTTTCCTCAAATCACTAATCCAATTTACTCGGAAATTTTGAGTTAAAAAAAAAAAAAAAAAAAAAATCTCCAATCCAACTCAATCTAAAAATGGTAAAAAAGAGAAGCTTGAAATTAATTACACAAAGATAGAAGGTTGGTATATTATGTTCTTCCCACAAAATTTCAATAACATTCCAACAACAAATTGTTGCTACCGTTACAAAGAAGAACTATATCTTCTCTCTATCAGTATTATATATTTACTTCAGTTTTTTTCTAAATTAAACTAACGATTTATCTTGAAGGTTTATGAAGCGTGAATGGCCAAATTGATCCAAATTTTCAAGGAAAAAGACGCACATAGATTTTAGTCGCGAGTAGCTGATACTGATAGATCATAAAGCTTTGGAACACCGACAAAGCGGGAATAGAGTAAGATTTCGATCAGGACTCACTTTATTTCTTCGGTTTATTGAATTAAGACAAAAAGTTGTAGCCCTGATTCGGCGACCTCCATAGACCGACACAGGTCCTCTTGAAGCCATCTGTTTCCAGTTTCCACAACCCCTTTTGCTGGAACACGAAGTTTAAACCCATGAACCCTACATTCAATCCATACCCAGATGAAAATTATGCAAAAATTAGGCGATTGATGAGGCAGACTGCGGATCATCACAACACCCTATCGGACAAGGATCCGCACACCGATTTCAACAGCAACCAAGAAACCAAATGTGGGTTCACTTCGATTCGAGTAATGGGTACGGTTGTGGTTTTGTTGATGTTCATTTCTGTGATCTTTTCACTCTCTGTTGTTCTTAGAGACCCGCCATCTGATGCTGCAAATGATGGCTCAGATATGTGGATTCCTCAGTGGAACTCTGACCTAGGTACTCGATTTTGAACTTTCTGTAAATTGCTTCTTGCTCATTGCCATGTGAATTTCAGTTCAAATCGCTTTCAATTCATTGTGTGTCGAGTTCTTGAAGAGCCACCTTGTATTCAACCTGTTTGAGAAATTGACTGATTCAGTACTGAATGTTTAAGCTATCAAAATGATTTGGAACTTTGTGGCAATGAACTTGGATAAACCATTCAGACAAGTGCAGTATTTTTATTTGCCTCTTCTATCATTTCCACTACATTGTGAATTATTCTGAGTTCTGGCTCCTCTTTCTTCATGATAAACTGACCCAATAGAGACAAAGATAAGAGTATCTTCAAGACTTTCCCTTCTTGATTGTGAGATAATCTGTTCTTATGTGCTGCTATATATGTAATCTAATAATTTAGTGTCTGATACTTGGGAAATTCTTCATAATTAGTCTTCCCCTGTAGCCATTTACAGTGAAATTTGTGTCGTTCCAAGTATAATCTGTTGGCCTTCTTCTTTCAGTGGATTCTAAGGATAGAGATCTTCATACGGCTATACAGCCAGAGGATAAACTGCTAAGTGGCCTTCTTTCTGCCAAACATGGTGTAGGTTCTTGTCTCAGTAGGTACAATTCAGTGTCTTATCAACACAAGCTGGCGTTCGAACCCTCTTCTTACCTGATCGCCCAATTGCGGCGTTATGAAGATCTTCATAAGCGTTGCGGAGTTTATACCGAATCTTATAACAAAACTTTGGAGTGGCTTAGGTCTAATGGTAGTAGCAGCTCCTCAGACTGTAGATATCTGATATGGATTTCCTTCAGTGGATTAGGGAATAGAATACTAACTCTTGCTTCAGCGTTCCTTTATTCTCTCCTCACGAATCGTGTCCTACTAGTCGACCCCGGAACCGACATGACTGATCTCTTCTGTGAACCATTTCCTGAGGTTTCCTGGTTTCTTCCCCAAGATTTTCCATTTAAAGAGAAGTTCAGTAACTTCAACCAGAACTCTTCTGATTGCTATGGGAAAATAATGAAGAACAGCATGAGAACAGATTCAAGTGGAGTGATCTTGCCTTCTGTTGTTTATCTTCATTTGGTGCATGATTATGATGATGATGATAAGCTTTTTTTCTGTGATCAAGACCAAGCTCTTCTGCAGCAATCACCATGGCTTGTTATGAAAACAGACAACTATTTTGTCCCATCTCTCTTTTTGATGTCGTCATTCGAGAAAGAACTCAACAATCTTTTCCCGAATAAAGATACCGTTTTCCACTTCTTGGGTCGATATCTGTTTCACCCCACGAATTCGGTTTGGGGACTGATTACGAGATATTATCAAGCTTACTTGGCTAGAGCTAGTGAAAGAATAGGTATTCAGATTAGAGTGTTTGATACAGGGACTGGACCTTTCCAACACATCCTGGATCAGGTTCTGACCTGTACCCTGAAGGAGAATCTGTTGCCACGAACCGATAGGCAGACGAATATCATCGGTCCAGTTAGTAATCCAAAGTCGAAGGCTGTGCTGATAACGTCCCTGAGTGCTGGTTACATGGAGAAGTTGAGAGACATTTACTGGGAGAATCCAACGGTGACGGGAGAGAGAATTAGTTTCTACCAACCAAGTCATGAGGAACACCAGCAAACTGAGAAGAGTATACATAACCAGAAGGCATTAGCAGAGATGTATTTGTTAAGTACAACTGATGTATTAGTCACCAGCTCATGGTCGACCTTCGGATATGTGGCTCAAGGTCTTGGCGGTCTGAAACCATGGATATTATACAAACCCGAAAACCGTACTGCCCCCGACCCACCTTGTGGTCAAGCCATGTCCATGGAACCCTGTTTCCATGCACCTCCTTTCTATGACTGCAAGGCTAAGAAAGGAGTTGACACTGGTAAACTTGTTCCTCATGTAAAGCATTGTGAGGACATGCCCTGGGGGATTAAGCTGGTTGATCGATATGATTGATTTTGCTGTTTTTTTTTTTGTTGTGATAACTGTTGGAATGAACAAATTTTGCAGTTTGTAAACTACTGAAAAATATCATCCGTTTAAGCTGATATATTTTAGATTCTTCATATGTAAGATCCCACGTCAGTTAGAAAAGGAAACGGAGCATAACTTATGAGAGTGTGGAGACTTCTCTCTAGTCGACACGTTTTAAAACCATGAGGCTGACGGGATACATAATGGGCTAAAGTGGACAATATCTGCTAGTGGTGAGCTTAGGTTGTTATGCCATATTTCCAAAGCTTCCATGTGTATTATTATTTAGATTTGGTAGTGAATTTAAAAATAATTTAGAGTTTGAACCTCTTTCTCTCACTCTAAGGAGAATGTTGAGAAGTTTCCCACGGCCCTCTACCAACCCACAACAAGAGATGCGAATGAAAGTGTCAATTCACCAGAGACATGTCAAAAGAGATAAAACGACTTGTCTACCGTGACCTAGAGAAAAAGAGAAGAAGATAATATAGTTTATACAATAAGAAACAATCTAAAAAGGTTATAAATGAATTAACACGTAAAAAGTAAAGAAGAAGTGTTGTATGGATGTAAAAAGTAGTGGATAATATTGTGGAAAGTGGTAGTAGACATCACGTTTCGACGGTGACAATACTTGATTCCATTATTCTTAAAGATGTGAAGCTTGATTTTTCTTCTTATAACCTAATCTCGAAGATAAACTTGTATCTTTTTCTAGTTTCTTCTCTATATTATATAAATACAGTCAAATTATACTAAATCTTAGGTTGTGCATTTAATCTAACATACGTAGATTTTACACGATAAGATTTTTTTTTAAAAAAAGGGTCAAATACTACTTTATAGTCTTCAATAAACCATGCACTTTAATGGAAAATGTTTTTGCATTTTAATTGGTTGAAACTATATAGTATAATCCAAAATGCAAAGTTTATTTATGTTATAATACTTGATACACATAAACTTTGTAGAAAAGTATTGGGATTTTCTTTACATGGAAATATGGATAACCTTCATCTCCCACCCAAACAAAAAGGAATTAAATTAAATGTATTAGAAGTAAAATGTCGTAAATAATTCAGTAAATTTTGCTACTCAAGAATTCAATGAACTTGATATAATGAACTTGATACCCACCTGTGCATAGCATTGCCATGTGGCAAGTCACGATACGTCCACATCAATCACTATGCGTGGCGTTGTCAAAGACTCGATCGAATCGAACATCTAAAAGTAAAGGTAACAACTCAAGCTCATCGCTACCATATCTTCGTCAGTCTCAGTTTTAAAATGCTTCTTTTAGAGAGAAGTTTCTACAATCTTATAATGATTTGTTCGTTTCTCTCTCCAACTAACGTAGGATTTCACAATTCACCTCTCTTTGGGGACCAACATCCTCGTTGGCACATCATTCGATGTCTGGGCTCTAATAACATTTGTAACAACCAAAGCTCACTGGTAGCATATATTGTCTAATTTGATCCATTATGTATTGTCATCAGCCTCACAATTTAGAAATGCTTCTTTTAGAGAGAGACTTCCAAACCCTTCTAAAGAATGTTTTGTTTTCCTCTCCAACCTAGGTTCGATCTCACGGTAAACAAGCGTCGTTAAATTAAGACCCATTTGATAATATTTTTGTTTCTTATTTTTTAACTTCTTAATTTTATTTTTTTAATAACTAGAAACGGGAATACGTTATACACGTTCCTCGTTTAAAATAAAAACAAACATATTTGACCGTCCTCCATCCAATTTGATCACAATCACATATGTGAGCCAAATTACACAAATATTTTATCGACTAAATTAATAAAAATACTCGTACATTTAGTCTTAAAAAATAATATCTTTTAAGCTTTTAAAATTTTCAATAATACAAAAACCCATAAACTTACAAAAATATATATATATATATATATATATATATATATATATATATATATAATTTATATTCTTTTTTAAAAAATATATATTTAAAAAATATCTTTAAATTTCCAAAAATTTCATTAATATTTTTTTAAACTTCAAAAATAATTTTACTCTATTAAAATAGCTTCAAAAATAATTTTACCCTATTAAAATAAAAAAATAATAATAATAACATATAAAGTGTCAATAGATAAATTGCATGACAATAAAATAAAAAATTAAAATGGTTTTTACATCCTAAATTCACATTAATTAAGCTCTTAAAAACAACCATTAACTCCAAATTAACATGTCTCATATATAACATAAACATCAAAAAGATTAGAACAAAATTTAATCAAAACTTAAAACTTAATCATAATCATAATCATTCCTAATGCACTAATTACTTGATGATCATATAAAGATCTGAATATGAAAGCGAATATCCACATACTTATGTTTGCTTGTAAAAAAAAGAAAGAAGACGATGGAGATAGAGACCATCCATTATCTTTATAATAACATCATCAATGGCTGCGGAAGCCATTAAAGTACTGCTCCAAGATCACTTTCAAACCACCAAACCCAACTCCATTTACACATAATAATAATAATGATGGCATCGGTTTGGAATTTTCTTCAGTAATTCCACACCATGTTGGGATTCAATGCCACAGTTGAAGCCGATGGATTCTCTTGATTTTCAAATGGAAATCGACCCATTTCCAGATTCGAAACAACAGAGCAGATTTCATTGTTCATATCAGAAATTAACCCTTTTTCTCCCTCTGGTTTGAATGTTCTACCCATGTTTGGGAACTGTGGATTGTATGATGAATTGGGATTTGTGTTTCTTGGGAAAATGGAAGAGAAACTGAAAGGAAAATCTGTGATTTTGGGTATGGTTCTTTGAGAAGAATCCATGGAGTTGGAGAAGCAGGGCACGTAAGGCGATTCAGAAACTGGTTTGATCTTGAATGAAGATGAAGAACACGAAGAATCCTTCAATGGCGACAGAGCTGAAGAACAAGAACCGTATTTAACTAACCCAGAAATATGAACTTTTTTCCCTCCACAGCTCTTCTGAAACACCCTTGAAATAACCCATTCGTTCTGCAGAACAAAAAGAAAAACAGAGTGCTCTGTAATTTCAAACGATTCTGAGGGGTAAACAGAGCAAAAAGTTCGTACCTTTGCTGAGTTTGAGAGATTAATGGAAGAGGGTTTGCCTTCTAATCTGAATTCATGCATAACCCAATTGGATTTTTCACCTTTTGGAGCTCTTCCACAATAAAAAACAAGAGTTTTCTTCATACCCACAAGGGTTTTTCCTCTGTAAATCTCTTTATCTTTACCAGTGGCTTTCCAATACCCTGATTCAGTGGCTCTGTTCGTTCTCAAACCAGTGGGATATTTTCTATCCCTTAAACAGAAAAAATACCATTCCTTTTCCCCCATTTTCGCTTTCCCTTCAACAAAAAACAAACAAAATCAGTGATTTTAAAGCGAGATATAAAAAGGGTATGAAAAAGTTTCGATCTTACAGGGCAAATCCCAGGGCTCTGACTTGTTGAGATCAACCTCTCCAATGGGTTTGCAACAGAAACTGGAATCCACCACTTTGTTGCAGAGATAATGAGAAATAAGCTCTTCATCAGTTGGGTGGAACCGAAATCCCGGCGGCAAAACAATCTGGGATTCTTCATTAACAGGACATGTCCTGTTTTCTTCCATGTTTTTGTTTTACAGAAACTCAGAGATCCTTGCAGAAGAAAGCAAAAACAGAGAGATTACAGAGAGGAGAGAGAAAGAGGAGAGAGAGAGAGAGAGAAGTGAAAGTGAAAGAAAGGAGAAAGAAGAAAAGTGGAGAAGTTGAGCTGATAGAGCGAAAGGGGAGGAGAATGAGAAACACGAAGTGAAGTGAAGCTCCATAAAATAATATGCTCTGCTTAACTGACTTTCCTATTTCACTCAACGTGGCACGCCATGCCATGCCCAACTATTATATTATAAATTTAGTCTTTTTAACCTACTTTCGACCATAGTTACGCTAGAAAGAAAAGTTTCCATATAAGTTCCCGTTCTTCGGTATGGTTGCAGGATCGATACTGGTCGTTTAATTTAGTCTAGTACAATAATATCGTTAGTATGAAAATAATGTGCGTACAAGCTTAAAATCGGAACCCTAAAAACCCTACTTTGGTCATTTGAAGCACATGGCGTGAAAAAACTTAGTTGCAGTCAATATTTTTTACATTGTTGCGTGGAATGTTAAAATCCCATTATTTCGGCCTAAATTTCAAAGAAATATAGCCTATAAAAGTGTATGTACGAAACTCTAATCGGGTCATATGATGCAGACACATAAAAAAAATCGAGTCACAGTCGATAATATCGACATTGTTGTGGGGAATATTAATATTCAAGCATTTCAACTAAAATTTCGGAAGAAAAAGAGATAAAAGCAATGTACATACATGCTTAAAATCAAAACCCTAATTTAAAATTTCTAGTTTGAGCATTTGAAGCACACGCCTGAAAAAAGTGAGTTGTGATTGATAAATCTTTTTTTCTGTTAAATACAACACAAGGATCCCATTTTACCCTTATTTTTAAGAAGTATCAGTGTCGGTTCTTATTGTTCTTCACTGTTTTATTTTATCGTGTTCTTCTTCTTTAATTGAATCTTTTTTAATGATGATTTTCACTTGATTATATCCAAATTATATGATCAAACATCCAAAGTATAACAACACCTACTCATCAATAATTGTAATTATAATTGAAGTTTATGAGCGATAGACTTCACTCACAATGGTAACCAATGAGCTAAGCATCGACATTACGATATTTTTATTAGATTAAACTAATACAACAATGCGTATAGTTTCTTCTCAAACGTTAGTACAACAACACATATTCAACAATGATTATAACTATAATGGAAAACTATTAGTCGCTCAAAATGATAGTCTTTTTACATAGATTAATTTGTCATATTATAAATAGTTTTTAAAAAATTATATTACTTTAGCGTTTCGCCCATATTAAACATTAGTGAAACTCAAATTGAATAAGGAATCTCATTCTCTAAAAACCGACAATAT
The DNA here is from genome assembly GCA_018691285.1 of Cucurbita argyrosperma subsp. sororia. Lineage (NCBI taxonomy): Eukaryota > Viridiplantae > Streptophyta > Magnoliopsida > Cucurbitales > Cucurbitaceae > Cucurbita > Cucurbita argyrosperma. The sequence continues at coordinate 4,532,523 of CM031881.1, read as the reverse complement.
ATTTCTTAAATTAATAAAAGACGTGCAAAAAAAAATCATTTTCATTCTTACTAAATAAACACGACCCAAAATTACTTGCAGCTGACACTATGATAACCTCTAACCTCGGTTCATTGTTTGATTTGCCTACATTTGTTATTATAATGGAATTAAGTTATTACAATGGAATTAAGAATATATTCCCAAGGACATTTTGGTAATTACACTTCATGTTAATTATATAATATGGTATTATATTACTTAAATTAACATTAAGCATAAGAAGAAAATTCAAGTATTGACTAAGTAAAGGGGAATAATACTTTAGGATAAAACCACCTGCTTTTTAAGAATAAAATGATTATAAATGAGATGTTAAATAATAATGTAAAATAATTAACTTTATTAGCAAAAATGCACAAAAATAAAATATTCTCATACTTATACGCCACCGTTTCATTCCATATGAACACAAGAATGTAAAACCAATTCCCAGATTTGGATTGTAAGAAGAGGGCCATTCTAATTTTATTCAAACTCTGTTCACTGAAATTTTCAAACACATTCGAAGCTACGACGAACGTGTCGAATACTCGTTCATATACGTATGTGTATACATTATTCTCTGCATATGGTTAGAACAGAGATTCAAGCTAAGAGCTTTTTTTTGCTTTCTTGTCTTGCCAAGCTTTCCTCTCCGCTTCTATCTTTGCCTTAACGCTTGCACGAAAACCTTTATACGGTTCGTATTCGAATAAAGCTTGAAGAACCTGTAAATAGATAACGAAGTAATAACATTTTTTAATATTTCGTTGTTATACAGGTCGAACAGGATCTGTTCAACAGTACCATAATGGGTTTGTTCAAAGCTTACCTCTAACAAAACGAAGAACGGAGCCATTAGAAAAGCTTGAGTAAGGTTGTCGATGAGAGCGGGTGCTCGTTTCTACCGAGTGAAACCAAAAAGCAACGTCCATGAGGGATTAAGTTTGAAAAACAAGTTTAAGGTTTGAGATGTTTAACTAAGTAGTTACCTCGAATACTCCATGGCCAATAAACTGACTTGTCCAGCAGAACAACTGTGCAGCCAACACTACCTGATATATTAGATGACAAAATAACCAGCTTTAGCTATAAATTCTGCAATAATTTGAACATGTCACATAGATCCAAGTGGTACTCGAAAGTTTACAGATGTGAAATGAGCGGATCACAGTACGTCGAGTCCTCGAAGAAACTCGAAAAGGGTTGTGCCTATCAAGTTATGACGATATCAAAAAAAGAAAGGGATACAATGTCAATCATGTTATGTACTGGTGCAGACTTTTGGAAAAAGGTGGCCATAGGTTATCTAAAAGGAATCTCATCTCCAAGCTGGTCCAACACTCAAAAGCTGCAACCTATCTCGTCCCAAATATCAGTCACAGGCCAAGCCTACCGATAGCATATATTGTCCTCTTTGGATTTTCCATTTTGGGCTTTCTCTCAAGGTTTTTAAAACGCGTCTTATATAGAAAGGTTTCCACACCCTTATAAGAAATGTTTCGTTCCCCTCTCCACACCGACGTGGGATCAAACACAAAAACTTTGAGATAATTCTCACAAAAGTACATCAGATAGAGGCTCAAAATCCCTTCAAAATTGATGTCTATCTAAGTTTAGCTTAGTTCAGCATCAAGAGGACGAGGACGAGGACGATAAAAGGACACGTTGGGTCGAAGGAAGAACAACATCAATCAGTGTTCTAAGAAGATCTTTGTAATATAAACCAATCAAGAAAAGACTTGCTGCCAAATTAAAGTGTCATTTGAACCTAACCCAACTATTTCTTAGGCATGCGGCAGGACTTACTTTACTTGCAGCCAGAAACCAACATTTTTTTATTTTTACAAACAACATAGCTAGAAAAGTGTGTTGATAATAAGCACAGACGTTACACGAATTTGATAAACAAATGGAAAGGTGATGTCTATTCAGTTCTAGCTACAACATTTAAAGATCAGTAACAATTGTGAGTGGGGCAACTGATCAGTAAAAATAAGTCTAAACAACAGCTGAGATATCTATTTACAGACTTTGATCAGAAAAAAGAACAAGAAATAAGGCCTTATAAGAGCTACCATATGTGTTCTTAGTTCTTTAAGAACAGACGGTTTGCCAACATAATTCAACAAATAAATAGGAGCAATAAATTCCACAACAACCATAAAGTGGGAAGAATTAAATAAAGCTCTAGGGAACAGAGTTACATAAATGGTTCAAATATTCAAACTCAAGCAGAAACCAGACAACCTAAATAGGGCTATTTAAAGATCTGTGAAAGAATTAAAACAAACAAACGGGAATCAAAAGAAGAAAGAATGGCGTTCACCTTCCATGTAAGAGTGTAGCCAAGCTTAAAAGCGAACACACTAGCTCCAACCCAGCAGAGAAGACACATTAAAGCCGCCAAAGATCCAGCTCTCTTATCCAAAAGTACGTAGAAAGCGCCATAAATGAAAGCAAAGAGAAACCCAAAATTCAAAACGAGGCCAGTGTTGAACCCACAAGGGCATTTGGGGAGAGAATAGAAAGAGGGGGTGTAGTAGAAGAGCATGAGCGCAGTGAAGAAAATCGGCCAAACAAAGAGAATATGGATGAAAATATTAGTTGGGTTGCTATGATAAGCGCCATAGAATGCAAAATGCCTCTCGAGATCGAACAATCCGCGCCTTCCCATCGGAACTTTTCCAATTCAAACGAGAAATACAGAAAGAAATGGGTGTGAGAAAGAAGTGGGAGATTGAATGGGACTAAAAAGAGGGATAAAGCTAAGGGATTACGAAAACCAGAGCAGGAGGGCACATCGAAATATGTGTAATCGATGTGTGGAATGGCAGGGTTTTGGCATCCGATTTGCAGGTTTTGGACTTTTGAATTGGAACAATGGAAATTTGAATGCTTAGTACCAAAGGTTGTGAAGAACAGGAAGCTCCCATGACCACAGAAAAGAGGCCCAAACAAAGGCAGGACAATTGAGCGTACCAAATTAGAGAGTTGCAACAGCTCCAAAGAATTAGAAAGGCCAGCGCCAAGACCCATGATGCAACAAGAAATCTAAAATTGGGGCATGATCATCACTGCCCATCTCAAATTGAGAAGGGATCAAACTAGTAGAAGCAATCAGGTAGCCCAAAAATCCAAAACTAGCGGCTGCAATTTTAGGGCCACTAAGAGGAAGCTCGAATACTCCAAATTAATTAAACATTTAGAAGATCAACGCTTGCGGAAGACTATTGAAAAAAAAAAAATCTCCAAAAAAAAATTAGTCTATATTTGTCTCAAACAGCCTCTAATCTATAAAAGTTTTGAGGAGATGATTTTCAAATTTGATTTAATAAATTTAATGTCTAATATATTTAAATCATATGTAAATATCGTAATATATTGAATCAATTTAAAATTTTGATTTCTCATTATATTTTATCATCTATTCAATCGTCACTAAAATAGTGTATTGTGATTCGTGACTGCCTGCTTGGTGGAGATGACTTATCCATTATGGGTAAACAAGAAACCCGACTCTACTAATTCGAAGACGTTGTCCAAGAGAAGGAGATAAAAGCAATAATGCACTCCACTTGGAGAGTACGATCACAGGACCGATACTCAAAGAAATTGACGGTAGCCTAATAAAAAACGTGTAAAAAGAAAATGAAGAATTGTCCTCAATCAAGTACGAGTTGTAGACCCGTGCTGAAATCTCTAGTGGCCTCCTCTTGAATGTCCTCTCTTGCTTTTGGACACATTTCAAAATTTAAATATAATAATTGACGTAAATATTTGTAAATGATAAAATATGTATGAAAAATACTTTATAATGTTTTTTTTAAAAAAAGTTAATAGACAAAATATTAATAATATAAAAATTTGATAAAATAGTGATTAATAATGGTAAATAAATAGTTAATAATATATTATTTATGTAATTAACTTTACATTTGATAAATTAACAATATTGAAGATGACCGACATAAAGGAAACGGGTATGCTTAAATGTGGGGTCATGATGAGTTGGAATGTCGTTAATCCACGTCAGTTCCACGACTTAGGGGTATAGCTGGGACCCACAAGTCTCCATATATTATATTTTTTTATTATAATAATAAAGCTGGAGGGACCAGTGGAGCACGTGTGTTGTTATTGTTTTATGTGGAACAACCTGGACGGCGTCGATTCCGGTTGTGTGAGATTACTTTATTTTTAATTTTTAAATATGTAAATATATGAAACTACGTTTTTAACCTTTTCTTACGACTATTTTGAAAAAAAAAAAAAAATTAAGCATTTAGTTGATTTAAAAATTTCTTTAAAATTAAAATTAAAATATTTCTTAATTAACTAAATTATGTTCTAAACTCTAATATTCTATTTTTATTGAAAACAAAAATGTGAACCCCATAACTCATACCAATACAATTCAAAAAATTAGAGTATATTTTGCTAGCTGATCAGAAATGTTCCTAGAAATTCCTTCTTCCATTGGACCATTTGTATCTATATGGTATTAAGATCCCGATGCATAGATCTCTCGGTTCGAGAAATCAAAATAAGAGGATCGAACTATTTCTTCCGACCCTTTTTCAAATTTGATCTTTTTCAAATTTGATATCGAATTTGATAAATGTTGATTGATCATATATTTCATTATAGTTCTATGATTCAGAGTATCATTTCCTATTTGATTCCTTTGAATTCCATATTCGAAGTTGCGATATATTCACTCACATAGGTGAGTATGAAGTAGTCTTCACTCATTTTGGTCTCACATAGGTGAGTATGAAGTAGTCTTCACTCATTTTGGTATGTGGAAATAGTCTTCACTCTTAGAAGCAAGAAAACGACTCATGTTGATATGTGGGGATAATTTTCACTCTTAGAAGCGGGATGTAAGTAACACAACTATGTCGAAACAAAATACTATAGACATTAGATGCCAAATCCACATTCCGAATTCTAGACAGTTATCGCTCTTTTCCCCCATTAAGATCGGTGAGTAAAAACGTTGAACCGTCAACGATGCTTTACAACTTCCCATTCTCCATGGGAATCTGATTCTTTACTTCACATTTGATGGAACCAAACTCATACCCGTTTCATCAGAGAATCTATGAGCTCCCTAATAACCGATCCATATAGTTTCAAAAGCATATGAGAAGACAAGAATCGAATAGCAACCAAAAGCATGATCTGTGTATTAGAAAACTGAAACAGATAGCCAATTCCAGTTCTTACAACAGATTGGCAATGCAAAGAAAGCAAGGCACACACTAAGAAAAACCAGAGGGCCTTGCTCATGGGGCAAACCCCAAATCCTCACTATGTACAACACAATCTCAAAAACAAAAGAATTCATCAACTAATAATCTTTCAATTTGCTTAGTGTTATCATAGCTTTACACCTTAAGAATCAGGTGATTCTCTTCCCTTTTATTGCCTGATGTGTCCCAAGAACTATAAGAATATAGATCCTTCAATGTTCCTTCCTTGTGATATGGTAATGGTGAACTTAATGATAATTCACCCGCCATTGCTAACCGTTCGAGCTCGGATTCGTCTAATCCTTTAGCTGGAAGGATGCTACATCGGTCGGTTCCGTGTTTCGCCAATGCATCCTTGAATTTCTTAATCTGCAATGTCAAAATGGAGTATGGGAAGAATTAGATTCTAGCTATGGAGATTCTTTTGTTTGTGTTCAATCTGGGTCATTGTTCTTACAGTTGAGATTGTACAGCTAAAGCTACAAACGCGACCTTCTCCACCTCTATAGAACCTGAAGAAGGGAAGAACACGAATATGGAGAGCTTGGCACATGGTTTTGAGCTCCTCAAAGTTAACTTTGAGAAAAATTGCATCAGGGTGTAACTCAGCTAGTTGACAGATCTGATATAGAAATGGATTCAATCAGCAAAATCCCAGAATCCAAGTTCAAAATTGATTCCTAATGCATAACCCTAAACTTTAAACTAGAACAAGAACTTAAGCAGCAAACAAGATAATATACCTTAGGATGAAGGGTTTTGCAACCTCCACAGCCAGGGGAATAAAAGTCAATAATGGCTAATCTATCACCAGCATCAAGCAATGCCTCCACAAGGGCTTGTGCAGAGTGGATCTCCACCATGTTAGGTTTCAAGCTCTTTTCCCACCATCTCTGACTTCGCCCAATACAGATAGAAGCCTGTGCCTGAAACCACAAATCAATTTCAGACCCACTAAAACATTACCAAAGAGACACTAAATCTGAAACTGGGAATTATTACAAAGACGAAATCGGGGGCTTACATTGATGGTTAGGACATTTGGGGATTTAGGGTTCGAGTTTCTAACGCCATTTTGATCCGAAACCACGACAGGTCTCCCCAAGAAATCGACGCGCAAAACAGGGAACCCCTTCTGGGTCGACCCTTTTAAATTAGCAGTACAAACCCCAGAAATCACAGACGATTTGGAAGAACGGAAGTTATCCTTGAGCCCGGAAACAGAGAGACCAGTCTTCAACGAACAAGCCATGGCAGAGAGAAATCAAAAGCAAAAAATGGAAGAACCCCACTAAAAGAATGGCCTGAAAATCAATCTGGGTTGAAGCAGAATCGAGTTGGCAACAAGGAAGAACACGAAACCCACCTGTAATCCTTGAAAGTATGAACCAAAATCAAAAGAAGAAACAGCGAAAATGAGGAGGAGGAAAGGGAAAGGAGAAGGAAAATTAGGAGGAAGAAGGAGACATATAAAGGAGGAAGAAAGGAAGAAAATGGGAGAAGTGGGGCAGTCTGATTCGGATTAAACTTTATCCATTTGATCCAAAGAATTGAGAGAGAAGCGGGTAAGATTCGGGATTTGGATAGTGCGTTTTGTTTAAATTTGGACTTTATCCAGGATAATTAACGATTGATTTAAGTGGATTAGTATTTTGAATCTCTAAATTAAAGGCTGATTAATTGTGGATTAGGTCTGGATTATGAGGATCGAACGGAAATAACGCGATTACTCACTATAATTTTCCCATTTTCGCTTATCTTCCAAATTTTTGGATAAGGATTTTTCTTTTTCTTTCCTTTTCTTTTTTTTTTTTTTTTTTTTTTTTTTTTTTTTTTTTTTTTGTTGCAGTTTTGAGTTTCCACGTATTTGTCATGCGAAATTACTCTGTTACCCCCCTTTCGTCGTTATCGAAACACACGTTAACCTAGATGCTTTGTTTCTGTAGCGTGTAATTACTATTTTACCCCGTCGTAAAGAAAAATAATATATATTCTTTACTCTGAGTATCACATGGCATGGGTTAGTTGGAGTGAGTTTTATTATTATAATTTTTAAATATTAATATTAATTTTAAAATGTAAAGTTCTATCCTTAAAAGAAAATGAAATCATGATGATTACGCAAAAATAATTACAAATGAAATGGTTACGTATTGCATTATTGTTTATCTATTTAAAATATATATTTATTCCAAATTATATACCAAACTAGGGGTTTTATATTACAATGATTACGATTTCTTTGTGAGCTCACAAAAAAAAAAAAAAAAAAAAAAGTTTGTAGGATTTAGAAAAATTAACGAATATATTTTTTTTGTTTAATAAATCGAAGAATTTAATAACATGAGTACAGTTCAACTTACTAAAATCGCAGCTAAGATTCTCCCGAATGTAGACTATTTTTACACATGAAAAATAATTACCCCAATAGAGGCGGCCGTAGATCATATGATGATATTGTGTTTTCTCATCAAAATGGCATCTCTCATCGAGTAATATTGTGACTTTTATTGAAGAAAGATGATTCATTCTCATGGTATGTCCACTTTATCGTAATAGACAGTATGATGTTAACGATTTTATTGATTCTCACCAGGTCATTGACATGACAATTATGCATGGTGTATGTGCAGTAGAACTATATATTGACAGTGAAGAACTTATATCATAATAAGAGTGACAGACTTTTCAAATATCTCGTCAATTTTGTTGGACTTTGACAAAATAATAGAATATCAACCTTCCTATATATATATATTATAGTTTCAAATCATTTAAATTTGAAATATTTTTAGCATGAGTGTTGGAGTATTTTATTTGTGTTTGTAATTATATATATATATATATATATATATATATATATATATATATATATATATATATATAAAAGTTTTTATTTATGAAAATGATATTTAGATTTTATAATTTAAAATATAAAAGAAAGCTACATTTATTAGAAGGGAGATAAGATCCAGTGTTTTGGAAGCATTGAATGCCCACTTTTAATCTAAAAAGATATGATGTTTTCTGTCCTTTTTTTTTTTTTTTTTTTTTCTTTTCTTTTTCTACTTTCTTCGTCTTTAACTTTTGTTTACTTTAAATATAAAACTTATGACAAAAATTAATAATAGAATTTAGGTTATTTATTTATTTATTTTTATAAAAAGAAAATAATATACTAATTTAGATATTTTACTGCTTTTTTTAATTACAATTTTAACACAAATAGCAGTATTCAATAAATTTCCTAAATTATTTTTTAAATAAAGATGAACACGCTTAATTCTCTGGAATATTTATCAAAACAAATAAAATTAACAACATATAGATTAAAGATGAACAAATTAAAAAATATATAACTAAATCAATAAATGAACAATTTAAAAAAAAAATAAAATAAATAAATGAGGAGAACACAAGAGGAGAGGAGGGATGGAAGCATTTAGTGGGAACACGAGGGTCTGAGGGTGTAAAAGTAAAATCTGTGGTTCGTATTTTGCAGGCTAATAAATAATCCACACATTTTTATTATATGGTCACGTGACATTTTCCAAATATATATATATATATATATACACTAATGTCTTTCAATCTCATTTATTTTTATGATATGCTTCACTTTTAATAATCTAATTTACGTCTCATATTCAATATATTAATTAATTAGCATTATGTATGAAATTGCATTTGGAAATCAATTTTTTTTTAAATTATTATAAATTAGATAAATATATAATTGGATAAGTAATTACATTTTTGTATAAATACAATTACATATGTATATATATTCCTATGATCCATATATTTTTGTATGGCACATGGGCCGTGGTTGGGCCTTCAGACACAAAGGTTTGATGGACAAAAAAAATCATGAACTTCTTTGTTTGTTTGTGTTTTTTTTTTTTTTTTAATTATTAAATTTCATTTTTTTTTCACTTTATAATAATATTATTTTAACTTATTTTAAGAGGCACAGTTGGTCTTATCTTATTTTCACTTTTTTTTTTATAAAAAAAAATTATAAATTATTTTTCATTTTATTTTTTTTAAAGGTATATTTATATATTATTTTAATTAATTATATTATCTTAAATATTTCAAGTTTCATTTTTACTTACATGTTTAGTGAATAATTCTACGCTGGATTATTATAAACTTATTTTTACTATTTTTCACTTTTATGCATTATTTTAATTTTAAAATTTAATGTCCACTTTTTTTATATTTTTAATTTGGTATTTATTAAGTTCTTTGAATCTAATAGATTTATCAACTTTGATATTTTTTAACTTTAATTTTATATCTAATTAAACATCAAATTTTAATTTTGTAACAATTAAATATATTGATTTTTTAATTAAAAAAAATATTGAATACTTGGAAAGCTTATTTAAATTTTGTGTATTACATACAAAATTGATATATTAACTGTCTATTTGGACACATAATAAAAAAAAAAAAAGGAATTCATTAAATAAATTTTAAAGTTTTGAGACAAATTAAATCAAATATGACAATGTATTAAAAATTGGATTAGGGTAATATTGGACATTTGCCTAACTAATTTGAAAAAACAAAGAGGAGTAACATGGGTAGCTTCACCCGAACTTTTTAAACTTATCTTTTCCTCTACAAATTAAATACTTTAAATATGTTGCTTCTACAAATGAAGTAAAGGTTGATTATTGTACCTCGACCTCCAACCGTTTGTAATATATATGTATATATTAACAAGGGTAGAATTATAAATATAACCTTATGATAACTCTTTAGTCTAGGTTAAAAGAATAAATTATTATATTATAAATTTAGAATAGTTGAAAAATTAAGCAATAAAATAAGGAGATAAATTAGATTTAATTTTGAAAAAGAAAAATACATATTTAGAAAATGAGGGTATTGGGAGGGAAAATAGTGGCATGATTGAAGGTGTGGGCAATTAGGTAAATTTGCAATGACCTATGAAGGAATGATGAGTGCTTATATACACACATTCGACCACGTCTTGTTTGACCTCACCCTTTAATCAAGGAGAAATTAAAAATTAGTTTTTATTTTTTATTTTTTTTCCGACTAATTTTACCAATTTAAACATAACTCAACGTTTACCTATCTAAAATTTTATAATATAATTATTTGATTTTTGAAATTTTAATACATATTTTTTGTTTTTTAAAATTTATAAACTAAATAGATATATATTTTTGTGGTCATATTATTTTAGTGAATAAAATTATATTGAAGTTAATTTGTTTATTCCATTCTTAAAATGGTGGGAGTGTTGAAAATGGGAACATCCTGGAGTATAAATAAGGGTGAACCCATTAGCATTTCACACATTCAACACAAACTTGGAAGCTTCATCTTCTGGTACACAGAGCTACAATGGGTGTTGTTGTAGCTCAGTTTTTGTTGGTGACCCTTTTTATTTTATGCTCCTTTGTCCATGGATATCGTGGAACCAATTGGGTGAACGGCGCTCATGCTACTTTCTATGGAGGTCCCGATGCCTATGGCACATTGGGTACGTTTTCTTTCTCTTTTAACGTATAACTTTACTCTATAATCTTTAACTATCGTGTCTCATTAAGATATACGTTATTGACTAAAAGATTGGGTATTTGAATATCTCACTCATTCTCGAACAATTGAATTTTGACATTTTTAGAAGGGTTAATGTAATAAAAATACTTTAAACTTTCGATTATGATTATTGTTAACTTTCGATGGAAACCATTAATATTTTGTTTTAAAAATACGTTTGTACTTGTAAACGTTTCATTAATACTCTTAAATTTTTAGAGTAAAAAAAAAAAAACCCTAATTTATAGATGAAAGCTTATGAATATTTGAAATATAGAATTAATTGTTCCCGTTATTTTTTGAATTTTTAAAAAAATTAAGAATATTTTTTAAATGATTTTAAAATTTTAAAATTATTTTTGAAGCACTGAGTAATTTTTACTAAAGTTAGAGCATACTATTAAAAAAATTTTAAAGTATTTTTTTAATTAATTTAACATTTTCTTAAATTAAATTATTATAGGTGGGGCTTGTGGATATGGAAATGTATACAGCGAGAATTACGGGATTAAAACGACGGCGTTGAGTACAGCCTTGTACGACAATGGGCTGAGTTGTGGGGCTTGTTTCGAGGTCAAATGTGTGAACGACCCAAAATGGTGCCTCCCCGGCTCCGTCGTAGTCACCGCCACTAACTTCTGTCCTCCGGGCGGTTGGTGCGATCCTTCACTCCGCCATTTCGATCTCTCTCAACCTGCCTTCCAAAGCATCGCTCAAACAATCGCCGGAGTCGTTCCCGTTGCTTATCGAAGGTACGTTACGCGTATTGTTTAATGGATTTCTATCCCGTAGCACTGCAACGCCTGTGTGTGTTTGAGTTACTAAATCTGAGATGAACGAATGTGTAGGGTTAGATGTGCAAGAAGGGGAGGAATTAAGTTCAGAATAGACGGAAATCCCTACTTCAATTTGGTACTCGTAAGCAATGTGGGAGGCGCAGGGGATGTTCATGCTGTTTACATTAAAGGGTCTAGGACTGGTTGGAGGGCCATGATCAGAAATTGGGGTCAAAACTGGCAGAGCAACGATTATCTTGTAGGACAATCCCTCTCTTTTAGGGTCATTACCGGTGATGGTCGCTCGGTTGTGTCCTACAATGTTGCCCCTTCTGGCTGGTCTTTTGGACAAACCTTTTACGGCAAACAGTTCACTTAGACTTGGAATTGGTCGATTTCTATCATTTCATCGTATTAGTTGTGTAGATTTCTTAGAAGGAAAGCTTTGGATATGAACAAAATCAATGTATTTTCATCTTGCTGTGAAATATCTGTATGTTCTCAACTGATATGTTCATCTAAATAGAAAGGATAGCCACCCATTATATCCCATGTCCCACTTTGTAGGGAAGATGTTAGTTTCTATCATGGCCTAAAATCTGGCCTACACCATTTGTTCTTCAACCAACTGAAACAAAGATTTAGATTTATGGATATGGCAATGGACCCTGAGATTAAAGTATAAGATAAGGCTCTTTTGTTCCTATTGGCTAATCCAAAAGTTCATAATTTCATCTTAGCCATCTGATCATCCTTAAGTATCATGCTTTCTAAGCTTTGATTTCCACAACAAATGAACACCACCATAAACTTAAATGAAAATTGCACTTCTTGATCTCAAATCCAAAGCCAGGCTTTCAAGACCAGTTTCCTGAGGGAAAAATGTCAATTGTCATGATCCAGGCTTCGGCTGCTGTCTTCCGGCCGAGCGCGTCAAGATCGAGGTTCCTTTCGGGGTCGTCGGGAAAGTTTAACAGAGCTTTGTCTGTTAAGCCAACAACTTCTCTAGTTCCCAGTTCTTTCAAAGTTGAGGCCAAGAAAGGAGAGTGGCTCCCAGGTTTGCCATCCCCAGCTTACCTTGATGGCAGGTATTTGATTATATGATATCAAACACAAGAGATTGAGATTTGAATTTAACAAATTTGGAAAACTTTCTGTTTGCAGTCTTCCAGGTGACAATGGGTTTGATCCTTTGGGACTTGCAGAGGACCCTGAAAACTTGAGGTGGTATGTGCAAGCAGAGCTTGTGAACGGCCGATGGGCAATGCTTGGAGTTGCAGGTATGCTATTGCCTGAAGTCTTCACAAGTTATGGAATCATCAACGTACCAAAATGGTACGATGCGGGGAAAGCCGAGTATTTTGCATCGTCGTCGACTCTCTTTGTGATCGAGTTCATTCTGTTCCATTATGTGGAAATCAGAAGATGGCAAGACATAAAGAACCCAGGAAGTGTAAACCAAGATCCCATTTTCAAGCAATACAGCTTGCCACCAAATGATGTTGGATATCCAGGGGGAATTTTCAACCCACTCAACTTTGAACCAACTCTTGAAGCCAAGGAAAAGGAGATTGCTAATGGTAAATAGAACAAACTAGCTAATCAAATTGCTCAATTACATGTCTAACGATGAAACTAATCAAGTTTTGATCATTTACAGGAAGATTGGCAATGTTGGCATTCTTGGGATTCATCATTCAACACAATGTGACTGGAAAAGGTCCATTTGACAACTTCTTGCAGCATATATATCAGATCCATGGCACAACACTATTGTCCAAACGCTAAGGGGATAGGATAATAAAATCTGGTAAAAAATATGTAAACTATGTGATTGTAGACATGGGAATATTAGTGTACAGGATTGTTATTGTACCGACTTCTTTAAATTTCTTGAAACTCGATATAAAAAATAAGAAATTCGCTTCCATGTTTTACAATAGCTCAATGTACAGCTAAGGAAACCAGAAAACCCAAATAACCCAAATATGTTACAGCTCTTCCATGAGGAGGTTAAAAAACAAAATTCTAATCTAAAAATGTACCTCTGATCTCGTATATCTTGTATTTACAAGTCGAGGATACCGGTTAACGACAAAACGAGGAGCAGAAGATCATTCTGATCCCAATATATACCAAACAATTTCGTCTGGGAGATGGATGCCATTGCAACAAAAATGTTGACTACATCAATCAAGATGAACAATTCTTCAATCTGTAACCCCTCCAATTCCTGGTGAAATTTGTAGGAATCAATTTGGTTGCTGCAAGAGACGACGAGATCATTAAATATCGAAGTTACAAACGAGACAAGCAAAAACATTGACTATTCTGAATCGCAATATGCATTGTTTTGGTGCATTGGCATATGAATAGCTTTGAACTAATTAAGCAAAGGGATTGAGTTATACATGAAGTTTAAGAGGAAGGAGTTGAAAGAGAACGTACATGGTGGTACGCATTGCTTTGATACATTGGAATGCTACAAGGCCCTGGTATAGAAGCCCAAGGATGCTGGTCATCACCATATAGAGCTCTAGAGAGCTCCAACTTGCCATTTAGTTGATTATTTATGCAATTTGCATGTAAGTTCATCTCCATCTCAAGATTCAGTTTCTTGTCATCTTGGAAGTTGGAACCATCACACGTAGGGTATGGATATTGGTCACAAAGTTGCAGAGTTGAGCAAGAGGTTCCACTTAGTTCATTTAAACCCCCATCACCTTGTGGCATGCTATCAACTTGACCAGAGATTCCTGCTTCAAGTTGCTTCCCAGGGTTGAAGAAACTAGGAAAGCTCGAAAACGACGTAGCCATGGAGCATTCAACATCACTGCAGACATTCCCCACATAGAGAATTTGTAAACAGAGGACTATTTTTATCTTGTCACCTTATAAACATTAAGTATATTGATTATAAAATCTGGTTTCGAGTTCAGGAATACGACTGCATGAATAAAAAATGTAAAGCCAGACATTCGAAAAACAAGTCTCGTTCATTGCAGGCTCACCCTGGTTGCAGAAAGCTAGGCTCAGTTGGTAAAGCAATCTGTTGACTGCAATAGTTGGGAAGCCATAAGAGGGGTTGAGTGCCTTGCATGTCGTCCATCATCAAAGGTAAGGACATCCCACCACCCGGATACTGTGGTAAATAGAAGTATATTGAGATCAAGATATTCACAACATAAGCATCCTAGCAAAAATGGGTATGAAAGGTTCTGCTCTTACCTGGCAAGTGAAGTCTTGTGAGAGTATTTGGTGTCTTCTTACGTTTTCCTGCCAAATTTCAGAGCCTGTTAAGTGCCACTACCAATTTCTTCACATAAAAAACATAGGATCTTGAGAAGAATAGGTAACATGGAAGATCATATCCTCTGTCCTCAATCAATGCAACACAAAATAACTTAAAGATCTCCCAGAAAACACTACATCAGACCAAACCGATGCCAGAATCGTGCACCAATGAGTTTTTGTACGAGTATCAATCCAAAAGATAGACCAGAGGCATAAAATCATGGATAGAACAATTATTTTGATATATGCAGCTAAAACACACGTAACGTACCTTGTGTAGACGCATTTGATTTAGGGATTCCCTTGCTAGATCTTCCATCTTCTGGAGATGTTCTATATTGTTGATATTATCAAGATTCCTCCAATAGCTGAAGGGATAAGAGCAAGACTAGAATATCAACATGCAAACAGAATGGATAAGAGCAACACTAGAATATCAACATGCAAACAGAATGATATCCATGCCTGATACTAAACATGCATATGATCATGCCTATAGCAATAGCTCAGTAAGCAACTTAGGCTTCTTTTGGCTCGCGTTGATAACACACAAACTTGTGGTTTCAGATTTTATCATTTCCAAGTCCGTCTAATTCCACTATTTTTCAACCAGATTAGATATATATTATTCATAGTCTTTTTCATACTTAAAGGTGATTTCTACTGCACATCTGCAAAAAGATAACAATACAATCTAATCTGCAAGGAAAAACTAAGAAAAGGCTGTATACATTAAAAACAAAAGCTCCAAAGGTGCACCTCAGTCTCTTATGTGAATCAGCAATCTGATCTCGCAATATGCTAACTTCATTGGTCAATTCCTGCTGATAAATTATATAAACTTAGCAAAATGCACAAAACTAATCTCATGTTATGAAAAGTAATGATAACAAAAGCTTGGTACCTCAGAATCTTGAGAGCTGCGAGATATTGCAGGAAAGAAGGAAAAAAACAGTACAAAACATCAATTGTAGAAGTATTGAAATTTGGACGAAACAGTACAACATACATTTGAGGGATATAGACAAATACCTCGAACCCACAAAATCTTTTATGTTTACGTCGTGGTCTAACTTCTTAAACGTTTTCTTCAGCGCCTAGATGCTCAAATAGAACATGGAAACAAATAAGTACAACAAAAGCAAGCAGAAAAAGAAAAGGGTCACGCAGAGACTTACTTCAAGGCTTTCGAGTTTCCTGTTCCAACAAAAGAAAATTGAATATATTAGCCATCTCTGCTACCGCATTGCAGAAAAAGTTAGCAAAGGAATTGATTCATGATCACTAGGGACAGGTTCTTATACCTTTTTGCCCTCTCCTGTGGAGTCAATTGAGAAAACTTTGTAATGACCTCCTCAATGTTGCTGAAAAATTAAAGATCCACGTTGAGCATAAGACAGAAATTGATTGGTTATCCTTTTGGAACTTTAATGTGTTGTGTGGTTCTAATTCTCCTCAACATAAGAAAAAACATGAACACTCAGGTATAAACACTTTCATAACTAATATTAGGCATCATAGGGTCATAGGAATTCCAAAAAAATAAGTCAATTTCTTCCTTGGATGAACGAACTTTTTCCATATCCCAGATACAATACAAAGATACCATAAATTACAGATTATTAACAACACAAATTGAACGTCCCTGAAAGAAAACTGGCAATAGGATGATACTGATGAATCGATGATTCATGTTTCCCGAATTCCCTATAACAAAACAATGTCGGTTGCAAAAACTAGAATCACCAACATTGATATAGCGTGGAAGATAGTACCTGCGTTCACCTTGATATAGCGTGGGCCTTCCAGTTGGCGAAAACATGAGAAGAACAATGTCAATATCGCAGAGTATAGCAAGTTCCCGAGCTTTCTTCAAAATCCCATGCCTTCTCTTAGAGTAAGTCACTTGCCTGCTACCGGTGCTCTCCAATTTCTTTATTTTGAGCTTAACCCTTCCCATTGTAAGGAAAAATAAGAAAGAAAAAGATCGTAATGAAATCAACAAAACCGTATCTCTATCCACCGTATCAAACTCGTCCAGCTCGTTGTAGCATAGTTGAAAGAACCGGCACTGAAGAAGAAGGAGAAGAAGAAGATAAAGCGAGTATTAAGGATATAGTTGCGAAAGTAGAGCTGAAAATCCGAGGGATTAAGAGGGCGTTAATGTTCTGTTGACAATCATTAACGAGGCGATAGAAATAACCCAGAAGGATGAAACCCGATCGCGGCGAGGAAGAGAAGGAATTGGGGATGAAGAATTAGAAGGGAAATGCATAAAAAAGAGAGACCCAAGTGGGGAAATTGAAAAGGAAAGTAATGGGGATGAAGAATTAAGAAGGGAAATGCGGGAAAAGAAGGAAAAAAGGGAGAACCCAAGTGAGGGAAAGGGAAAAGGAAGTGAAGGGAGAGCAGTGAAAGAAGGAAATTGAATCGCAGTGAATGAAGAAGAAGACGAAGACGAAGAAGAAGAAGAAGAAGAAGAGGGAGGAAGGGAAGTTAGAAGGGGATGATGAAGCAAAGGAAAGGAGAATGGCGGGCAGCAAAACAGGTAAGGAAGGTAAGGAGCGAAGGCGGAGGCAGAGGCAGAGGCAAGTGCATGATGCGATGCAATGCTGTGCGTGGAAGGATCGCACCAAAGGTCAGCCTAAGATTTCGGCTGTGAAAATTAGCGGAACCAATCAGCAAGAAATCGTTTGGGCGATTCAGCAATGGCGTTATCAATGATATACTCGTTTTTCACTTGCAACCCCCAACCCCAACGCCAACCCCCCCTTCCTTTCTCTTTCCAAATCCATGATCCCTTCCCCTTCCCCCTAAATACCTTCTTATTCAATAAGATAATATATATTCGCATTCTTGTTATTATTAACAATCAAATCAAATCAAATCAAATTAAATTAAATTAAATTAAATTGTAACCTTTTTAAATAAAATTTTAACCTACATTACATTCAATCTTTACATGTACCAATAATTTAATTCTAATTATATGTACCAATAATTAATTCAAGTAGACTGATTAGAGAAAATAATTTTTTTCCATAAAAACTTATGTTCAATCCAATTTTAAATAAAACCACAAAAAAATCGAAGTACATTTATTTTGATTTTTGAATTGAACTGACCAAGTTCAAATACGTTGGTTCTAATTAAAAAATATTTTTATCGAGTCGGAACATATCTTTTATTAAAATCCTTTTAGGTTTATAGCCCAATCATAACTACCTTCATTTTATGCAAACATAATCTAATTTTTTATATAAAACAAAACAAAATCCATTCTAAAAGTAATCTAATTATCAATTTGAACACATCCATTCTAAAAGTAATCTAATTATCAATTTGAACACAATTCAATTAGTTAAAATACTAAATCATTCATAAAAAGTCAGAGAATTCAAGTCCTCACACCCTCATAAAAAAAAACAAGCTGATCTCATATCACTTTCAAATAACATATATAAATTTTAGTAAGCTTGAATGTTTGCGTTTTGTGCAAATATATACTTTTTTTTCTTTCGGAATTAGCACAAATATAATTCAGGAAACCAAACGCATTAAAAAAGGATCTCTGTCAGTATTGAACACATTGTTACTTCATCCATACATTCATTAACCAAATTAGGGCAGCATTTGTGTTATAACATTATTAACCATGTCAAAGTATCAAATAATAAATGAATGTCATGTCAATATGCGTTTTAGTTTTCAACTTGCTCCAATCTATACTGCCACTAGGGTGATGGTCCGAGGGACCCAAACAAATCAACCAAAATGACTAGGGTAAGGTTACAAGCTTCATTAGAGATCTCGGAAAGATGGTAGAAAGACTTGGGATCATGGTTTTCTTCTAAAGTTAGTTTGGGTTGCACAATATCTGTGAGTATCTTCTTTCACACGTTTTCTTAAGATGAATAGCCATAACAAGTTCAATCAAACTAGTATAAGGTTCGTGTTGGGTTGGGCACCACCTAACTTGGGTCTCATTATGGTTGGACAAATATGCTAACTCAACATTTGGATCGAGTCCCAAACGTTTTTAACTCAACCCAAGACGTGGATATTCCTAATTGCAACCTCAAGATGATCTTAGGAGACCTAGATATGGCAACTATCAAGGAAGTTCACAACAATATCAAAGGTCATAGCTTAATATTTTGGATGAACTAACGGGGAGATAACATGATTAATAAGAATAAAAAAGAGAATTAAATATTTTTCTTGGACCTGTTAAATATACTTGCATCTTGAATTGCTATACTGTGGCTCGGAATTGGAAAAACGAGTATATAAAATATGCAACCAGTTTGGAAAGAAAAAAGAAATGCAATGAACAATAAAGTATACCTCACGGTAATCAGGAACCCGTTTTGGATGTCTCAGATATGCCATATTCCTAACCTCATAGTCCCACAGAAAAGATGTATGGTGGATCCACCGGCTTTTAGTAATGGACTGAGCATTTCCACCAAACTTACGGTTACCAAAGACATAATCTATATCCAGAAAAAAACAATTGTCAACGTCCAAACGTTTAATCTTATACATAACTGAATGCACGCAGAGTTAAATGAATAAGTTGAGATGGCGTCGATTCAAAAGAGTTCAATCTACCTACCATTTTCCCGAAGATGAAAATCAGTTCCTTGGAATACTTTATTATACAATAGACCACTCCAGGACATGATAGGTTGAGGAAACGGTTTTAGTCCGGCTACAGCATCTTTATTACATATGAAGGTGACGAACACTGTGTTGTGATCAACAATAACAGTGCCACCCCCAGTGAACCTTCTGATGACTGGAATTTGATCTCCTAACACAGATTTGATGTCAAGGAGCTCATCAGGTTTCCTGTGCAGATTTCAGTAATCTTCAGAATGAATTCACTGAAGCACAAATCAAATAGAAGAGAGCAGAAGACCCTGAATTTGGGGTACCCACTGTTCAGTACTAAACACAACCATCTGAATTGCTAGTCGAGTCTTATTACTATCACAAAGTGTCTCCTAATCCATGTCAAAAGCAAACTTTATTACTTATTACATAGAAGTTCAATTAGTTTCTCTCTACCTGACCAATACAGCCAGTTCAAGGAATTGAAAGAGCAACTCTTCTACATCCAGAAAAGTTCACAAAGATGGATTTTTGCTTACAGAAAACAAACTTTCCAATGGTTCGGCGAAAGGATAAACAAAATTCTAACCATGAACCTTCAAAAGGAAAGTTCGAAATGATACCCAATTTGTGTGGACCATAAAGAGGCGTATTGAAAAGAAAAAAAAAAAAAAATAAGAGAGGGAACACCAAAATGAACAATGAAACTTAGTTAAATTGTAAACCGCATTCCAACTTGTAGTGACAGGGTATTATTTCGAAATAGAAGTGCATGTAAAGTAAGTACCCAGAAACGCCCATCACAATAGTTGGATTGTCTGTTCCGTCATTTATGATACACCAATTATCTGATGAGTTTCGAAGTAGGCGCTCTTCCAATTGTAGTTGCCGCAGAATAGGAAAGCCTTTCAATCTCACAAGATTGATCAAAGGATGCCTAATGTTTCTTGTTTGATAGATCGTCATTGGAAAGCCAAATACTTAATAGTCACGTCCCTTTTCTTCTCCTACTAGCAAAACTCCCTGACATCACAAAGAAGCATGTGCATCAAAAGGTTAAAGACTTCTGTTTGCATTTATATTCTTCTACAAGACAAGTTCAAAATGAAATTTATAAGAACCACATTATGAAATGAACGTGGAAGGCCATACACACTTTCCTGAAAGAAGAATACAATATTTAAAAAAGGAACACCTTCAGAACTAATACTCACCGAGCCTTCTAAGAATAAAAAATGTTAGCCTAGCCATAGAATTTAAAACCAGGAATTTCGTCAATCACTCCCTAGAAATTCATGGATTTGCAACTGGTTTCCAGTGTGACACTTCCTTATTTTCAAGTAAATAGAAACTTGCATCATATTTATAACAAGAAACTAAAAGTTTAAATAGATTTCATGGTATTCAAAGCTCAAGGAATCCAGGTGAGACGATATACCAGTCAGTCACTAGATAAGCATCATAATCAGATTGGAAAACACACCAAAATCATATTCCAAGTTAATCCACTATATCACTTCAGCATCAGACCTGAAATTGAAAAACAAATATGATCCCAACATTGGAAGAAATGTTAGAATGGAAATCAATGTTAGCCATCTGCGATATAGCACAGAAGAACAATATAATCTGATTCTAAGCAGGTGAAGGGATTACAGAAAACGATTGGTAGGCGGCAGAGACCGAGAGTGATGTTCCCGTGAAGAATAGTGATCGGAGAGCAAAGAAAATCAATGCGACGACGGAATTCAAAATCTGATTGTACAGAACAGAACGAAGAATGTTGTGCCCTAATTGTGAAATTGAGGGTTTTCCGGGAGGGGAAGAAGATGAAAGCTGTGGGTTCCTTGAGAATTCAGACCAGGTTTGTTGAAGTCCATGGATTTCAACTCTACCAGTACCCCCGTTCGACATCTTCTCCTCCTCTTCCCATCTCCAACTAAATGTTAATTCAACTTTTACATACATCCGACAACTTATATTCAAATCACAAAAATAAATAAATTAAATTACAAATTTAATTGCCTAAAACAAAACAAAATAATATTTCATTCTTAGTTCAAATCAATTACATAACATATATATATATATACATATATATATATATATATATATATTTTGTCGTCGTCTTTCTCTCTACTACCCATGATGTTTGGCTCGCATTGAAGACCACGTTCAGTCATCGTTCTAAACTTCATGCAAGGATGACTTGCAACTGATGAAATGTGACACCGAACGTGTTGTTAAGTATGCCCGTACTTTCAAAATAATTTGGTGAAATAATTTGTGACCAGTTTCATGTTATTGGCTGACTCGTTGAAGACATTGATAAAGTGTACTGGTTCCTTGGTCTAGACACCGATTTTTGAACTTTTTCTACTGTTGATATAGCTCTTATCCTTCTCCTCTACTTTGATTTAGTCTTTACAACCGAAAGTTTTAAGTTGTTCTAGCGCTCTCTTGAGTTTTCTAACTCCATTCTTGCGGTATACACAACCCCACTAATTGCAGCCGCATCCACAGAAGTCACCTTGCTTCTCGTGGCAACCAGCGAAGTCATTCTCATTCCCACGACAACAACTCTTCTAATTGAGGACAAACCTACTCAAGTCAGGGTCGTCAACCACCTCACTACCAAATATGTCGCATGGAGGGCCATTATGTTGACTTGCTGCAATCAATGGTACGCTCGGACTGACTCTACTCGTGCTCACCTTGCTAAAGCTTTTAACACATCATGTTTTACTGCTAGACTCGAGACTGCAGAACTTTAAACTTGGATCTAAGATCAATTCAAAAATTATATAAGAATTTTGTAATTGGAGGGAAAGGTATCTTAATTTCCACACACACGTGTCCCACTCACCCTTCGACCAACCCATTTTTCACATTTCTTTTAATTCTTCTGTTTTTTTTAATCATTATATTAAGAATTTGACTTTCAAAGTCAACACGATAAACCTTTTTTATCCGGGAAATTTTTAGGGTTTAGGTTTCAAAACATTGAACGCTCTATATCACTTCAAATAGAGAATAAATGAAATTTATAATATCTCTCGAGGAATATATGTGACTCGATCTTAATCTTAAGTGAGTTTTGAACTCTTTTATGTGGGAGTTTTTCTTTTGATGTGAACGAGTGAAAATGACTTTTGCAGTCGATTCAACCATTACGAGGACTTAATAAAAAAGAGCTAAAAAAATATAATCTTACGAGCTAATAGGACCATTGGTTGAACTTAAAAAAAAAAAAAAAAAAAAAAAAAAAAAAAAAAAAAAAAACTTTTCAATAAAGTTATTCACTTAATCTAGAACATGTTCGAAAAAATTGAGGTAGTGGAATAATGAGACCATCCATAATTAATTAAAATATTAAAAAAAATTGGTAAAAGCCTGCGACTTTGAGTCAATTTTAACATCAATTGAATTTAAATAATACCACTACCCATGTGATAAGTCACCAGAAAAAAAAATAAAGGTTAAAAATAAATAATATAATATAATTAAAGACACGCGGTTTTGATGAATCTAGTTTTGTGTCTAAGAAAAACACACCACAACTTTGCTGGTATTGTTAGGTACATAAATGCCTCAACATCCATGTTCTTTGCCTACACCTTTTAAGTGGGGTTTCTATGCTTGGACCAAAGAAACCATTTTTTTTTTAACCCAACTCCCATAAATGCCCTTACCTACCAACCTCAAGTTGGGGACACATGCCAATAAAAGGGTCATTTCAATCGTTTAATTTAGTCTTTAAACTTTTAATTTTGTGTCGGGACGACGGAAGGAAAACATTGAGACCCATTAGCACGAAATTTTCCATACTCCACCAGGCCTATCAAAAAAATACTCGTGTAGCAGTCCAACCCACTGTTTGCAAATATTTTCAAGCTTCTCCTCAAGTTTTTTAAAATGGGTATGTATGTTAGGAGAGGAAATACTTTATTCCTCTCCGCAACTTTGAAGGCTTGAGATCGAGTATTATTAGACACAGAAGACAACTTGTTCAATAAGACATTTATGAGATCCTACGTGGAGAAGAGAACAAAACATTCTTATAAGGGTGTGAAAACTTGAAGTCCAAAAGGAAAAGTTGAAAGAGAACAATATATGATAGGGATGGACGATATCTACGAATTAAAAGATTAGAGATAGGAAATAAGTCGGATAAAGTCGGAAAAGGTAGAAAGCAAAAGCAAGAGACAAAGTCCAAAAAGGATTCATGGCACTATATGCATTTGGGACCCATTTGAACAGCTAGCTCATCTTTTTATACAATAAAATTGTGGCTACCATTTGCCTCTACCCTTCTAAATATCTCACTCTTTTTCTCCCTTTGCCATATTCATTAGGCATCTTTCATTCTCTGTCTAAACAGACTCGTGTGCTAACCTTCCCCCCCACCCCCTGTGCATTTATAGTCTCTGCCTTACTTTCTTTTCAATTAAAACCATTTCAAATCCCACTTTTTCTCGTTTCCTTTCCACGCCAGTACGATATCGTTCACTTTCAACTCAAACCATACGATTTCACCGTTCATCCATTTAAATTACAATTCGGGTCGTGTCATGTTACATTATAGCAGCAGCCCTTGAACTTGTTAAATCAGAAGCGTTGGATGTAAGAAGAACATGAAAAAGTAGTCCAAAAGAAAAGCTTAAACTGTCTGCAGCTGCTGCTTTTTGAAGCTTATCCTGTTACAGCTGTTGGGATAAGAACTTTTGGAGGTTTGGAGCTACATAAAGCCACACACTAGAATCGCCTTTTGTTGCTTATAGTTGCTTTTTGAGCCTTTTTCACATTAAATTTTTTAGCTTTTAGGAAGATACTCTCTGCAGTGACAAGTGTGGCTGTCTGAGGTTATGATCAACTCGTAAAAATGCACCCAAACACAGAAAAAAGATTTTAACTTTTTTTAAGCCAATAACAGCAACAAACATAAACAACAAATTCTTCTTTTGCTTCTGCAATCTATGTCAGTATTTTACATATCTATATTTACATTACAACGTGAATAACAACAAGCTCAGCAATCAGCGTGGCTACGTAAATCAGGCAAATAATGTAATATAAACTGCATTCCTTAATACTAGATTGGCTCATCACAGCTAAGGTTAGCCAATTCTAACTCGCTCTGAATCAAGGTCGATGAGGACGACGACGACGCTCAAGAGCTCTCGTGGAAGACGAGTGATCTCGACAAGGCTGCCGGGTTGGCCTGTAAGACTGAGGAGGTTTCAGCAATATGAGGCTTCTCATGGCCCTTGGGTTGGAAGGTTTTGAACAGATTTTTTCCTCCGGTGATTGATTCATTCTTTATACCAAGTGTTGCCCATATGGAACTTTTAGCTGCCTCACTTGGGTCATCAATCCTTAAAGTTTTTGGGGTCAAAACATATCCATTTCTCTGCTTTAAACCCTCTTCTTTACTTGAAATCCCTTCTTCTTTGGCTATTTCGTTGTCTCTTTGATGCTTTCCCAGTGTTGAAGAAGCTTTCGTGTCAGAACAGAGAGATTTCTCTGCAGAGGAAGCTTGTGGGGAAAACCATGTCGTGTTCCATGGTCCTGGAGCTCCACAGTTCCACGCAGCTGCTGGAACAAACGTTAAGGAGGGAAATCCTGGTGGGCAAAAGGCTGGTGGAGGAACGGATGAATTCCAAACAAAAGGCCATGGGACACCAGAAAGACATGAAATTTGAGATGGGAAGCCATTGATTTTCTGTGTATGAGATTCTGATGAACTTTGAACTGCCATAGATGACAAATTCGAGCTTTTATCACACACTTCAGACCCTTTTTCTTCAAACTTTTTCACCCCATTACTCAAAACTCTGTTTTCCGCAAGGTTCAAAACAGAGCCCACCATGGGTTCAGAATTCTGTGACTCCATATTGAAACTCAGGACTCTCCCATTGTTGCAGATGAATTTTGGTTTGTCGGTTCCATTTGGAGGCTCGATTCGAGCAGCATCAAGAGCCTCAGAGATTGTGATGTGACGGTAATACGAAGCAGAGTTTTTACTCTTACGGCGACCAGCTCCGACCGGCACGTTCCTCATGGTGCCGCCGGCGGTCCAGTATCTTTGACAAGCTTTACAAAAATGGCGAGGTTGATTGACATTATAATTATTGTAGTAACAGAACTTGGTCTCCATACTCTTGCATCGAGGACATGGAAGCAATTTATCAGGCTTCTTCAGGGTTTTCTCTGAATTGGAGTTTTCACTTTCTGGTTTTCCATTAATGGGGTTCGCAGCTTCTTCTTCATCAATAGACGGCGTTTTGGGATTCACGCTAACTTCCTCCCCTGCGTCTAGATTTATCGAATCATCTGAATCATCAACAGTTTTCTCATCATCATCATCTACCGTTGATTCCTGAAATCCAGAAACAGAGACAAAATTTTATGATCCATAAAAAGCGAAGAAATTAAGCCAATCCAGTTACTATTTGGTTCATCGTTGAAAACCCAATTGAGATAGAACAAAGGTTAACATTTGAGAAAAACCCTTTTTCCCTTTCGAGTAAATTAGTAACTTTTTTCTGTCAATGATTGGAAAACTGATTGAGAAAAAAACAGAGGAAGAGAAGAATTCAGCATAGGCCAAAAAGTTCAATTTTCCCCAAAAGGAAATGATCAGTTCCTAACAGTATAAGCAAAGAAAAACATAATAGAATGAAAAAAGAAAGACTCAAAGGATTCATGAACAACCAAAAAGTTAAAGCAGAGGAAGAAAAAAAGAGGGTTTTTTTGAGAAGCACAGAGGAAGCAGAAACGGAAGTGAAAAAGTAAGAACGACCCAAAATTTGTATACCCATTTGGTGAAGTGGGTAGGAGTTGGATTAAAATATAAGAGAAGAGCCATGGAAGTTTACGGCGTCCTGTGTGTATAGGGAAACCCTGTACCTTTCCGGGTGGTGCATCTTTGTCAGAAGGGGAGTCGTGGGCGTGGGAATGGATCGGCGGAGGCTCTCCGTCGTCGGAAAGTGGGATTTTGCGGCCGAAAAGCGTAAAGGAAGGGTCCTTAGAAGAATCGAACATGATTGGTTTGAGGAGGAGGAAGAAGAAGAAGAAGAAGAAGAGTTGGAAGTTGAAGGAAAGAAGGGATTTTTGGGAGTGTTAAGAGGGGGAAGTTTGACGATGAATCCGTTAAAAGAGGTGGGTGCCACGTCAGCGAGTGTATTTGATTTTGAGCCATAAGTTTATGTGGACACAAAAGATTTTCTTCCATTTTCTGATTCTGGGGTGTACCAAAAGTTGGTGCACCCGATGCGATGCCCTACTAGTTTGGCTGCCGCCTTCCACGTGGACCTTTGTTATTTGGTTGGATTTTCATGGTTTAATTGTCCCTTTTTTTTAATTTATTATTTTATTTTTTGAGCTTGCTAAAAAAAAATCCTTTTATATATATATTTACAATTTTTTTTTCTGTGCCACGTAGATATTTATATTTATGAACAAAAAGTAATTAGAGTAAGGATGTAGCATCAAAATATAATTTCTTTATTATCGAGTCTCGTTTAGTTAACAGAGAAAAATCTCTCTCCATTCTTCATTCAAGCAAGAATTTTTCATATTGCTCCGGACAGGTTCCTAGAGAGCTTCAAACTCTAAAGTTAAATAAATATCACTAACGAATAATGTAATTGATCTTAACTCGTCCAACTATATATAAGACATAATTGTTGTACTGCCTTACTCTAAAAGTCAACATATACATAGACAAGATTTTTGAAGTCAACATATGACGTTGACTCAGAATGTTTGAATGCATGCATTTCCATAAAGTATTTTTTTAATTAACTAAATAAAAACTTCAATTGGAGGAAAAGTGAATATTAAAATAGTGAATGAATTTTTCCAAATAAATTCCTTCTTTTAAGAAAAAGAAGAATTTTGTGATGTCAAATTTTGACTTCTCAATTTTAAATTATTTTTGTATTGAGAAAAAATATGGGTCAATGTTTTTTTTTTTTTTTTTCCTTTATTTTACGTATATTAATTTTTAATTCAATTTAATTGTAATCTAATTGTTAATTACTTTGCATGCAAGGTTAATTGGCATTTTAACAAGAAATCTTGTTGATCCGGGTGGGCCTGAATTTGGGCCTAAATTTGATATATAATGGGCTTCGGACTGTTGAGAAAGATCTGATCCATAAAGCCCAATACGTACTGTAGATGAGTATCATTTTTTTAAACTATTAAAAAAAACAACTCCATTCAACACAACAATGAAAAAATGAGAGTTAGGTTGGATTGTAAACTTTATTCCATGACGTTAGCTCTCCATCACTCCAAGGCGTTGTGGCCTAAGTGAGCTACCTTATGACACATATGGTGTCATAGTGTGGGCGAGCGTGCCAAGACGAGTGTCTCAGGCGACATTCTTTGAAATGGATTTTTCAAGGATAGTACTGGGCGACATGGGTGTGCTGGTATTGTGCCCCAGCCTGTGTGTTGGAGGTTGTTACATACATCTGCTATCCGACACGGTATCCATAAATGACACGGCATGAGCACGGAGGGAAATGCATCGATAGAATCCAGATGGATGGATGTTCGGGAAGTCCCGATGAGATGAGCGACACCCGGGCCCGTTCTCGATGACATGACCGAACGAGTTGTGATGGTTGACGACTTCCCAAGACTCAGGATGGCGTCAAGACATATGAACCTTATCGATGGAGATCGAGATAACAAGACGAGATGCGACGTTGCAAGTTTCGGTGGCCGAGTCCAGAATGCGGGAACGATTGAAATCGGTCAACAACAAGCCCAAATTTAGAGTTTGTTGAAAGAACTTTTGAATCCAATCAAACTTAACCCATCGTACACCTCTAATATTTTATATTATTTTAAATGCACTAATTTACTTTTAATGTTGTATTTAATTAATCTTTTTTTGTTGAAAATAAAGTAAAATCCTATGTTTTAGAATTAAAATAAACCCCTTTATATATATACATATATATTATATAATATAAGCAAGTGTACATAATTTATATATGATATAATATAATACAATATAAAGTCAACATAAAAAGAAGAATTTACTTTAGTAATTTAATTAAATTATGACTCTCCAAAGTCAATTCTCACTTTATTATTTTTCTTTTCTATTTTTAAATTCAGTCGGGGAGGCGGAAAAGACGGGGAAATCGCAGTACACTTTTTTCTTTAAAAAATGTGAAACAATATATATATATATTTTAATAATAATAATAAGTGAAACACAAAATATTTAGTACAATATTGACTAATGCATCCACACGTTTTGATTTGTTTTGTTTTGTTTTGTTTTTTTTTTTTTTTTTTTTTTTTTTTGACAAATTAGGCATATTATTAAAAAACTTTTTAGCTGGATTTAGACCAAATATCAGTGATCAAATCTATACATCCGTGTAAAACGAGCATATTTGACTTAATAATCAGGTAGGATAAGTCCAACTAGCTTTTCTAATAAAGCAAATGGAAACACGAGCTCAATAAGGTTGACATTATCTCTTTAGCCCTATGACTCTTATCCTTCCGAGATCTTCCTCCTATTTTTTCAAAAACTTCATTTATTCTCGTAATAACTCATTGATGCAACCCACGTGTACAAGCCGTAAAACTTGCCTTCAAACTATGAATAGACGACACATAGCCCTAAACATAGATCGAGTTTGAGCAACAACAACGAACTAATAATTAACAACATTCTACGAATAAAAAGTTTGAGATTATTGCTATTCAGAACTTCACTTTGATCATGTCGAATTTGAGCTAATTTAAACATACATCAGTGTTCAATTCTCCCTTAACAAGTATTCTATAGTCTTCTCTTCTTTCTCCTCAACAAATCATTTCTTATAAGGGTGTAGAAAACCATGAGATTGACAATAATACGTAACGGGCCAAAACGGACAATATGTACTAGCGGTGGGAATGGACTGTTACACGGGACGTTTACATGCATGAATACCGGGAGAACTAGTACCACATAGTTTGGTGCAAATTTGGGTGAAAACCCACTAGCCTGTTCATGTGGCATTTAGTGAAACTTGTAAGATATTGCAGCTCCCCAAACCCCTCTCCCCATATAATAAAAGACACAAACATTGGCTGAAACATTCCCAGCTCACACCCAAATGATTATAATTATATCCCCACTAACCCATTGACCTTATAAATTAGTGCAACACCATCACTTTCCTCTCCTCACACATTCTTCTGTCATCCTCCACTTTCCCACACTGTCTTCCAACTTTTCTCACCCTATTGACTTTTAAATTCATCATAATTTCCCCTTTCCCTCCACTTCCCAACATTTCACCTTTCATTCTCCAAACACAATCTGTTCTTCTTCATATCACTTTCTTTTGACTTCTTCGTGTAGCAATCTCACAACACATTACACCCCACCACCTCATTTGGAGTACTCATAACGTGTACCCAAGTATAAATTGAGTCCCCGCTTCCTAAACCACCCATCAAGCCATCGCCTTTGAGAGCAGAGAGCAGCTGCTTATGCAATGGCTTCCACTAATTTCCTCTGTTTACTTGTTGTGTTCTTGGGAGTTTCTAACCTTCTCTGTTCCAATGCTGTCCCAACTTCAAGTAAGCCTCACAAATCATCTCACTATTGTCTTCTTTCTTTCTTATTATCATCAACTAATTGCTTTTGTTCTGTTTCTGTAGGAAGTGTCAGCCTCCTGCATGGATCCGATCAATTTCTTCACGTTTCAAGCGATACCCACATGGTATTTTACGTTACCCATCAACCCAATTCTCTATGTCCCTTCAAAATCTTAGCTTTCAACTTAACTTCATAACATTGTTCATTTGTGTTATGCAGGTGAGTGCAACAAAGAAAGAAGAGAGCCATGGAAGAATGGCTGTGGAACTCAATGACTATCCTGGATCTGGAGCCAACAATCGTCACACGCCAAGGCCACAATTTAGAGGCTGTGCTGATTGCTGATTGTTGATTGTTGATTGGTTTTTACTTATGTATGTATGTATCTATCATATATGTATATGAATATGAAAGGTTGTGGAAGGAGAGTTTGAGCTTCTTCATCACTCTATTAAGTTGTTGAAAAGGCTTAGGAAAGAAGAGGGTAAAGAGATTTATAAGATTAGGTGAAAAATGAGTACCAAATATATGTGTTCTTCTTAGCTTATTTACAATATTTTGATCAAACTTGCTATCTATCTTCCAACTGATGTTTAAATGAATGGCCACTTTGATGAGTTTAGTGCGAATGTCTTAGTTTATTCAAAGATCTGCTAATGGATTTGTCCTCGTTGCTTGGATCATTCATCCTTATCCTCGGGATTAGTTTAAATATTTCAAAAGATACACTGAAAATGCTGACTTTTAAGCAGTAGTTTTTGTGTTCTGTTTACAAAAATGGAAGATTTTTTAGCTTATGGGTCTCTTTCATAAGAACCTCAAACCATTTTGAATATAACTTTGAGGGATTTTTTTGTGGTGAGTGGAGAAAGTGGATGTACTGGTTGAGTGCTACATACCCAATTTCCACCACAATCAATTTAAAACTTACAAATTTCAGTATGAAAGTAGCACTAAAATGGAGTTAAAGTGGGGTATGTGGCAGCATTTCAACCTGAATTCTAGCAGTATCATAATGCATCACCATTTAGTTAAGTTTAGAGTGATAATCATGTAGCTCGTTTGAATCAATAAACAGTAACGAGGGAATTTAGAGAACATCCTCAAGTCTGGGAATAGGAAATTAGAGCACTTTGTGTTGGAATGTAATTGATGATGGGAGTAAACAAGAAGAAATCATATGAAAGGAGCTGATTGGGGGGGAAATAGAGACATTATGACAGTGTGTTTACAGTAAAGAAAACAGCATAATCATAGAAACTTCTCTGTCATGTTTGCCTTCTACAGACATATCTTAGTGCCTTGAAAAGATATGATCTTCTAGTGTTTGATGCGGATAGGTGAGTGATCATTGGTATATGGAAGTTGAGTACATATTTCAGCAAAAGATTGGTATACACCTCTAACCGCTCAATAACCGCTCAAGCCTACGTAAATATTGTCTTTTATAGGCTTTTCGTTTTCGATTTTTCTTCAAGGTTTTTAAAACGCGTCTTCTAGGGAGAGGTTTCCATACCCTTATAAAGGGTGTTTTGTTCTCCTCCCCAACCGATGTAGGATCTCACAATCCACATTCATTCGGAGCCTAGCGTCCTTACTGGCACACCTCCTTGTGTCCACCCCTTTTGGAGCTCAACCTTCTTGCTGGCACATCGCCTGGTGTCTAGCTCTGATAACATTTGTAATGACCCAAGTCCACCACTAGCAGATATTGTCCTTTTTGGACTCTCCCTTTCGGGCTTTCCCTTAAGGTTTTTAAAACGAGGGAGAGGTCTCCACATCTTTATAAAGAATGTTTCGTTCCCCTCTCCAACCGATATGAGATCTCACAATCCACCCCCCTTCGGGGCCCAGCGTCTTCGCTGATACTTGTTCTTCTCTCTAATCGATGTGAGATCTCACAATCTACCCCCTTTGAACCTTAACGTTCTCATTGGCATATCGCCCAGAGTCCACCCCCTTTCGGTACTCAGTGTCCTCGCTGACACACCGCTCGGTATCCACCCCTTCGAGGCCCAACGTCCTCGCTGACACTCGTTCTTCTCTCCAATCAATGTGGAATCTCACCATTTGAAAGTGGTCAATGAAAATGGGACTTAATGAACAACTAATAGAAAGCTTAGTTCAATTAGCTATCTTGTTTGAGGGTTATGAACTCAAAAGGGTGAATGAGATGGCAGGAATTGTATGCAAATCTCATAAGTTCAACTAAAATCAAAAG
The DNA here is from genome assembly GCA_018691285.1 of Cucurbita argyrosperma subsp. sororia. Classification (NCBI taxonomy): domain Eukaryota; kingdom Viridiplantae; phylum Streptophyta; class Magnoliopsida; order Cucurbitales; family Cucurbitaceae; genus Cucurbita; species Cucurbita argyrosperma. The sequence goes on along the minus strand of CM031881.1, from coordinate 4,500,129 downwards.
TACCCAAACTTTTGTCCACCCTTGGATCCCAATTCATGAGTATCTCATTTTGATATCAAAATAGGGAATTGATGCAGCCCCTACCTGTGAAAACTAAAGAAAGGATGATATTTAGGTGCAGATTTGGAATTGATGTGTGCAGGTGGACAATAATTGAGGATGAAATTCAATGAAAAAGCTAAACACAGGAATGCTACTCAATTAAACACAAAAAGATGGGCAAATTTCTTTTCTATCCACCAAGACCCCACCTGATCATGACACAACCACTAATGACCCACATCACGATAACCCGTTTACGATCGTGTCATGTCATATTGTTCACGATAACCCGTTAACACAACCACTAAAAACGGATGCACGCTTTTGTTTACAAGTAGGTGCATTTCCATAGTTAGACATTGGGAAGGATTCAATCTAACCACAGATTTCCCTGCACTATCTTGTGACGACTTCATTCGCGCAAGTCATAGGTGAGAATTGGTTCGATGTTTCGGGTGAAACCCATTTCCATGGTGTGTGCCATTCTCGTTGTTTTTTTTTTTTTTGTTTTCATCAAATGTCTCGTATTAATAAAGATCATTGTCTACCACTTATATATTTATGATCTATATTTTAAATATGACTCTTGTGAATTACTATCATAGTTAAGGAGACTTTTATGATAGTTAATTGAAAATTGAGATGATCTAAGCATCAACCGAATCTAATCCCTACGACCAGTAGTTGACAGCATGGTACCTGTATCAGTAGCCAAAGTCGACGCTCGGAGTTGTGTACTTCATAGTTTCCTTTTCTTTCTTTATTCATTTTTCTTTTTGTGGTCGTAGATATATATATAAAGGTTGATGAAGATAATATTATTATTTTAGGTTAAAGAAAATATGGTAAGTCACATTCACATAAGCTTCAAGGGAACAATTTGTGCTACATTAATCTTACTTTTTAAGGTGGTATTTCAATTTTAAGCATAGTCAATGAAAGATGCATAATAATTATCCATTATGTTCAACAAAATATATGTTAAAAAGACATTTTAATTAATATTTAAACACAAATGGTTCAAATATTAATAATCCCCATATTTAAGAAGTTAATTTTGTTTTTAATAATTTGAACGTATGGAAAATTTAATGAACCATGAATGCTCGTAGTTTTGATACCAAATGACATTGAACTATGCCATCTAATAATCTCTATTGTAGGAGGACGAAGGAAGAAGAAAGGGTTTTGAAAAAGTTTTCTTCGTGTATGGATATTGATTCCAATACGTCGGATTCATGACTTTGAAAATTTTTAATTTTGAGTGCGTGATCTTTGAAGGATCATGTAATTTCAAGTTGTTTGCAGTGGTAAAAAGTTCATTTTACCTATACAATTTACTTATGGTTAATCATAAACCAATTCCTATACCTTCAAAATCAAGTTGCCCGCAACTTTAGTGAAGAAAATGAACATTAAAAGTGTCTCTAACCTAAACTCCCATACGACCGTCATTAAAGAAATTTGTGGAAGAATTAGGAGATCCAATCCGAGGCAAAACACAAATTTGCTTTGTAAGGCCTATGTCATTTGGTTTATGCACTTTCAAGAACCGACTTCATTGAAGACCATGAATGGAGTTGAATTCTGGAGAACATCCAATTGAAGGAAATTACTTTCGAGTAAGTTTTGGGGGTAAAACTTGAATCCTTGTTTCTAGTACATTTTATTCGAGATTGAATAGAGTATTTTTTTATGAAGGAGTTGAAGGCTTACTTGTTCGAGCTGCCCAGTAAGGTCAAATTTTGCGTTTTTGGGTAAACTAAAGATTGAGAAGGGAACTTCAAAATGGGCTTTAACTACGCAAATTTGTCATCCCAAACCTATTTCTTGAGCATTCTTGAGCATGAGAAAAGTGTAAGGGAAAATTTTGGTCAAGAAAGTTCAGCCTGAAAGTGTCTCAAACACCGTAACTATTAGAATGCGGTTCTAAGTTTATTCTGACGAAAAAGAGAGCTTTTCGTAGACTTTTAGTAGCCATATCTCATGCCATAGTGTACCAAAATGTAAGATATCACCCTCTGGCTCTTCCTTGATATTCTATCTTCAAGATTCATGAAGGGATCAAGGGGAACGACGCCCTAGATTGGGTTGGGGAACGATGTTTCAAGACGACAGTGCTATGGCACGCATGTCTTCTTACTCTTGATGACATGGACAGTTCAATTGAAATGACAACATCATCGCAAACCAGACATCCCTTCAGATTTTTGTCAAATTGAACTCTTTTTGGACTAGTTCTTACGAAATTCTTAAAGGTTCCAAAAACTAAACTTTTTAAGGAAGATGTCAAAGAAATTTGGAGTAAATCGAGTATCAAAAGCTCGAAAAATGAGGCCCCATACGTCAAACAAGAGTACATAGCAAATCTTGTCTTTTTCTTAAGAAATACTTGTAATAATCGTTTAGATTTCAAGATAAATCTTAAGTTAAGTAAGAACTAAAGGATCGTGAAGGAATTAAGCTAGGAACTGTGAGTTAAAGTCTTAAACCGAGCGATTTGCAGGAGATTCAAGTAACGTTAAAGTAACCTACTAAATGAACTCCGTTGCCATGAAAATTTAATGCTAAGAATATTATGAGATATAGGTCGTTAGACAAGGTTAAGTAGCTAAACCAAGTAAATGGGTCAAATGACCATAATGCCCCTGCAAACTACTACCTACGGTTTACAACTTTAATGGCCTCCAAATGACTTGAAACTTTATACATGATCTTAAATCGTGACTTCTAGGAGTTCATAATTTTTCATGACCATTGGACCGCATTTGGGAATTGAACCATGGTTTAAGTAGAAAATTACTACATTGCCCCTATTATCTAGGACTAAGAATTACATACCTTTGATCATACCATCATTAAGATCTCCTTACATGATATTCCAAGTATTTAAGAAAAGGCTCAATCTTACCTTAAGGCATGGGTATACCATAAATTTCAAGTAAACCTAGGGCTATTAATGAACTATGCACCAAAAGCATACCCTAGGGCCATGCAAGACCATACCTTACACATCCAATGCCCTAACGATACTATACTTAAGTTTACTAGGTACTATGCTACTATAATCTACGTGACCATAACCTCCCACCATATGGTGCGCAATGAGCCCCTTAATTCCTCTTCTAGGTGGGATGCCCCGTGTCACAACCATACTATGAAAAGAGTAGGTTGTGACTCTCAAATCGAGACAAGTAAAGTGGCGACCCTCAAGAGACGCCCATTCAGCCACGTGAGAGCCAATATAAAAGAATGTCATGACGCGATCGAGGAGGATGGTACGTCATCCAACACACCATATAATGTGTACACTGAAGAAGAAATGAGACATAAGTAAGATAGGGGCAACGAGTAGACAAGAGTGTTACAAATAGATTTGTCAAAGGGCCAAGAAGGGTCTCGTGCCTTAACCTCAAAAGTTGGGGTTCTGAAGATAATTTGCGTATACGATTCTAAAGTCAAGGTCATCCATATGAAATATGAATGCACACCAAATTTATATTCAATAAGACTTAAGACGGACGCTCCACAATACCATATGATTGTCATCAAAATGACGTCTACCTGAGAAAAATTAAAAATGTCTCAAAATGTACCTTAGGGGGATGCATGGTGTTAGCTCTTCCCCATGTGGCACAAGTGTGTCACAGTGAGAGTGAGCGTTCTGTGATGAATGACTCAAACGACTTCTTTTGACATGAGTTTTTCAAGGAAAATACCGGGCGACACGAGTCTGCCAATCTTGCGCCTCAACCCATGTGTCGGAGGATGGATCATACACCCGTTATCCGGTACAAAGTCTCTTAATAATATGACATGGACATGGGAAGGTCCAATGCCCTCAATAAAGCCCATACGGATGGATGTTCGGGATGTCCAGTGTTATGAACGATACGTGGGCCCTTTCTCGATAGCATGAACAAGTGAGTCATGTTAATTGGGAACCAGTATGAGAGGAAGGGATGTGACGTTGCATTGAGAGACCTTAGCCCCGAAATGACATGAGACGATGACGACATGAACGAGTGAGACTAGGATTGTTTTTTGTGTAATTGGATGATGAATTTGTTTAGTTTGAGTTACACGTTTCCAAATTTTCTTTATTCTATTGAAAATAACGTTGTATAACAACAACCTTCTTTTTATACTTTTTTTCGGTCGTTCTAAATGACGATAGCATACATTTAGTAACGAAAGATTAAAATTGAACCAAATGGTTAGTATAATAATAATAATTGGGACATTAATTGAAGCATAGACAAAGCAGAATTGGTTGCTTGGTAGGCACAAGACCTGCTACACTATGCTACCCACAACATGTCAAACTCAATAGATGAATCAAATGGAAGCTCCCCATTTTTTCTTTTTTTTTGAATAAACCCAACCTACTCCATTTCCCCAACCCCTCCATTTAAATAATTAATACAATTTATTTTTATTTTTCACATCATTTTTCTTTTTAAAATAAATTCTTTGATTTTGAAGATGATATTCTTTTTATTAAAATTTTTTATTTTTAATATTTATTTCAAAAATTTTTAAATATAAATATATAGTTTCTTTTTAAAATAATGGAATCATAATTTATCTAAAATATATCTAACTCAATTAATATTCTAAAATAAATTTAAAAATAATATTAATTTAAAAAAGAAAAAAAAAAGGAAGATATTTATTATTTTTAGTGGTAAACAAGCAAAGTAATTCACATAACAAAAATTAAGGAATTTATAATGATTGTTTATTATTAATTAATCAAATTTTTTTAATAATTAATATTTTGGGACCATGGGAATGTGGGCCCGGGGTATCTACAAAAATCTGTACCAATAACGTTGATTCTTTGCCGTCAGTCACTATTAACTGAGGGACTCCCTTTTACCCAACTGACCCAACGTTAACTTTGGACGAACGTTACCGAACCTAGCCTCGGAGTTTAGCTTCGGAGTATTCGAGCCTCGAACTTGAAAATTTTCTTAAATTACAATAAAGGAGAAGACCGAGTCCGGTCCGAGACTGACAAACGCAAAAGTTCGCTCTTCACAAGCCTAGTAAACAGCCGGGTAGTGTCTCCGAGCACAGGCCTTTGGGTTGGGGATAAGACGCCGAAATTTTATCCATCCTGTGTAATTTTGAATCGTGTTTTCAAGGCATTTTTTCATTTAGATCTTCTTATTCGACTTCCATTGTTGTTTTATTCATGATTTTGCATTTTAGTTTTGTGGATTTGGATGATCATCGTGTTTTAGGGCTTTCTGTGGAATTGCATGTTGTCGAGTGTGTTTTTCTTCAATAATTTGGTCAATTGGGGGGGATTTTTTGTTGGTGGTGTTGTTTTTCTTTTGGGGGTTCGGTGAATTAGAGTTGAAAATTGTAAGTTTGAACTTTTGTGTCTTTTTTTCCCTTTCATTATGATGTTTTTTGTATGGTGGAGTGAGCGAAAGTTCTGGGATCTCTTTCTACTTTTTCTACTCACATTTTAGCTGCGATCATCTTGCAGCAGAAAGGTGCTGATTTGTAGTTGGATTGTTTTTGAAGCAAGGATTTCTACCTTTTGTTTTTGGTTGGGGAATATATTAGTATTTGAAAATCTAGTTCAAAAAGTTGTTGATCAGAAAATGTAATATTTTGTTTGTGGTGGGAGGACTTGATTTTAAGAATGTGGCTTGCCTTCTATGATGCAATTACTTGGAGTTTGAAATTTTCTTGCTGTTCTTTTTTGTAGCCAGGGTTTTGCAGAATTGAGGGAAATCGAACACAAGAGAGACGTTTAAAGGTATGTATTCTAGTTCTTGTATCCGAACTCAATCTATTGTTATGGAGTTTATGGTGAAATTTCCTTCAGTTTATTTGTTTTAGAGAATCATTTCATTTTCAAACTCCTGTGATTTGTTTTTTTCTATTTGAGACGTGAAATAAGGGCGATCTTTGTGATTTGTCAAAGCAGGAGGATTTCGTTTTTGCACAAGAATGGGTGATCACATGGTTTTGTGTGTGGACCGTCTCATTACACCTGAAAGTTTGCAGTCGCTGCAAGGAACTACTGCTCCAGGATCTTCTTTGGAATCTTCATCTTCTCAAAATGCAGAGCCATCTGTCTGTGCTATTGCTGTTGAAGATGTGGATGAACATGAAGGGTCTGAAGAAGACCCCCTTATTCAGACAGTTGAATGTCGAATATGTCAAGAAGAGGATAGTATTAAGAATTTGGAGATTCCTTGTGCTTGCAGTGGCAGCTTGAAGGTACTGTTTATTAACTTCGATTGCAATGGTCCTTGTAGTTCAATGAAAGTGGCTTTCTAGTCTATAGGCACCAAAGAACAGTATGTTTTGCTAATGTAGCATATGTTGGTGTCTCGTAGATTTATGGCCATACTCATTATGAAGTTATGAATCCTTAGGTGGTTGGCTTTGCTCCTTTGACTTATAGGGGCATGGAGAGAAGTTAATTATGATTGTCTTTATTGGTTCTGAGCACCATTTTGAGTTTTACCTGTCTTGAATTGTGGGAAGAGAGAGCATGATAAAATGAGAATTCATTTTGATTCATAACTTTTCTCTGTATTTTCGCATTAGTTGGCTTTAGTCAAAATCATGGGATAATGTAAAGCCGTGGCAATGTATTACAAGTTCTCAGTTGAGAGTAGTAATGGAAAGAAACCAGTTTTAATGGTTGCGGTAGTTCTCAACGTTTCGAGCCACACCTTTGAGTTGCGTTTGTTCTGTCTGTTGTTTGGTCAAGCTTGGTGCCACGACGCCTTGGAGAAATTTGATTTTTATTATCATTATTACTGATATAACTTGTTCTGTTTTAGATGCTCTTCTGATTCTATTCATTTTTCTATTCCAGTATGCTCACAGGAAATGTGTCCAGCGATGGTGCAATGAAAAGGGCGATATAACTTGTGAAATCTGTCATCAGGTAAATTGTACCATCACCATTAGAAAATCTCTAAGAATACCTATTGTTGTCATCAATTTGAAGGGGGATTCTTCTGGCTGATTAGTTTCAACCAGTCACATCAAAAAGTTGATTTAAAGAAATGATCTTTTTATTGGATGAGCAACGAATGGCTCTATCTTTGAATTTGGTGTGGGGTTGGTATTAACTAGTGAACATGACAGGCTCATGAAAAACGACGCAGATGGTGGTTGGGTTGTTGTTTCTTAATACATTAGGAGATATTATTATGATTTTGTAATCTCTGACATTTTTTCACAATAAAAACTTGTCGTAGAATGCTTCGGGAGACATTAATGATGGTTAAGCTAACTCGTTTGAATAGAAAAAAAGTTCACCCTCATTTACTCAAGGGAAGAGCGTTTACTGTTAAGATTAAATCACTTTTGATTCTCAAGTTTTTCTCGTAGTACTGTGAATTTTTTTCTTTGAAGGTCAAATCAATATGTTGATATTTTATAATTCACATGCTTTCAGAATTATCAGCCTGGTTATACCTTGCCCACACCACCGCCTCGCATGGAAGATGCCACCATTGATATCAGGTAAGTTTTGGTTCACCTAGTTTAACACACAGTTTTTGCTTCTTGAATTTAAACGCTGATTTTCTGTACCTCAAATGTGTTTTGCAGTGAAGGTTGGGCAGTTTCTGAAACTGCTTTAGATTTGCATGATCCACGGCTTTTGGCAATGGCAGCAGCAGAACGCCACTTTCTTGAGGCAGAATATGATGAATATGCAGATGCGAGCGCAAATGGAACAGCATTTTGCCGTTCGGCTGCTCTGATTGTGAGACTGATGACTCTTACCTTCGAACAAATTCTCCACATTTGACACTGTTTTCACACCATAATGTTGATTATCACTGTTGCTACTTTACAGTTATTGGCTCTTTTACTGTTGAGGCACGCTCTATACCTTACAAATGGTGATGGAGAAGATGATGCTTACACTTTCTTCTCGGTAAGTAAGACATTCATTTTTTTCCCTTCAAGATTATTATGTTATGTACTGGTCATTGTTAACTTTCATGTACATTGACAGCTTTTATTACTCCGAGCTGCTGGGTTTCTTCTTCCTTGCTACATTATGGCATGGGCCATCAGCATACTACAGCGTCGAAGACAAAGACAGGTATGTCTCGAAAATACGATTCTATGCTTCCCATTTGCATAAATTTAAGTAATCTAGTGTATTTTCGTGATTGAAACGTTTCTGAAAAATGTGAATTGATTATTGTATGATGTTTTACTTCTCGTACAGGAAGCTGCAGCACTTGCAGCAACTGAAGTTGCATTTATGCTGCAGGCAGCACAAGGTCAGAGCCTTCAGTTTACCCTCGCACCAGGGCCTGTAGTTACTCCTCATCAAGAGCCACTCCAATAATGATGTTGCTTCATGCAGTGAGTGCAGAGAGGAATTATATATATATATATATATATATTAACTTCAAGCTAAATTTATTCCACTGTATTTCACCTTGGTTTTTTTTCCCTAAAAAATCAGTAAACTGTGTCATTCTTACTATATGCCGCTTAGAGCTCTCTCTAAGCTTCTTCTTCGTTCTCATTTAAACCTGGTGCCTCTTGCATTCTGTCATCTTCAATATCTGAGTTGTCTGTATATAATTCTGGATATCAATGAATCACTGATGGCTACTCCACAGAATTGAGTTGTTTTATTCAAAATGGTCTGCTGTATAACTATAATGTATGATTACTCAAGTCGGAATGCCCATTTCATTAGAATCTTTGTGACTTTATAATAGATGGCCAAGTAATCTTTTATTCTATCTTAGTTGTAAGGGTAATCTTGTTGTATGAGAGACCATTTAAATATATTCAATATGATAAAAGAGCAGGCTTTTCCTAGTTATAATGCTATAAAATATGTAGTGGGGTGCACTTTAGCAAACTTGGATGATCTTTAATTAAAGGACCCTATTCTGAGGCAGTTTTAAGCAAGCAAAGTAGAGTGTGGAAGCTGAAGGAATACGTAAGCTAAGCTTGTGGAGGGATGGTGGTTCAAAGATGGTCGGTCCTCATAGGTTCTAAAAGGGCAAAACTAAAGGAGTTAGGTCTCAGTCTTAGGGTTGGGGCAAACAAAAGAGAAGAGACCACTGATAAAAGCATAAAAGACTGATTCTCAAGACCAAATTTTATTGCAGGAAAAATATGCTTGCTTTTTTTCTCTCTACTTGAAGCTCTCTGGTTTCTTATTTGCTTTATTGCTCTGTGTTCATCTATTCAGTCTGGATCTCACTCTAGCAGTCCCAAAAGAGATATTTTACAAAGGGTAAAGGGGCTTAGTGTCCTATTATTCTCACATTATTATATGAATGTTTACTACATAGACTGAACCGTAAAAGCATTTATCATGTGTTATAATAATGTTCTGAAACTTGATAATTCAGTTTGGCATTTATTGTTGGGTGACATGGAACGACAGCTAACTAAGGCCAGTCTTGGTATGGTAAAAAAGGGCCTTCCCAGAATTGGAATAATAAGAAAGATCCGTATTCCCTTACTTCTTTTCCCTTTTAAATTCAAACCTGTCAAAGTTCTAAAACAGCTTCATGTTGCTTCTTTTGCAGGCTTATGATAAGATGAATCTTAAGATTTCCCTACATGTTCTGGGCCCCAAGTATGTCTTTTGCTTTTTGGTCATCCTATCCCATAAAAGGATGGAACTCTTGGCTTCTTGCAACAATGAGCCTTCATAAACTTTGGCTCTGCATATATCACAGTCACATCCTTCTCCTCCTCCTCATCCCCTCCTCACTGAATACAGATACTTTCATCCCTCTTCTGGCTTCAACTATAAATGGGGGTTTTGATTCATAGGGTGGCCAACCTACTTCTATGTATTGGGATTTTGGCTCTTCAGTCACAAGGAACCAATGGGCTGACAAACATTGTTCTAGCACTCAGATGGGACAAACTAAACATACCTATTTCCAACAGCTTCAAGCTTGTGAAGGATGATTGGCGGGGAACACTGGCTTTCGCACCTGCACCTTCGATGGGTTTCGATCCTACACGATTGAATAAAAGAAGGATTCGAAGAGGATCTGATCCCATTCACAACAAATGTTAAGATGAGAAGAAATGAAGAAGATACAAAAAGGTTTCATGTTCGTTTGTTTTCCAAGAAAAATAGAGTGGTGGGAAGCCCTGTTGATGAAAAGATGAAGTCCCAGACAGTTCATCAAAGATTGTTCGTAGGTTACTTATAGATTGGAAGATTGCATCTATTTTGGGTACAAACTCAAGCTCTAACAAAACAAACAGCTTTATTTGGATGTAAAACAAAGAAAGAAAAAGGGCTTCTACTGTCATACATACAATAGGAGGCGCCCCATGCAACAGGTATCTATTCAGCAACAGTTTGGTTGTATTTATCTTGTCTGTTGACGATTTCATATGATTTAACAACTATTAGTCAAGTTCTATGCATGAATATTGGTTTCATTTCTTCAGCTTTAACAATTTGGTAACTTCTTCTGGTGTTTTTAAAAGAAAAACCTCTGCTGCTAATGCATGCTGTCAAAAACTGAGGACAAGTTTGAAGATGATACGGTCTCCAAGGCTGCAATGAACTAAAAAGGTGAACGAATAGACGAGTAAAGATTTCTAGACAGCCTAAAATCTCAAAACTACTCTGTTTTGAGTTAAGAGTTTCATTATCATTAACACAGCAATATGGAGAGTGAATGATAGATCTCAGTGACTACAAAACTTCCTATTTATATATTGAATTCAATATCAATTGCTCTTTAGGAAAAGTTGAGATCTACGGTACCTGTTCTTCTTATCCCGATTAAATTTTATCTTCGACACCTTACGTGACACCGCTTGCCAAATCATATCGACAGCATCACCAGTCTGAGAAGGATACTGATATTCAAATTCATGCACAATTTCTATTATTCTCATCCACATCTCTGTCCACTTTTCTCGTTTAATTCCACGAAGAAGTTTCAGTAGATAACCCTCCCTTATAGAATCGACTGCTCGAACGAAGACACAAAATTCGGTGTAGTCCAGGACATCTTCATAAGGCAGCTCAATATCATCGCTGATAATAACAGGTACACAATGACTTGCAATAGAATCAAAAAGTCGATTTGATGATGGGGTATCTCCTGCAATGTTGAGGCAGAACTTCGATGAGGCCATTCCTTGGCCTGCCTTGTTGATCCCATTCGCCTTAACACTTCCAAAAGTAAAATGAACGTCTTCCTCATCTTTCAGAAGGTAATATAGTTCTTGGCGAACTACTCCTCCCTGAAAATGAATTCAAACATAAAATTAGAACAACTTTAATCAACTTCAAACCTTACCAAATAATTCTAAGAACACATGGTCACTAAAAAGCAGAGCAAATGCAATTTGATGTTTATTGGTACATGAACTATGAAACAATGAAGTTCTTTACATAATTTTCTCTAACAAAGGATATAACAGGAGTGATCATTCCATTATATCAGCCAGCTAGGCCTTATCAAGAAGGATTTTCATCCATGTCTCTTGCAAATAAGAATTCGACGAGATTTTTCCAGAATCCCAGTTCAGCCTACCCGACTGATATAATCTAGAATCCACTCTCCACCTGTACTTAACTTAGTAGTAGGCGAATAGTGACCCTATTTGTATGCGTACATAGGGCACGTTCCAAGATCTCTCGCACTGAGAACCTAAGACATGGTTGATTGATAGTAAGTTGAAGGAATAAATGGATCGATCATAGGTTGGTTGAATAAATACACAGGGCGAATGGATAGTTCATGGCCTTGCTCTAACCATTTTATACATATCAAGTTTATACATCGACCAAAAAGGAAGTTCTACAACATGCCTTCTCCATCAGTTCGAACTCTTTGTAATAGCAAAATGAGATTATTTACGAGTCGATCATATACAAATTGTATCCTATGCATTTCCCATCAACCAGCAAAGGGATTTAGGCAATGACATGAAACAGCAACACATATCATAATTTAGGCATAAAGTAGCTTGAACGCCAAAAAAAATAAGACACATCAGTAAGTTTTTGGATGTGACAGAAAGACTTACATCCTTCCTGTATATAGCTCCTTGAAAATACACCAAAGTTGGACGCTCATCAAATGTGGGAGAATTGTTAGGTGGAACCGTCTTCACCACATGTCTGTAAGGGGCAATGATATCCTTTTCAATATTTGCAACTGCAGCTGGGTACCTTCCAAAATCTGCAAGCACAAACATGGCCGAGTGGAGTTTCTTTCTCGAATCCAACATGCTATTCGGATGGTGAGCAATTATGAGATGATCCCTTCCACCCACTCGCCTCCACTCCTTCCGCCCAAACAAAAAATGCATCAACTTATGCTGTAATATCTTGTTCACATTAATCTTATCCCTCCCATGCAGCTTAGAATGTTGATTGTAACTCAAGGATGAGAAAAAGGGCACAAAAATCACATCTGCTTGACTTGGACGCTTCACCCTAACTGCTGTGCAAGTATGTTTAATATTTGGGACATTCGAAGATAAAAGATCAAGTGTAAGCCAGTATTCCATACTGTGCTGAAGATTCAGCCCACCAGGGTATGATGGGATTTGAGTTCTATTAGAGACATCAGGCCAAATTTGACCCTTCTCTCCCTTCCATCCCAATAATCCAAAGTGAAATAAAGGTGGAAGATCATACATGTATACTCTCAAACGAGCCTTTGCAGGATCACAGGCTAAATCTGTGTGAGTTTCTACAGAATCTTCATCCTTGCTGTTGTTAGGAAGTGGCCAATCATCATCCCTAGCTCTAATGGCTTCTTCGGGTTCCTCTGGTGGAGGTGGTACAGCTCGTGGAGGACGTTCCATTGGTACAATTGGTTCAATCTCTACATTGGGTTTTATGTGATTTGAAGTATGATTATTAACAACAATGAGCTTGAGCACTGAAGTGGGGAAGAAGGAATTGTAGTTGGATTGAAGGGTGAACACAGAAGAAAGGATTAGAAGAAACACAGAAACTGTTATCAAGTACAAAAATAACCTAGTCGCTAGCATGCGTTTCTCCGACATTGCTGAAAACAAGTCCGTAGAATTCAGAGAATCAGAAAAAACACCAATCCGCCATTGCAATTCTCAAAACAAGCTACAAATTCAATACCAGAACATTGAAACAGAGGAGGTTTGATTCAGAAGCTTCGAATCAAGTTTCGAGGATTACGAAGATTGACGGAACCCCAGTTCGCATCTAATCAAGAATTTCTCAGGAACCCACTAAAACAAATCCAATACCCAAAACTCAAGAACAAAACGAGCCGGCATTCCTCATTTTGCAATAGACATTGAAATGGGTATAATAAAGTGAGAAGAACCCAGAAGGTTCAAGTTGTGGAGTTGGGAAGAAAGAAATAGATGAATCGAAAGCTTACAAATCGGAGTATGTTGGATTGAAGGCGATTGATTCTCCTCCATGAAAAAGCATCTGGGTTGTGAGGCATTAATGATGAAGGATGAATTGGAAGAAGAAGGGTGATGAATTTCTACGGCGAATTATAGAACAAACAGGTTTGAAATAAAAGAATCCCACTTTATACGGTTTGACCAGTTATTTTTCAATATTTTCTGGTTGCTTTTAAGTGGAAAACAAATCGCCTCTCTATTTATTGTGTGGTTGTTAATTAATACCTAATTAACACCTAATTAATGCTCATGCCAGCTTAACTAAGAACAATTTTCATACTCTCAATAAATAAATAATTAATTAATTAAAATTATGTAATTAAATATTAAACTTATAAATAAATAATAAAAATGGTAAGGGAGTAGTTGGATAAAGCTTTTGTCGTGGGGTTTTTATTTTATTATAAATTATAAATAAATAAATAAAAAGGTCACGAGAAAAACTCTCCCAACCTTCTCCTCTCTGGTGTGGGATTTCATGCGCATAAAGATGAAATGCATGACTTGTTTTGCTTCTAATGATTCTTTTTTTTTTTTAATAATTTGATAATCACTGTTGATCAAACTCTCACGTCTACTAATTTAGGGAATAATCATGAGTTTACGATCAATTAATACTTTTTTCATTGGTATAAGGCTTTTCGGGAAGCCTAAGGAGCTTATGCTCAAAGTGGACAATATCATACAATTGTTGAGAGCTGAGTTCATCTAACAATTCCTGCTCTTATTTTTAAATTTGTTAAGAGAGAGAAGACTATAATTATTTAAATGAGTACGGGTTGTTTGTTGAAACATTATTAAATAGTTCGTCAATCATTATAAGTGTCCATAAATTTAGTGGTAGACAACTAACCTCTCATCCTAGTTTTCGAGTAGCTATTAAAGATTTAAATCAATCTTATGATTGATGATTGGTATCGATAACAATAATCTATATCAAAATTAAGATTAAGTTTTGATATTAATATTGATTATATATAGCGATCAAGCTCGATTATTAAACATCGATAGCAATATTTGATAAGGATATTTGCAATATCAATATTTGTTATTCAAATCGAGATGAAAATATAAGATATGGTACGTGTTTAAGAATGTTGGGACTATATCATCGTCTATAATGCATAATAGTGATTCAAATTTATTTCAATAACTTTTGTTTGTATTAGGAATTGTGAAGAGATGAGATAACCACTCCAAGAGAAGAATCGAGCTCAAAAATCCAAATGAAAGTTTAGAAAAGATCTGGAATTCTATTGATTTTGTGAGGTAGAGACGCATAGTTGTGTGTGGTCAAGGGGTGTGCTCTGGTTTGTCTCTATTTGACCTTTTCTTTTATCGATTTTCATCCATATTGATCTTAAAATTTATTGAATATATGTTTAATTTGAAGAAATTAAAAAGAAATAACCAATTTAAGGATATTTTTTTTCGCAAGAAATGAGTTAAATAGCAGAAGTTAGTCACACATTGAAGCTTCTAAACAAGTTGTAACTCGTTATATATGTCAAACATGTCAATCATGTGACTAGAAACGTGATTACATTGATTGAACGTTAATAGCTTGTCTTAGTTATATTACATTGAACGAACGAACTCTAACAATGATTAGACCTCACATACACTTGTAGTTGGATTGCCAATAGGTTGGGAGGGCATGTCGTCCATTAGTCTACTAAACTCCATGGAATCCCTGATCAATGTACTGAGTGCTAAGTTATAGACACGAGTATTCTTGATCGTTAGACTAACCTATTTCAAACCGCTAGTATTAAAAGAAATCAAATTTATATCGAAAAAGTATCAAAGAGGCTGAAAAATGAAGTAAGGTATCTTTTTGCATGTTGTAAAGGCATTAAATATATATTCTGATTCCAAAATGAATTTATTTTTATAATAATTTATTCGTAAAGAAAAAGCGGAAATGCCACGTGGGAAAATATAAGTTGAATAAAAAAGGAATATTGTTACAAAATGCCTCGATTTTTACACTTTTTTTAAAAAAAAATATATTAATCAACTTTAACTAATTATCTGTGAAAATTAGGTGTGAAGTTACAGTTTTTATTATCTTCAAATAATAATAATTATTATTATTTAGCTCAAATTTTATTCCTTATTAGTTAATTTTTTTTGTTTTTTTATAAAACTTATAATTGAGTAACTTAAATACGACTCAAAACAGGTAAGCCAGCTGGGCCATTTTGGGCCTAAAGTCTTGTTTTAAAGAAAGCCCATTAGGCCCAAGTGAGAATATAGACAAGATAATTGCGGTTGGTTCAATAATTTTGTCTGTTTTAAAGACAATAATGCCACATTTTCCTTCTCAAATCATTCTTTACGCACGCTTTCTTTCACTAATTTCTTTAGCATACATTAGTATCATTAAAATTTATTGCCCGTAAAGACATCTTACATCTAAATTGGTAAGAGTCGTAGGTATGTACGACCTCTGGAGTACTACGGGCTTCCCAAATTCAGCATACAATACTAGATGGGCTACCCTTAACACATAATTGAAGTAAAGAAAGAGAGAGAGAGAGAGAGAGAAGAAGAAAAAGGGTAAAGAATGTTGTCTCTAAGTTTGTGGTGTTTGATGGATGGGGTGAGAAATTGAGGGGCCGAAAAGGAAAGAGCCGGAAAGGAAAGAGAAAGAAGGCAGTGAGTGGGGGCAGTCCAATGAGTATGATTAGTGGGTGGTTGCTTTGTCCTCTCAAATGTCCACCCATTTTGAGCCCACAAATATGAGCCCATCATTATTCTCTTTTACCAAACCCGACCAAACCAAGCCATTACTTACGGATTCAAACCACAGATTCTCCTTTGATTGATACCATTTTATGCCCAAACTCGGGCCTCCTCCTCCTCCTCCTCCATCTATTTCATTAAGCCACCATATGCATGCAATGGATCTTCCTAGGGGACCCCTTTGCAACCTCTCCCAATCAAGACAAGGGGAATACTAGTGGAATAAAAAGAAAGAAAAGAGATATGTCCATTTAATCCACCCGCTGGGACATAACAGGATTCACCAGGACAGGTTATACAATCCCCATTTAAACGAAAAACAAAATGAATGTAAAACAAGATAGAGAAAATGCAAAGAGAATATTGGCTAAGATTTGTATTATGACAACAGATGCACAACTGGACAGAAAATACAAGTACTACCATCCCTTCCTGTTAGGAAATCCAATCCCTTAAGAATCTTTATTTCGATCCCGCCAAAAATAAATGAAGAATTTCATGGAAATAGAGATTGAAATAGGAGGTGGGCAGAAACCAAGAAGGCTTCTAGTCTCCGCTCCATCCAGTGGACATCTCTCGCCTTACCAACTAAGCTATGACATTAAAAGAATAGTGGGGGAAAGTTGAAAGAATGAGGTGGATCACTATATAGATTGGAATATCATTTAATTGAACAAAGTTGGAGGGTTTTTTTTATTAAAGGAATGTTGTTATGTTACCACAAACTGAGGGCCGTGTTTTATGTGAAAGAACGAAATGGGAGTGTTGGAGAAAAACTTCCCTTTTTGCTGCAAATCAAGTGTTCTTCTTTTTCTTTCTAAAAGGCAAATGAATGAATAAAAGCGCAACAAAGCAAGCCACGGACATTGCAGCCTGCACCCACACTCCAAATTAGAAACTTGTGAATGTTTCACAATTCATCGTAACCGCCCGTGACCAGATCACAAGAGATGTAGAAAAACGTCGAATTCATGTACCAAAAAAAAAAATATATAACGCCTTAATCAACTAACGATGCAAATTAGATTAATTAGAATTTTGCGTTGACAAAGGGTTTGATTGAGAAGCATGTGAAATTGTCCCACTTCACTTTTAAAAAGGGTATCAAATAAGCACATATTGCCGCCCATTGAAAAAAAACAAAGCCTGACTTTGGATACATACGGCTCCATGGTGGAGAGTGGGGGATTAAAGAGACGTATTCATAGTTGATTTGAACAAACCCACTTCTTTCACTATCAAATCCCTATATTCACACCTTCATTTTCCCACACACAAACCCACAAATAAAAAAAAAAAAAGTTGACAATTCTCAAATATCTACGCTTGTACGTCCAAACCTACCATGAACACCCAATCATTCTTATCATTTCATACACTCTTTTAAGGTTTAGCTTTGAATACATATATGAAGAACACACCAACCAAACCCACAATTTTCTTTTTCTTTGCTATTTTAAGCTTATAAATGATTGTAGCGAATTGGCCAAACTTTGTTTGATCGAATGAGTGTAAGTGTTTGATTTGATGCAAAATTCAGGGCCAGGAGTAGAAAGTTGGGGGAATCATTTTGAGCTGCCAAGAACTGTTGGAAATGGGCCATACACACACACACACACACCAAAAAATGGTTACTTTCCAAGAATGAATCAAAACCCAAGTCTTGATTTGCACGTGGCTACGAACCACGGTGTTGGGGGTTCGAATTCCTCCTCGCCCACAACCGGCCAAAAAAGGAAGGACTTTTCCCTCTGAGGGTAGGAAAATCATGATCAGGATAGCGGACCCAAAGTTATGGAACTTGGGTGTGTGCCTTTTGTCGAAATGGAACGACTTTATCTTTTTATTTTTTCTCTTTCCTTATTGGGATAAGGGCGGGGTTCTGAAAATGATGCTTTGATACCATGAATGATGTTCTGATACCATGCCAAGAATAAGAAGCAAAAGTGAGATTGAAAGTCCAATCTTATTGTTCCCCACATTTAAATAGAATACAAACCTCGAATTGGTGTACTTCACACACGAGGAATTGCAATTATTTTGTTGAAATGTCTTCCACAAAGCAAAATATATCAATATATATATATATATATATATGTATGTATAAATGGGCTGATTGTAAATTGTCCCATTTGTTAAATATTTATAATATCCAAAGACAGAGACCCCAAAAACAGGTAGCAGCATGGAGTAGGAGTAGTTTATAACAAAATAAAAATGGGGGCTTTGTTGATATACTTTTTTAAAAAGAATTATTAATTTGAAAGCAGGATAATGTGGAAGTTGTTCTCTGTGTTTTTTGTGGGTATTGGTGGACAAGATGAATTTGAGTGTCAATCTTTGTCTTCCAACATTTGTTCTTAGATTCTTTTCTTTTCCGCATGCAAACATACTCTCACGTTATTTAAAACGGGGTAAGATCATGCGTATATAAGTAAAAGATAAAATTTTACTATAAATACGTGTGTTTAATCGTTAATGAAACGATATTATCGTACTATTGTAAAGATAAAACAAAGAAGAACAGAACCGAACAATTGTTCTCTTCTCCGTTCATCTTACCAACGCATAAGAATTTTAAGACTAACCCTTTTAAAATTATTGATGGTAAGAAACTTTGGGAGAGACATATTATTATCACGATCACTTCACACATTGAAAGAGTAAAAGTTGTTCTCGTGAAATCCTATATCGGTTGGAGATGGGAACGAAACATTTCTTACAAGGGTGTGGAAACCTCTTCCTAGCAAATCGTGAGGCTGACGGTGATAGGTCAAAGCGGACAATATCTGTCAGCAATGACCTTTGACTGTTACAAGTGGTATCAGAACTAGGCACAAGCGAGGACGCTGGGTTCCCAAGAGAAGTGGATTGTGAGATCCCACGTCGATTGAAGAGAGGAACAAAACATTTCTTGTAACAGTATGAAAATCTCTCCTTAGTAGATGCATTTTAAAATCATGAGGTTGACGACAATACGCAACAAGTCAAAATAGACAATATTTATTAGCAGTGATCTTCAACTGTTTGTAGGCTAGAAACATATTATGGGGAACCATATAGGAACTATTAAGCATCCATTATTTGTAGGCTAGAAACATATTCTCTCCTATTGGTTTGGCACTACTATTTAAGCAAAGCCCTATAAATAAGAGCTCTCTAGCATGGCTAGGGTTTAGGATTAGTACTCATAGGGCACCAAAAATGGAGAGATAAAGGGCATAATTGTAGTGAGTCAAAAAGGAATCTGGATTCTTCCTCTCCCACTTTCTTTTATAGATTTGAATGAGTGAAACCCATTTCATCTCTTCATCTCACAAGCCTAGGGTTCCTTATATTGTTGTTCTTCAAACACCCTGATCACCATGATGAAGAAACGCCAAGTGATTGTGAAAAGAACAGATGGATCATCAAATAGGAACAGCAGCAGCAGCACATCATCATCAGCTGTGAGAAGCTTGGTTAGATATGGAGAGTGTCAAAAGAATCATGCTGCCAATATTGGTGGATATGCTGTTGATGGGTGCACAGAATTTCTTGCAAATGGTGAAGAAGGCTCTAATGGAGCTCTTACTTGTGCTGCTTGTGGCTGCCACAGGAACTTCCATAGAAGAGAAGTTGAAACTGAAGTGGTTTGTGAATACTTTCCTCCAAATGCTTGAAAACTTCCAAAATTATATATAACAACACCCTTTTCATTATTCATATTCATATATATATATTGATGTCACTAAGAATGATTGTTGTTTGAAACATAAGAGATTTGTAATTAAATTGTGTATTGATTTGCTTTTCTTCTTCTTCATTTTCTTGTTTTTCTGTCGTATTCCACGTGGGTTGGGGAGGAGAACGAAACACCATTTATAAAGGTGTGGAAACCTTTCCCCAGTGAACATTTTTAAAGTTGGGAAAACCCAAAGAGGACAATATGTGGTAGCGGTGGAATTGGAGACACTGGGTGATGTGCTAGCAAGGTGGCTGTTCTCCAAGGGGGTAGACACAAGGCGTTGTGCCAGTAAGGATGTTAAGCCTCGAAGGGGGCAGATTTGGTGGGGTCCCACATAAGAACGAGTGCTAACGAGGACGCTGGGTCCTAAAAATGGGTGGATTGCGATATCCCACATTGATTGGGGAGGAGAACGAAACACTCTTTGTAATAGTGTGGAAACTTTTCCATGAGAAAGCCCAAAGAAGATAATATCAGTTAGCGGTGAACTTAGACCGTGACATTTTCCTTTTCGTGTCTGTAAAGTCTCTTCCTTGAATAGAAATTGACTATTGGTGATTCAAAAGAACAGACAAAAGGAAAAGTAAAACACTGCAGCTGAGTGGTGTATTGTCAAGAACTAATTTCTTGACCCTTTCCCCTTGTTATTTTGATTCTGTTTGTTCTTTGGGAAAATGGGTATCATACTTAGAGGATTTTCAGAGATGAGTATCAATAATTTCAAACTTGATTCATCTTGGTTAACTACTTAATCAACACAAAACCCCATTTAGTGATATGTAAATTAGTTAAAAATTGATAGCCGGGGCCAGCATAGATCAAACCATGACCTCATATAAATAGAAGTTACCTTATCTTTGAAGCAATCATTAGTGAAAAGAAATATTATTATATCACTCCTACAAGGAGGCCCCACAGATATCCAATCACATCACACAGCTTTGAAATACAATAGCCATGAATTCTTTAGTAGAAGCTGACCTAATTTTGAAGAACCCTATTTAGATCTCTCCCTATAGCTGTGGTGCTGTGGGTTAGTTTGTTGTTTATGATAATGTTGGCATTTTTTTAATACCATACATGTGGAGCTTTTGCTTTCTGAATAATTGGTTAAAGTTGAGTGTCATTTTACAACATTCATCCTTTGATTTGAAGGCCTTGGAGTACAATTCATTTTTGAATGTTTTTGGATGATTTGATATTGAAGTGAGTGATTTAATCAACAAAAACAAGCTTGGATTAGCCATATATTCTTATTTCATTTAGCTAAATCATATGATTAATCAATTCTGTCAATTCATAAGAACAAATTTTGAAACCAAAGATTCAAACATTTGCATGTGCATTGCTTGTTGTATTCAACCATTTTCAGATTTCACTCAAACCCTCAAATTCATTGAACTTTGGTATCCACATATCAATTTCATTGTGATTTGATATCCAAACCCTTTACTGTTTGTCACTACCAATGATACGAAATGAATTTGATAAGAATTTGTCGAGTTTCTCTAATCCTTCTTCGAATTAGTAATTAGCATCAAAGTTGTTATAAAACGAAAGAACGAATCTATAGGTGTGTATAAAACTATACGAACGTGTATACAACTCAGTTAGCTAAGAACGGAAATGGATTTGTAGCGTAGTTTTTGTTTGTTTGGAGGGTTAGAAAAGAAAAGGAATGGGTAGCAAAGTTATAATGAGTATAAGCTAAAAATGACAAAGTTGAGCTGGGTGTTGTGATGGGGTTTGGGACAGACAGACAGTGACTTGAAAAGGCTATTCCTCTCAATTTTTAACATTGTACACATCCATCTCTGTCTGTCTTTGTCCTTTTTTTTTTTTTTTTTTTTTTTTTTTCATGTCTTCATCCATTCATTTCCATACATGCTTCAACTTCACATATGTTTGGTTAATGAAAACTACAAAATCCATAAATCTTATCTTTCATTGGATAAACGTCTGATGAACGTTTAGGACAAATTTCTATTATGTCTCTAAACTTTCAAAAATTTTGTCGTTTTATTAGGTTATTTGTTAATTGAAGGTAAAAATATGATGCGACAAATAACAGTAGAAATAGTTCTCTTTCTTATTCTTGAGCAAGTTTTCGGGAGGGCTTGACTTAATTGATCTATGATTTATGTTTCGTCTTTCGTTTCGAGAATATATTTATGAATTTCGATTCTTTATGTTTACATTGTTTACCGACCAAGATATATGGATCCATGGGTTTATATATCTAACTTTTTTCTTTTTACTGCATTGTCACTCCCTTTGGCAGTATCCACTAATTGAAAGGCATATTTCAACTCTAACGTTTTTGGGATGCTCTTAATAACCAACGAATGGCAAGTGTCTTTCCTTGTGTTGATCCTATTTTAATGGGAATTTGATGAGTTGATATGCTTACACGTCTTGCTTTTACTGCTATATCGAGAGTTATGTGCTATATCAAGTAGAATAATATTGAAAATCTCACAAATATTAAATATATAATTAAAAATATAAGTTTGATAATAAATAAAATAATTAATTAGAAAATAGGTAAGAGTGGAGAGTGTGGGCTAAGTGAGACTAATTGTTGGCAATGTGAAGCCCAATTCAATGAGCTTAATGGGCCGAATATGGATAGCGCATATAATTAAATTGAATGGATGGTTAATTGACCAAAATGCCCTTAATCCAAAATGAAAATATTTACAAAATCCTAACCCAAAGCTTAATTAGTTTTAAATATTTTCAAATTTGCTTACTTAGTTACTTCTAGGAGTGATTTTAGATTTTGTAATTTTTTTAATGAGAGTTTTTGCTAATACATATTTATGGTTGAGGTGAAATCTTCGTCTTCCGAACCATTATACTTAAATTAGTTGAACTAGACTAAGATCGATGAATTGAGCCAATGGAACGGTGTGGTGTAAAGACAATGGTCCCAATTTCCACGTGTTCAAACTATCAAGTTGTGTTCATATGGTCCACAGGAACAAACTAGACAAACATTAAAAAATTTAATTTGTAAGACTTTTCATTTTCGAAAAAGTCGGTAAAAGGTAGATAAACTTATAATCATACGAAAAAAAAAAGTTGAGCAAAAAGTGAAAAATAGATTTATTTTGAAAGCACCAAGATTAAAATTGTAACGGTCTAAATTCGCTGTTACAAATGGTAACAGATTCAGACACTAGGTGGAATGCCAACGAGAACGTTGAACCCTCTACGAGGGTAGATTATGAGATCCCATATCAGTTGGAGAGAAGAACGAAACATTTCTTATAAGAGTGTAAAAATCTCTCTTTAATAGACGTGTTTTAAAATTATGAG